>JAXCMG010000039.1:1181143-1299889 GCA_034642415.1 Podarcis siculus | reverse complement strand
ATTATTATTATTATTATTATTATTATTATTATTATTATTATTATTATTATTAAATTATCTGTAAAAGCAACTCTTTAAAATGGCCTTGAAATAGACTCAAAACCCATTAAAACTCATCAACCTTCGAAACATTTGGGCGGGATTGTTGAACCAGAAATCTTTTTAGCAAGCACTGGAGAACAGTAATGTTGTCACTGAGAAAAATCCACAACAATAGTTTAAAACACACAGAGAAAGTTAAAATCCTCAAACGAACAAAAACTCGCACCAGTTTCCTGGGCATCTCGGTCGGATTGCTGAAGCAAGAATGTTTTTCTTAGGTGATTCCATGACTTCTCCTCCTTTTCTCTTTCTCCTCCTGCAGAAGCTCAGATCTTGTAGCAAGGACCTCTCCCCCCTTCCCACTGGCAGCAGACCCCCCCACGCCAACAAGAGGGACATCAACGCCACTGACCTCGCCAGTCGCAGCTACATATTGACTGGGGGGGCACTGAGGATGCCCCTCTACTGACCCCACCACCACCACCATGGAAGGACTCACTTGGGAAAGAAGCTCATCAACAGGACATTTTGGGGTGGTGTATTGGCCCTGGGGGGCACCCCTGCTGGCTGAGCATCAGCCCCCCCAAGACCTCCTCTTCTCCCCATTTCCACATGCAGACTGAATGCTGTTTTGGGACTGACCGACAGCCTCTGGACAGCTAAGGAGGAGGAGAATGTTGAGATTTCCGTGCCCACCGAGCCTGGCAGAGGGCGTCAGTGCCAATAGGTGTTGGCTGGCACAGCTTGGGGCAAAAGGACCACACAAATCCCGAGTCTGGTGCCCCCGTCACCCGCAAGGAGCCAGAGCATGACTCTTGGGACACTGTGACGTTTTGGGTACCCTGCCCTTCCCTCGACGGTTGCCCCGAGTCAAAGGCAGCATTGCTTATGGAACCTGCTTCCCTGGAGCCCAGGCAGGGCATGGCAGGAGTGTGTGTGTGTGTGGCATCTGCAGGGCATGGAGGATTGGTTTTGGGATCCTGCCCCCCGTTCCAGGAAGGGAGCATCAGCTATGGGGAGACCTCAGGGGGCGAGGCGATGGCAAAAGCCTCCCCAGGAACCCTAAAGGCAAGGAAGAAGGATGGCAGAGCTGTGGAATTGGGGGTTTTCAATATGTCACTGCTCCCAGCAGCCCCAGTTAGGATAATGGGAGCTGGAAGCCAGAAACATTTGGAGGGTCCCCAGCCCTGAAGGAGGGCAGCCATCTGCGTGTGTGTGTGTGTGTGTGTCCGTGTGTCCGTGTGCATGCGTGTAAACTTGTACAGATGCAGCTACTCTCAGCGTTTGAAACCTGGAACTGAATTCTCTTGCAATGAATATTTAGCATATAGAGTTGGCAGGACATCAGACTCTGCTTGTATCGGTTCAGCTCAACTTTGGGGCAAAGCAAGCAGGATGCTAGAGCGTAGCACCCAAAGAAGAGTTTGGCCCACTGTCAGCGTGCTGGAAATGCGAGGAGGCTGGGCTCACTAGGCTTCCACACTCTGGCATTCAGAGGCAGCTCCTTACGGGATCCTGTGTGCAGGGCTGTGGGTGCGGATTCAGCTCTGATCGTAACACAAAAGCTGGGAAATACCTTGTTGGGCATGAGTTGGGAATCTTAGTTTTATTGGGGGGGTTAAGAAAAAGGAAGCATATTTCTCACTCTTGGTGACAAAGATCAGCATGTGGGAAACACCTGCTAGGACTTCAGAAGGTGCAGGCCCTGGAGAAGGAGGGGGCTGGGAATGGGATTTGTAGCCCTTTTTCTCTTCCCCCTCCCCACCATGCCAGCCTGCCCCGCTTCCAATCCCTAGACTCCCCCCCCACTTAACCCCTCTGTGCTTTGGACTTGGAGGACAGAAGAGCCTTCAAATGGGATCAGCTCAAAGGGTCCCATCTAGTCCAGCTTCCCCTTCTGATGGTGGCCGGCCAGGGGGCCAAATGGGAAGTCCATCCCCCCGCAGGACTGGAAGGCAACTGCCCTCTCTCCACCGGTGGTTCCCAGCGGCTGAGAACTGTGCCGGCAGAACGGAGCCATTGTTGCTGTTAGCCAAGGGAAACTGTGTCTTCTGGGGGCTCCCCTAACCCCCTATCAAAGCGTTCCAAGTTGGTGGTCACCTGTACCTTTTCTGGGAGAAGCGGGGCGATTCTTGGGGGTTCACACCTACACAAAGAGAGAGATGCATACGTTCTTCACACAATTAATATAGAGATCAGGAGGCAGCTGAGGTGGGGGGAGGGATTTCCTGTCGGGTGTCTTGGAGATACAAGCAGTGGGAGGAATCGGTGAGTTGGATGGGACCCCCAAAGGTCCTCTATTCCAACCCTCTGAAATGCAGGAACCACAACTAAAGTGCCATATTTTTTCGCTCCATAAGATGCACCTGACCATAAGACACACCTAGTTTTTAGAGGAGGAAAACAAGAAAAATATTCTGAACGAAACAGCGGGTGTATGGTTTTTGTGGTTCATGCTGTGGCCACAGACATGTGATCTGATTGTGAATTTGGGGTGACCCAATGCAAAAATCCTGAGGATCCATGTGGATCCGTGCTTTGTAACTACATTTTTGCACCATTACAGCCCCACGAAACAGTGGATGCATGATTTTTTGGGTGCAGACTGTAGCCATGGACATGCTATGTGATCTGATGGTGAATTTGGGGTGACCCAGTGCAAAAATCCTGAGGATCCATGGGCTTTCCCCCCTCCCAGGCAGCCTCCTTTATCTCTAGCGTCCCTTATCTCTCTCCCCGATCGGCAAACAATCAGCGGCTTTGTTTCAACACCCACTTCCCTCTTTCAAAAAAAGAGACCATGATCTGCTTTTCTCCCCTGGGCAATTCAGCTCCAGGGACCACGCCTTCGCTCCATAAGATGCACAGACATTTCCCCTTACTTTTTAGGAAGAAAAAAGTGTGTCTTATGGAGCGAAAAATACGGTATCTCTGACAGGTGGCCCTCCTGCAAGTCAGCAGGGAGAGAGCAGAAAACTTTCCTCTCTGCAACTCAGTGACTTCCACGCCCCCCCCCCCCAGGTGGCCAAGGGCTTCTTCCGCATGCAGGCCTTGGGTGCGCATTCCCACAAAGACTCAGGATAGACAGAAAGGTCTCCTTGCAAAGCATCTTGCTACAAGCTGCAGTGGCATCTATGGGCTTTAGCACAAGCCTAGTGGGGATGGTTGGCCTCCAGGCATCCCTGGACAGCAACTCTCATCAGTCCCGGCCATCAAAATTAGGCTGGCTGGGGCTGATAGGAATTGGAGTCCAGCACAGGAGAGGAGAGGTCTAGTGGTGGCTGTCAGCCACGATACCTTCAATAGAACCTCCAGTGTTAGAGACAGTCTACCTCGAGACACAAGTGTTGGGGATGAAGGCGCTGTGGCCGTCACATTTTACTTGTGGGATTCCTGGAAGCACCTGGCTGGCTGCTGAGGGAGACAAGATGCTCGCTGAGACGGATCCTGGCCTCAGATGCAGCCGCCACTCACGGTCTTCCTATGCTCTGTGGTTGTGTGTGTGTGGCCTGGTTCTGCGGAGCGAGGCGAACAAATTGCCTGTCGTGTTTAGGGAGTGTGGCAATATGCATGTTCCCCAGGGTGCTTCTGCACCGGAATGTGTGTGTGTGCAATTAGTCTGCGCTGTCTCCCGCAAATCCCGGGTTCACGGGTTTAAGGTGTGGGTCTGGGCAAGGCTTCCTGCCTCTGCGCTCCCACTGCCTCCGGGCCCCTCTGAGCAATCGCTCACACACGTTTTGGCCGTGCCAACCCACCACCCCGGAGCCAGCGAGCGGATGAGGTGGGGCCAGCCGTGCGGTGAGGAGTCTCTGGCCTTTGCCAACCCCGGAGGCAGCAAACTCGATGGAAACTTCCTGAGATGAAGGCAAGCAGTGGCGGCGGCGGCAGGCGCCAGATGACAGGAGGGGAGAGGAGGTGGGGAGGCTAAAAATAGCCAGGAACACTTTCTCCTGCCAGGATGCTGGCATGGCTGGACCACAGCACGGGGGTCAAAGCGATGCTCCCTGCCAGCTGGAGGAAAGGCTACCTGGAACCTCCTTGTTTTGAGGCGGAGGAGAGAAAGGGCTCAGCAGCTCAGATAGGACTGCAGATGCCTCTGTAGTTTGTTGCTCCTCTCACGCAGCAGCAACTTAGCTTCAAGGAAAGTTTGGGGTTAGAGGTGACATGATAGATGATGCCCAGCCTGGATAAATTGGAGAGAGAAAAAGTTTCTCCCCCTCCTCTTAACAACTACAACTGATGCTGAATGTTGAGAGTTTGGGGACAGATAAAGTTCTTCATGCAGTGCAGATTTAAACTGTGGAACTCACTGCCACAGGAGACAGTGGTTGGCCACTGTGAGAGCAGGAGGCTGGACTAGATGGGCCCTTGGCCTGATCCATCAGGCTCTTCCTGTGTTCTTGTGAATTGTGGGACTGGCTTACAGATTGGTTGACAACCCAAGGAACAATTACTAACACATCGGTTCCCTGGCAGGTCATTGCAGGGAGAAGTTTTGTGCATGTCTGGACTGGCCAGGAAGAGGGAGTCGAAGAGGTCAGGTGTGCCGTCTTCCCAGAGGGAACCTCGTGAGTTTATGGTGGAAACAGGAGATGGAGAGCTTGGGCACCGATGCGCATGTGTTGCGCTCAGTCTGTGTACACTCCCCTTGCCTTCGCTCCATAGAAAAGATTTCCATTTTGTTTGGGGGCTCTGCACTCTCGCTCTTGAGTGCTGCACAGGTGGCCTCTCAAGGACATGAGAAGAGCCCAGCTCCTGTACTGGATCAGGCCAAGGGGTCTCCATCTAGCCTGGCCTCCTGTTCTGTGGCCAACCAGGGGACCCAAATGGGAACACCCCCCAGCAGGTCCTGAGCACAACAGCCCCTCTCCCTGCTCTTGCTCCCCAGGAACAGGTATTTGGAGACGTCTCTTTAAATGCCTTCAATCACTGTGATTTCTGCATTGCAGGGGCTTGGGTCATTGCAGATGACCCCAGGGTGCCTTCCAGCTCTGCAACAGGGGAGGTCATCAACAGCAGTGAAATGGGAGAATGTCAACTTCATTTTTCCTCATTTCCAGGGGGTGGAGAAATTCTCCCATCCTTTTTCCAGCACAGGTGTCCATTAGCTCGCGCAAGACCACAAGGTCTGACCCAGTCTTTCAAGCCCATTTTGCTGTCGTTGGACTGCCTGCTGCCACCGGGGCCCTTCCAGGACATTATAAGGCATGGGTAGGGGGCCAGATCCAGCCCAATCATATTCTAAATCCGGCCCGCAGACGGTCCAGGAATCAGCCTATTTTTACATGAGTAGAATGTGTCCTTTTATTGAAAATGCATCTCTGAGTTATTTGTGGGGCATAGGAATTGGTTCATATTTTTTTCCTACCAAAATATACTCCGGCCCCCCACAAGGTCTGAGAGACAGTGGACCGGCCCCCTGCTGGAAAAGTTTGCTGACACCTGTTATAGGGCATCTTGGGGATAGTGGCTGATTTCAGATCCACTGTTACCAACTCCTCTACAGGACTGACCATCTATGCAGCATTTTAAAAAGGGTCGGGGTGTAAATGTGAAGGGGTTTCAGTACAGCTACCCTGCAGCCTGGCAGGGCTCTCATGCATTTTGGGTGAAGGGTGGCATCCACAGGCTGGCATGGCACCCCTTTTAGGCGATTGTGTGGAAGGGTCCTTTGGTGCTGTGTGCATGCGTGCACGTCTGTGTGTGTTCACGGGGAATTTCATATTCGGTGCAGAATGCAGCATTCCCACCTCCGCTTTAAAGAGAATGCCATGCCTCTGTCCCTCATGATTGTGGAAACGAGACTGAAACTGAGGGGCCTTGTTTGGGGAGCTCCTGGAAGCTAAGAGGATCCTGAGCGGGGTCTGTTAGGGCTTCAGCAGTCTGAGCCCACTCCCAGGAAGCTGCTGAATAAATAAACCATGCAAAAAGGAACAATAAATTATGCAAAGCACCAAGCTATGCAAAATTGGGGGGGAGGGAGGAGGGAAAACCCACAAAGCACACAATTCTACAAAAAGTGCATGATTTATTGAGCTTGCAAATTCTTGGCTTTCCTTGGTGCAGGGTGTGTGTATGTTACTTTGATTTGCAATTTGTTTTTCAGACTGTTTTAGAGAAATCTGAGATTCTGTGTGTGAGTCAATGAGATTCCTGATTGGCAATAGATGTTGTATATGTGTGGGGCTTGCCAGAGTGGGGGGAGACCAGCTGGCCCTCCATGCCGCCCCCACCCCTGCCTCCAAGTTGCCCTCTGCTCTCTCCCTTCCTGGCACCCACAAAGATCCCAGTTCCATAGCTGTCAACGTTTCCCTTTTTTAAAGGGAAATTCCCTTATTCCGAATAGGATTCCTCGCAAGAAAAGGGAAACGTTGACAGCTATGCCCAGTTCCAAAAGAAGTTGCCACCTTCTCCTCCTGCTGCTGCTGCTGCCGCCGCCCCACAGTCTTCTCTGCTCTTCCAAAGAAATTGACCCCAACCAAGCAAGGACAGGCAAGGTTCTTCATTCCCTCTCCATCGATTCGTGCCATGGGCTCCTCTAAGCTGACTCCCTTGGGTGCTCTCGTTTTGGGTGGCATTTGGTGCCCCGCAAACCTGGTTGCAATAAGCTAACGCCGGACTGTGTAACAGCTGTGGGCTCGTCACACTTGTGTATAAATAAAAATGAAGGAAAGTGAGCTTTTTGTTACTTCTGGGGCTTTCTGGACAAAAAAGGGGTGGGTGGGGAGCAATCCCCTACAAGCAATTCAGCGCCGCTCTGCGCTGCCAAAGGTGAGTCAAGGCCACACGCAGCCCAACAACTGTCTTCCTCCTGGAACCCTTCACATGGTGAGCAGGTACGACCCTTCTGGAAAGGTGGGGGGCTTGGGAAGGCGGAGAACAGGCAAGCAGCTCGCCATCGTCTTAGGACAAGACTTCTCCTACCTTCTGGGCCACACAGCCAGAGATGTGGACCTCGGGAACAACCAGCTTCTAGAATTCCAGAGGACGGAGCCTCCCTGTTTTCGTGCTGCACTGTTTTCCTACCTAAGCTATCAACCCCCCTGCAAAGACTTAGAATCATAGAATTGTAGGTGGCCTCAGCCCAGTATATCTGAAGGAGTGTCTCCACCCCCATCGTTCTGCCCGGACACTGAGGTCCAGCTCCGAGGGCCTTCTGGCAGTTCCCTCACTGTGAGAAGCCAAGTTACAGGGAACCAGCCAGAGGGCCTTCTCGGTGGTGGCACCCACCCTGTGGAACGCCCTCCCATCAGATGTCAGAGAACAACAACTACCAGACTTTTAGAAGACACCTGAAGGCAGCCCTGTTTAGGGAAGCTTTTAATGTTTGATGCATTACGGTATTTTAATATTTTGTTGGAAGCCGCCCAGAGTGGCTGGGGAAGCCCAGCCAGATGCGTGGGGTATAAATAATAAATTATTATTATTATTATTATTATTATTATTATTATTATTATTATTATTGGAAGGGACCCCGAGGTTCATCTAGTCCACCCCCCTTCAATGCAGAAATCTCAGCTAAAGCAACCCTGACGGATGGCCTTCCCAACTCTGCTTAAAAGCCTCCAACTCTACAATTCTATGAAAGGATTTTGTGGGGAGCACTGAGATTGCGCCTCCATGCAGATGCAAGGCTTTTAATTCCCCTCACTCACACCCCAATGTACCGTATTGGCCCGAATATAAGCCGCACTTCAAATTTTCACGATTGGAATTTGGAAGAAAAAAAGGTGCAGCTTATATTCAAGCCAATACAGTATATTTGTGCTGAAATGTCTTGTAATAACTGAGCCTGGGTTTCTGCTGCAAAGGAATTCTTCCCTCGGGGAACCAGCACCCTCTGGTGGCAGAAGACGCAAACAGCCCATCCTGGGCAAAAAAGAAATTTGGCAGCTGGAGCAGGAAGTTTCAGGAAGAAGCTTTTAATTTCCAGGGTGTTGCAGATTTCAGTCCTTCCAAAGAACAGCAACTGGGATATATCTGGGCGGCCAGCGCTGGGCAGGGCAAATAGAGGCTTGTGTTGCATCCTTCAGGATCTGGCTAAAGATAGGGGGCATATTTGGGGGGAGGTAGTGATGGGATGAGACCGGGGTCCTGGCAGCAGGGAAAACATCACAGGAAGCGCCCCCTGCCTGGGGTCAACTGGAGGGAGGAAAAGGCAAGAAAGATGAGAGGAGCGCAAAGCCATGAGCCCCACACCCAGAGCAGGCTTCCCCAATCAGGCGCCCTCCAGCTGCTTTGGACGACAACTGACATCAGCCCCAGCCAGAGCCATTCCCAGCCCCTTTGCGTCCAGCCTGGCTGTGGTCTCTCCTTGCTGGTGTCTGCCTTGGAGCTGGTTCTGGAAGGCAGTTGTGGGGAGACTCACAAACGGAGGAGGAGAGGAAGCTGCCTTATACAGAATCTCCCCCATCTAGCTCAATATTGCCTACACTGGCTGGCAGAGGCACTCCGTGGTTTTGTAAGAACGAATCTGGCATCCTGTTCTCCCAGCGGCTGACCAGATGCCTCTTCTGGGAAACCAAGCAGGATTCAAACACAAGGGCAATCTCTTCTCCCGTAGCTTCCAGCAACTGGGATTCAGAACCATTGCTGCCTCCGACTGTAGAGGCAGAGTACAGCCATCCTGGCTAGAAGCCATCCGTAGCCCTTTCCTCCTCCAAGAATTTGTCCCATCCTCTTTTAAAGCCATCCAGCTTTGTGGCCATCCCTGCCGCTTGTGGGAGGGAGTTCCACTGTCTAATGATTCTCTGCATGAAGCAGTGGCTTACCCCCCTGCAGAAATCCCCATCATGCCCCTCTGGCCATCAGTGGCAAAGGCTGGGTGACTGCAGAGGACACTCTTCACCCCCTCATGCCCTGCCCCTGACCAGTGTGTGAGCACCCGCCTGGCATCAGCCTGGCAACGAGCGCTACACCCCTGGCATGAATAAATACTTTATTTTATCCTGACTCTTCCAGCGGGTGGGGAGTTTTACCTGACCCTGCTTGGAGATGGCAGGATTGAACCTGGAACCTTCTGCATGCAAAGGAGGTGCTCTACCTCTAAGCTACGGCCTTTTTCCTTAAAGTTCGTGCCCTCTGGTCATTCCAGGTGCAGACGGGAGCAGCTGTGGCTCTGGGGCTGGGCGATCTGTCTAGGCACATCTGCTACTGGGAGGAGATTCAATTTCACAGCTGATCTCCCCCCCCCCCCCCACGCACGGTGAAATCTTAACCCCTTGCCTCGCCTTTGTGCTGGCTTGTTTCGCTCCCTCTCTGGTTTCCGAAACAAAGCTTCTGGAAGCCAAGATCAGAGGAGGAGGCCCAGAGTTTGGTGGCAGGGAACGTGCGTTGGCATGCGAAGGCTCCCCCATGGCATATCCAGTTAAAAGGATCTCAGGTTGCAGAGTAACACAGCTTCATGCAAGCTCACGAACTCAGTGCTCTTGCGAAAGCAGCACTAAACATGATGGATGACACCGGAATTGACTCCCTGCTCATGAGTCAAACCACGCCTGGCGGAATTTGAGCTCCCCTTCCAAACGAGAGTCCTTTAAAGGGGACAGCAGAGCTCATCTTCCTTCTTCTAAGTTAAAACAAAAAACCTCCTGAACTGCTTAAGGAGATCTTCACAGGGAAGGCAATTTAGGGCTCTTCCCAGGAGAAAGTGGCAGGGAAAGCGGAGACAAGCCCTTAGTTGAATGTTTAATGCATGGGTAGGCAAACTAAGGCCCGGGGGCTGGATCCGGCCCAATCACCTTCTAAATCCGGCCCACGGACCGTCCTGGAATCCGTGTGCTTTTACACAAGTACAATGTGTCCTTTTATTTAAAATGCATCTCTGGGTTATTTGTGGAATTTGTTCATTTCCATACCCCCACCCCGAAATATAGTCTGGCCCCCCACAAGGTCTGAGGGACAGTGGACTGGCCCCCTGCTGAAAAAGTTTGCTGACCCCTGTTTTAAGGGAAAGGTACCATCAGTAGTTCTAAAGGTAAAGGTAAAGGGACTCCTGACTATTAAGTCCAGTCGTGGCTGACTCTGGGATTGCAGCGCTCATCTCGCTTTACTGGCCAAGGGAGCCGGCATACAGCTTCCGGTCATGTGGCCAGCATGACTAAGTCACTTCTGGCAAACCAGAGCAGCGCACAGAAACGCCGTTTACCTTCCCGCCGGAGTGGTACCTATTTATCTACTTGCACTTTGACATGCTTTCGAACTGCTAGGTTGGCAGGAACAGGGACCAAGCAACGGCAGCTCACCCCGTCACGGGGATTCGAACCACCGAACTTCTGATTGGCAAGTTCTAGGCTCAGTGGTTTAACCCACAGCGCCATCCACGTCCCTTTCAGTAGTTCTACTAATCCTTTTTTAAAAATCAAATATCTGCACGAGGTACCACTGTATGGGATTACCAGAACTGTACATGTTTTAAATTTCTATTCTTACGGTGGTTTTCTGCTACTTCCAGAGATACCGTATTTTTTGCTCTATAAGACGCACTTTTTCCCTCCTAAAAAGTAAGGGAAAATGTGTGTGCGTCTTATGGAGCGAATGCAGGCTGCGCAGCTATCCCCAGAAGCCAGAACAGCAAGAGGGATTGCTGCTTTCACTGCGCAGCGATCCCTCTTGCTGTTCTGGCTTCTGAGATTCAGAATATTTTTTTTCTTGTTTTCCTCGTCCAAAAACTTGGTGCGTCTTGTGGTCTGGTGCATCTTATAGAGCGAAAAATACGGTGATTTCCTAGCGAATGTTGTGAAGCTGCCTTTCCGCTACTGAAGAGACACTCAGCCAGACTTTGGATGCAGTTTCTATCATGCCACCAAGACCTCTTTTCTGGGGGGTGGGGAGTGAAGAGCCGCAGCCCAGAGCCAAAGCATCGACTTTGCATGCATAAGTCTCAGGTTTGATCACCAGTGACATTTCCAGAAAGACCAAAAACCTGGAAGGCGACTGACCAGTTGCTGACCGCCTCCACCTGGTGTGGCTGACCCCACACCCCATCTCTGCTGCGCCGACATACCTTGTCACGGCTGCACCCTTTTGTCTCTCCTGCACATCCTAAGCCAAGGGAAGAAGTAGAAGCAGCCCCAATAAATCCTGCAAGAGAGAAAAGGGAGGGAGGGGAGATCCAGGCCGCTGAGCAGAGAGGCTCCCACCTTGGAGAAGAAGTGTTTGGCCCAGGTGAAGATCAGACCTGAAGATTGTGTGCCCCTGGAGTTGGAATGGCAGGCTAAGGATGGAGGGGGAAGAGGGGCAGAGAGGGATGCTTGTTGCTAAGCTACAGGTCTCCTTTGCACCTTCCAGATGCAGGTGACACCCTTAAGGCAGGTCAAGCTGCTCCAAAGGGGAGGCTTGGCTTGGCCAGGCCATCAAGGAGGCTGCTGGACCCTGGAAATGCTTCTGCACTCACTCTTCATGGACCGACTCTGACTCCCAGTCCAGCCTCCAGCCATTAGACTCCAGCCCTTCCTCTTGCCGAATGAGGTCTCCACCCTGCCGGAAAGAGAGTCGGCGTTGCTGTATTGACCCCACCACACACACACACACACACACACACACGAATGCACACAGCATCTCAGGTGGCATCATCAGCCGAGCCACACAGCTACATTGCATTGCCAATCCCGCAATAAGAACATGAGAAGAGCCTGCAGGATCAGGCCAACAGCCCATCTAGACCAGCATCCCGTTCTCACAGTGGCTAAACAGCTGCCATTGTGGGAGACCCGTGAGCATAAGAACAAAACTCTCCCCTCCTGTGGGTTCCAGCAACTGGTATTCAGAAACAGGGGCAGAACATCTGCTATTGCTGCGCAGGGTGGGTGCGCTTGCAGGGCTCTGTGCATGCCCATGGGGGGGCATGCCATGGGGCACACTCATGCACCGGAGCCCAGCAGAGGAGAGGGGCAGCCAAGCGACCGCTCTGCCTGTCCCCCGTTCCACTGCTTCTGCCCCTGGGGGCAGGTTTGATGCAGAAGTGGAGCTGCAGCCAACCGGCCTCCCCTTCCCTTTTGGCTGGCTCAGGGGTGGCCATAAGGAGAAGGAGCCACTGTCACCCCAGCCCTGAAGGCTGGGCCCGGGCGCAGCTTCCCTCAATGAGGAAGCCTGTGTGATAGGAATTTTGAGGTCTTAGGTATATGTTAAATGTTCATAAATGTACCAACCAAGCACATACATAGATCAGCACAGGATGACTGACCTGAAACCATTTTTGATCCTGTCTAAAGGGCACATTTAAGATATGAATAGGGTGTGAGCTGTGACCTGGCTCAGAAACTAAGTATTTACCATTACATAAGACTGGCCAGGCTCCCCAGGCAATCCAATCAAGGGACCATTAAACAGGTAACCTGGCAGACAGGAGGTAAACAAAGCACTCAGATTTCTGCTGTAGACCGTCTTTTCTGTGATGTAGGTATGGTGTATCTGGGGGGTGGGTCTTGAGCTACACCCCTTCTGTGATGTATGTATGATGTTTCTGTGGGTGGCCTTGGACTCCAGGGAGGGAATTTAAAATGTCTATATAAGGGCAGGCACACCTTTGTTTGGGGTTCCTCCTCCCTCCTGCATGGGGTGAGCGGGGGATCCTGTTGCAACAGATCAATAAAGATTACGCTTACTAGCTGCTTTGCTTCTCAGTATTCTCTGGTTGGCCTCTGTTATTTTCTCCTACCAATAGGGAACCTACGTAAGGACTCTATATGGGCTCTTGGATACCCCATAAGGGAGAAAAGGGCAGATTTTTGTTTACAATACCTGCCATGGGGGAACCTGGTTGTGTCCCTCAAAAAAAATGTGCCCGAGTCTACCCCCCACTCCATACTATGCCATGTTCAGAAGCATTTCTGCCTCTGACTGTGGAGGCATCCATTGTTCATACCATCAATACCAGCTGCTAGAAACCGAAGAGAGGGTTTGAGTGCTTGCTGGTTTCCCATTGAGGCTTGTGGTTGGTCCCTGTGTGATGGGCCCCCGGCCTGATCCAGAAGGTTCTCCTTGTGTTCTTGTGGTTCAGCTGTTCCCTCTACCCAACCACCTCCAGACATCCTTTACCTGGCTTCAGAATTGCCCACTTGCCTGAAGGCGGCACTTCTCCCCTTTTGCTTCCTGCTGCAGAGGCCTCTTCACCTCCTGGCTGCTCTGCGGATGAAATGATGGAGAAGGTTGGAAATGTAAAGAAAAAGACGGTACATTTTATCATATGTGGTGGGGAACTTCTGGGAAATGATATATAATGAGATGAAAAAGATGTTGAAATATACATTTTAAAAAAAAACCAGAAGCATTTTTACTTAGTATTTTAGGTCAGGACATTAATAGGCAAGATGTTAAATTGTTCTTATAGGCAACAACAGCGGCAAGAGTGTTGTTGGCCCAGAAATGGAAACAAGAAGAAATTCTGACGAAATAAGAATGGCAGACGAAATTAATGGACTATGCAGAATTGGACAAAATGACAGGAAGGATTTGAAACCTGCGGGACCAGAGATTTACAGAAGATTGGAAGAAGTATATGAATTATTTGAAGAGCAACTGTAATCAATAAATTACGCTAGTAGGATTACAAGAAGTTTTGTAAAGAGAAATATACGAAGTGTTACAAAGTAGAAAAAGATAGTGATATTGGTTATGAGTTTGAAATGTAATAGGGAAGATAAGAAATGCATAATTAGAGATTAGATTGGAAAATTTTCAGACAGGATTGATGGAAGTCAAAAATTTGAATAAGATGTAAAAGTATGTTTAATTATTGTTGAAAATGATATGTTAAAAAACTAATAAAATTATATGCACACACACACAAAAAGAGAAGGTTGGACCCTTGTAAGGCTGCATGTGTGCTTGTGTGGTTGGAGGGCACGAAGTCCGCAAGGCTTTCCCGTCCTTGGCCCTACCTGCTCCACATATTCCGCTCCTTGCACCAACGGATCCTCACGCGCTCCGGCTTCCAGCTGCTGCTGCTGCTGCTTCTTTTTCTGGGGGCAGATATGGAGAGAACAGGGGTTCATCTGGACTGCGCCTTCTGTTTTTAGGGAGCGGCAAAGTCGCCTGCCTGGTATCAACAGGCAGGGATTTCAAAAGTGTGGGAGATGCCACACTAAAATGGGTATTGAGCGGCATCTGCAGTAGTGCCAATTCTGCCGATTGCAGCAGTCGAGTGGGCACTCTTGGGGTAAGGTGATTTCGTAGGCAAACTGGTCCCAAGTTGCTCAGGGCTTTACAGTGGTTACCTCGGGTTACATACGCTTCAGGTTACAGATGCTTCAGGTTACAGACTCCGCTGACCAAGAAATACTACCTCAGGTTAAGAACTTTGCTTCAGGATAAGAACAGAAATCGTGCTCCAGCAGTGCGGCAGCAGTGGGAGGCCCCATTAGCTAAAGTGGTGCTTCAGGTTAAGAACAGTTTCAGGTTAAGAACGGACCTCTGGAACGAATTAAGTTCTTAACCAGAGGTACCACTGTATATACTAACACTATAGGGACGCAGAGGCGGAGCTTCATGCTCTGGCACTGGGGGGCGTGGCTGGCGCATGTCCTGGGGGGTGTGGCACCCAGCAGGCGGGGGGGGCAGCCGTGGTGCCAGCCCACCAGGATCGCACTGCCAGTTCGAAAGCATGCCAGTGCAAGTAGATAAATAGGTAGCACTGTGGCAGGAAGGTAAACGGTGTTTCCATGTGCTCTGGTTTCTGTCATAGTGTTCCATTGCACCAGAAGCAGTTTAGTCCTGTTGGCCACATGACCTGGAAAGCTGTCTGTGGGCAAATGCCAGCTCTCTCAGCCTGAAAGTGAGATGTGTTCTGCAACCCCATAGTTGCCTTTGACTGGACTTAACTGTCCAGGGGTCCTTTACCTTACCTTACCTTTTACCTATACTAACCTGCAACCAGCGTAGGTCTACTGACCTGGTAACCATGGTCTCCCCTCTTGGCTTTGCAGTTGTCTCTTCTGTCCCAACGTAGCCCAGACACCATCTCTCTCCTCTCCGACATGGACTGGGCAGTGGGGGCTTTGGGGGAATTGAGGCTGTACATCTCAGTCAACAGAGACTCCATGGCCACAGCAGAAGCCCCTGAGGACACCAAATACTTGGGTCAGCTGCACCCAAGAAGTGGGAATATCCCCTGCCTTGCCCTGCCCTCCCTTTCCCATGAAGTGGAACGCCAGCCTAATGCTAGGAGATTGCACCCATCTCTTTAGGGTTCAGCTGCCCCTATCTGTTAGAATTCCTGCTCCGTGAGATTGCAGTCATGGGATTTTTGACGTGGTATGTTTTGACTCCACAAAGTGGGAAGTGACGGAGACAGGATGTTTGTGTTACTGTGTTCCATGAAGTGGGACTATTGTCCTTTGTTCTTTTTCTCTTTGCTGTCTGATGCAAGAGAGATAGGGAGCCATATTGCAGTGCTCCGTGTGTCTTTATATGTAAATAAAGTAGATGTAGCCAAAATGCTAAGTTGCTGAGGTCTGTTACGCAAGCTGCAAAGACTCTGCGGATCCCTAAGTGTGCCGGTGTCGGTTGGCATTGGTCGCTGTGATGTTCGGGCTGAAGAAAGCTTTTGAAGCTCCTGAACGATCGACCAGGAGGGAGGGAACATGCCAGTCGGGCATGTGTCTCTGCCAGGGTCCTATTCGAGAGGAGGACGAGCTCCTGGAAGAACATCCTTCTCCCTGTTGGCTGATCTTAATATATGTCTACATTGCTGTTGACTGCTCTGGAACCTTATGGTGATGGGCAGGGAAGGGAAGGACACAACCAATTGTAAGAGCTGTTCAGCAATGGAATGGACTCCCTTGGAAGGTGGTGGACTCTCCTTCCCTGGAGGTTTTTAAGCAGAGGTTGGATGACCATCTGTCAGGGATTAAGAACCTAAGAAGAGCCCTCCATGAATTTGTCCAATCCTCTTTTCAAGCCATCCTAGTTGGTGGCCACCCCTGCCTCCAGTGGGAGGGAGTTCCATAGGACAATGCTGTGCTGAGCCTCCCAATGCTCAGCTTCATTGGGTGTCCACCAGTTGTGATCCAACCACATCTGGAAGGTCACAGGTTCCCCATCCCTATCTTGACAGACGCAGCCAGCAGACCCACCTCCTGGTGTGAAACAGGTCTCCGTTAAGAAGTGCTCCAGGAGCAGGGAAGGGAAACGAGGCCCTCCTCAAGTGTCAACAGAGTATGCCTTCCGAGTCGCTCAGTCTGACCAGCCAGACTCTTGTGCCCAGCTGTGCCAGAGCTTCTGCTGCCTCCCAGTTCAACTGAGGACACCTGTGGCCAGCGGGGAGCTGGCTCAGGGGGAACCGCCAAGAAGACCACCTCTCTGAGAGGCAAGAGGTGGCACAACAGCCTCTGGCAGTGGCTGAGTGGGGGCAAATTGCGGCACCCTCAAATCCGATGGGAAGAGGATAACCCAAGATGGCCTCCACCAGAGTCAGTTGCTCCATCCTCTGCTGGGATTCCGTGGTTCTGTGACCCCAAAGAGACAGCAGAAGGAAGGTCAACATCAGGCAGAGGCAGCTGGCATGGCCTCTCTCACTGGGAAGCTGTTCACCAGATGTTCTGCTCTCTCTCAGTATCATATGAGCACTCTCTGTTTCCCCCTGTTATAGGAATTCTTATATATATAAAATAAATGTTCATAAATGTACAAGGCAAACACATACATAAGTACACAAACCACGTGTCTGAAATAGGAGGACAATCCTGAAGCCATTTTGACTCTCCCAAATGGACCTCAAATATTTCTCTGCAAGGAGGAAGGAAATGGGAAAAGCTTTCCCTTTCTTAATAATATTTTTATTGATTTTTACAAATAATTTCCAAAAAATCATATAACATACTTTCTGATCTTATACAATATTTTGGACTTCCATCAACTGCATCTAAAGATTTTTCAATCTTTATCACTTAATCTACATTTCTTAATTTCTCTATTACTTTTAATTATCCTTAACTACCGTAATAGCTCTCTTCATAATCTTCTATGCAATATTTCACATAATCCTCCTTACAAAGCTTCTTGCAGTCCTACTAGTGTAATCTGTTTGTTACAATTGCTTTTCAAGGAATTCAAATATTTACTCCAGTCCTCTGAGAATCTCTGGTCCCGAAGGTTGCGGATCCTTCCTGTCATTTTATCTAATTCTGCATAGCCCATTAATTTTGTCTGCCATTCTTCTTTTGTCAGTAAGTCTTCTTGTTTCCATCTCGGAAATGGGGAAAGCTTTCCAGTGGTCTTTGGACTGTAGGGGCTGCTTACACCTCCCTTTTCAAATACAGCCTGGCAAGTATCTGTTATGCTGAGCACACTCTCAATATGCGTAAGAGATTCAGGAACTAAGGATTTACCATCTCCAAGGAATGGCCAGGATACCCAGAAAAGGCAACCAAGTAACGCCTTATCAGGTATCCTGGCAGACAGGAGAGAAGCAACACTCTCAAATTTCTGCGGTAGACCATCTCCTTCAGTGATGTATGTATGATGTTTTGGGGGGTGGTCTTGAGCTCCAAGGTGGGCAATTTCAAAAGCCTATATAAGAGCTTGCACACCAATGTTCTGGGTTCCTCTCCTCCCTCCCTCCCTGCGTGTGGCAGTGAAAGACCCTGTTGCAACAGTTTCATAAAGATCAGGCTTACTAGCTGCTTTGCTTCTCAACATTCTCTGGCTGGCCTCTGTTATTTTCTCCTACCATACAATAAAGAACCTACATAAGGACTCTATATGGGCTCTTGGATACCCCATAAGGGAAAAGGAGCAGTTTTTTCTTACAACACCCCAAGCATCTTATTGTTACGGATGTTGGGAGTCGTCCTCACTCTCTGCCCAGCGGTAGCAAGATCCCAGGGTTCCAGACGCTCCCCGGGGTTTGTGCTTCTTTGGAGAATTGAAGAGGCGGCAGACAGTTGCAGCTTTAAGCAATATGGTTTATTTCACACCTTCAGTCTGAGTCCATGTGATCCCATATTGTAAACAGCCCTGTGATCCTCAGCTGAAGGGCAGTATAGGAATTCAATAAATAAATAAGATACAAATGGAGGCGTTTTTGTTTTGCTTTACTTTTAAGCATGTTAGTTAAGACCAGTGCTTTTTTGCTTTTTTTAACAAAATATGTTTTGGGATACTCTCATTTTGACTCAACAAAACCACCATTTTCTAGTTCAAATCGGGAAAAACAAAAGCAGTAAATGGACAAAAGTACAAAGATTCACAAAATGTTTAGGGGTGTGCGTACCTCTGTGTACCCCCTGAAAAAAGCACTGGTTAAAACTGTCAAACCTGGCTTCAGTTAAAGTGCCCCGCTGGGCTGAAAAAAGTATTGAGCAGGTGCCAGGCGTTCAGTGAAGAGGGAGTGTGCTGTCTGACCTCAACTGGAAGGGAGTTCCACAGATTTGGGTCTACCATACTGAATGCTTCTAGTTTAGGGTCGCCATGGGTCTGGAATTTTCCAGACATTTCTGGGATTTGGCTGCCAGAAACTGTGTCTGGGAGAAAGTGTGGATTTTGGCTAATTTCCTTAAAAATAGCTCAAAAACTCCTTCTTCTTCTTCTACTTCTTCTTCTTCTTTGAGATCTTGCAAAAAAATAATAATCAGCAACTCTACTCTAGCTGGAGCAGATGAGCATTGAAGCCCAACTATGCATTTCTCTAATTTTATGCCCTTCAGGCTTCTTTCGGAATCTGCCATTCCACGGCCCCATGAGATGCAAAGCGTCCTGTTTGTGTAGATGCTCAATGCTGTGCTTCTTTTACGCACAGCCTGGAAGAAGATGCCCCGTGGCCCCGCTCCCACACTTTCTCCGCTACACGTGAGCAGCGCATGAACTGCGCTTCTCTCTCTGTATCTCTGAGTATTCTGGATTAGTTGTAGTTTCTGGGTCACCTTCAAAGGCAGCCCCACACAAAGCCCATTGCAGAAGTCCAAGCAGGAGATAACTAGAGCATGCACCACTCTGGCGAGACAGTTTGCGGGCAGGGAGGGTCAGAAAGGGAGCCAGTGTGGTGTAGCTGTTAAGAGCAGTGGACTCGTAATCTGGGGAACCGGGTTCGAGTCTCTGCTCCTCCACATGCAGCTGCTGGGTGACCTTGGGCCAGTCACACTTCTTTGAAGTCTCTCAGCCCCACTCACCTCACAGAGTGTTTGTTGTGGGGGATGAAGGGAAAGGAGAATGTGAGCCGCTTTGAGACTCCTTAAAGGGAGTGAAAGGCGGGATATCAAATCCAAACTCTTCTTCTTCTCTTCTTCATACTGTGTACCAGATGGAGCTGGTAGACAGCCGCCCTGGACACAGAATTGACCTGCGCCTCCATGGACAGCTGTGAGTCCAAAATGACTCCCAGGCTGCACACCTGGTCCTTCAAAGGATGATGATTTCAGGCACACGTCTCCCAGTCCTGCCTGAAGATGCTGCCTGCCAGGGATTGAGTCTGGGGCTGCTGAGCTACAGCTTCTCCATTGACTGACTTCTTTATTTTTTCCTCTCCTAGGGAAAAGTATTCCGATTCACAGGGGGAGTGAAAGTCAGGGGAAAGTTGGAGCGTAGAAAGTACCTGGTGCATTAGCTGAGATGGGTGACTGTACATGAAACCAACCTCGCTTTCCCTCTGAAAAAAAGCAGAAGAGAGCTCCGAGGAAGGAAGGAAGGATTGATCCCTCGGTTCTGTGTTCTTCAAATGGGGAAATGCTAATTCTCAGCTGCTGTGAATATCGGAAAGGAACATACCAGGAAGAGTTCAACTCCACTGCATGCTTGCACCAGACTAGGAACAGGCAGCTGAGGGTCTGATCTGGATCCTAACAACTGACCCCCATTGTACCCTTTATTATTATTGTGGTGTCCATTCACTCACTTTAAGCAAGTGGACTGGCTGTTCTGGAGGGGGAAATGAATTGAAATTTTTTCTGGAAATAATTCCTATGCAAATTTAGGGTGATTTTCACTGGATAATTTGCATTGGGAAAAAATATGTTATTATTATGCTGTCCATTTATTCACTTTAAGCAAGTGGAGTGGGTTTTCAGGGGGGGTGAATTGATCCCCCCCGAAATAATTCCTATGCAAATTAGGGTGATTTTCACTAGATAATTTGCACTGGGGGGGAAATTATGGTGCCCTAGACCTTATTTTCCTTATATTTAGTAACATCACCTTGCCGACAAAGGTCCGTATAGTTAAAGCTATGATTTTCCCAGTAGTGATGTATGGAAGTGAGAGCTGGACCATCAAGAAGGCTGATGGCCGAAGAATGGATGCTTTTGAATTCTGGTGCTGGAGGAGACTCTTGAGAGTCCCATGGACTGCAAGAAGATCCAACCTATCCATTCTGAAGGAAATCAGCCCTGAGTGCTCACTGGAAGGACAGATCCTGAAGCTGAAGCTCCAATACTTTGGCCACCTCATGAGAAGAGAAGACTCCCTGGAAAAGACCCTGATGCTGGGAAAGATGGAGGGCACAAGGAGAAGGGGACGACAGAGGACGAGATGGTGGGACAGTGTTCTCGAAGCTACCAGCATGAGTTTGACCAAACTGCGGGAGGCAGTGGAAGACAGGAGTGCCTGGCGTGCTCTGGTCCAGGGGGTCATGAAGAGGCGGACACGACTAAACAACAAAGTAACCAAAGCTAAAAACCTTGAAACTGCCTGGGTTGGAAGGCTAGGCTGGACAGCCATCTGTTAGGGATTTTCAGCTGCAATTCCTGCATTGCAGGGGGCTGGACTGGATGACCCCAAGGGGACTCTGCAATTTGATGAGGCTTGCCTAACATCTATTTGCAACTGGCAGTCCAATGAATTTATGAAACAAAAGATTTTCTGCAGAAAAATTAAGTGCTGGGAAGTTTTCTGCACAGTATCCCTGCTTTGAAAGGAGTTTGCTCCTTATCCCCCTTGGGCAAAGAGACTGAAGAGGTTCTTTGTGTGCGCGCGCGAAAGCGTTCAAGGGTTTGTTCCCAGTATCTTCAGTGTTGCAAGAAAACGCCGGATGTTTCTCTACGCCCCACTTGCTCGATTCAAAACATGGACCCTGTAAAAATAAGCAGTCAACCAAGGCTCCCACACACCTTTGCAAATCAACAGGCATTGTTTCACCTGCTTTGTTGTGTGTTTTGGAGGGGGAATCCCCTTCTGAACTGAGCAGGGTTGGCAGAGGCACATTCTTGGCAAATCTTACTGTCAGGAGGATTAGATGCGGTAGGATTAGGATGGCATCCACAAGAGGTGGCTGGAAGTGGGCCTCAGACCCCCCACATGTACACACCTGAGCAAACACAGTGCCCTTCGCCCCATTGGTCTGCCCAGAGCGGGCACCGTGCCCCTCCTGAAAGAATCCACCACTCAGATCCTCAGTTGCCTGGGCAGTGGGAGACCACAATTTCAGTTATTTTATTTTATTTTTGAATAACTTTTATTGGGTTTTATAAACAAGGATAAAAAGGTAAAGGGACCCCAGACCATTAGGTCCAGTCATGACAGACTCTGGGGTTGTGGTGCTCATCTCGCTTTATCGGCCGAGGGAGCCGGTGTACAGCTTCCGGGTCATGTGGCCAGCCTGACTAAGCCACTTCTGGCGAACCAGAGCAGCGCACGGAAACGCCGTTTACCTTCCCGGTACCTATTTATCTCCTTGCACTTTGACGTGCTTTTGAACTGCTAGGTTGGCAGGAGCAGGGAACGAGCAACGAGAGCTCACCCTGTCATGGGGATTCGAACCGCCGACCTTCTGATCGGCAAGTCCTTGGCTCTGTGGTTTAACCCACAGCGCCACCCGCGTCCAAGGATAATGTTGTACAAATAAGTATTCCAAGTTTTCTCATGCCATTTGTATATCACAAAAATAGCATAATAAATCTGGAGTAATATCTACAACAGTGATGCGGGTGGTGCTGTGGTCTCCCTCGGCCAGTAAAGCGAGATGGGCACTGCAAACCCCAGAGTCGTCTGCGACTGGACTTAACGGTCAGGGGTCCTTTACCTTTTTTAATATCTACAACATATGGTTCATTATTAGTTGTCAGTGTATACATCCCTTACCCACCTTGGGTTTGGTTGCAGTTTAGTTTTTAAGCAATTGCCTCATAAAGCTCTGTTTTGCTATTTGGGTTATATACATAAAATTCAATAATAATACTTAGTTGTAAAAAATAAAAAGAATAAGTTTTGGGGTGCAGGACCCAGAGGGATAAGCCTGTCTCTCAGCGTCTGCAGAAAAGCATCTTGCAGGAATGGCAAGGCAACGATTTCAGAGAGACAGAAA
Source organism: Podarcis siculus (assembly GCA_034642415.1). NCBI lineage: Eukaryota > Metazoa > Chordata > Lepidosauria > Squamata > Lacertidae > Podarcis > Podarcis siculus. The sequence goes on along the minus strand of JAXCMG010000039.1, from coordinate 1,277,616 downwards.
AGTTACCTTCAATATGAAAAATTCAAGGGAACTCTCCATATCTTGTGATGCCCTGATGCAGTGATGATGGAGTTTTCCTCCAGCGAATTGACAGAGCTACCTGCTATTTTTGATGGGTTGCTGTTGGACCTTAAGGACAGAATTTCTACAAGGGTCCCTTCCTCAGATGCATGAAATGTTAAGCCCGCTATATGCAGATTCGTCCACCAGAGGGCGGGCTGCTCCTTCCGACAAGAAGGGGATTTCTCGCAAGGTCTCAAGAAAGGAAGAGGAATGAAACATCTTTTCTCTCGATTGAAACAAGTATTGTGAGTTTCATTATTTGCTAAAGCACAATTAAGCAAATGAAAATAGAGATCAGTAAAGAACGAATGATTGGGTGGTCAGATTGCTATGATACCTAAAAAATGAAACCAGTAATTAAACGGCTGGTGTCCAGGAAGGAACAGAAAACAATTAAAGGGCCTTTGCCAACTTAGAGTCAAATTAGAGCTAACACTTTGCAAGATTTTGCCCAGGGGAACCAGCATTGTAAGATTTGCAGAAATAATATATTAAATTCTGTTTTAATTGGTAGCAGAAGAGCAAATGTCCCAGGCAGCAGTAGGAAAGGAAACTGGCATAGAAACAGCTGGGGTGGTTTTTCAAGTTTTGAGACCCCACTGCACCCCCAGCCATCCACATGTGAACTCTCCTCCATGAATTTGTCTAATCCTCTTTTAAAGCTATCTAGGTTGGCAGCAATGCCTGTCTCCTGTGGCAGGGAGTTCCACAGTTGAACTCTGCACTGCATGAAGAAGAACTTCCTTTTATCTGGCCTGGATCTACCAATATTCAGCTGCAATGGAAGTCCATGAGTTCCAGAGCTATGGGAGAGAAAACCTTTTCTCTCTCCACTTTCTCCAGGCCATGCATAAGTCCATAAACTTCTGTCAGGCTGCCTCTTCCTTGCCTTTTCTCTAAACTAAAAATGTTTGAAATATACTCGGAGTCGAGAGTGGATTTCATGCTCTTTATTCAGCTCATAGTAGTGAGGAAATGCCAGTTCCCCCAAAATGCCTGCTTTATATACCGTATTTTTCGCTCTGTAAGATGCACCAGACCATAAGACGCCCCTAGTTTTTGGAAGAGGTAAACAAGAAAAAAAAATTCTGAATCCCAGAAGCCAGGACAGCAAGCAGGATCGCTGTGCAGTGATCCCGCTTCCTGTCCTGGCTTATGCGATAGCCGCGCGCAGCCTCTCCTGGGCAAGAAGAGCCTTCATCCCCTTACTGGGAGAGGCTGCGCGGCTAAGCCAGAAGCCAGGACAGCCAGCGGGATCGCTGTCCTGGCTTATGGACAGTTGCCCTCCCTTTAAAGAGCGTGTGGAGCTCTTTTCCTCAGGGAAAAGCCCCCAAGAGCCGCACACACGCTCCACACGGCTCTTTAAAGGGAGTGCTGAGCAGAGCCTCCTGCCTGCATTCGCTCCATAAGATGCACACAACATTTCCCCTTACTTTTTAGGAGGGGGAAGTGTGTCTTAAAGAGCGAAAAATATGGTACATTATATACACAATGGGCCCCATGTGATTGGCTAATTCCAGGATTCTCCTGTAGGCCAATCAGGTTGCGGATTCACTTCCACCTGGAGTTGGATTGGGCGGCTCCTGCAGACCAATCAGACTGCTGGATTCTGAACCCTATTGTTCTAGGACCAATCAGACTGCTGCATTCTGAATCCTATTGTTCTAGGACCAATCAGACTGCTGCATTCTGGATCCTATTGTTCTAGGACCAATCAGACTGCTGCATTCTGGATCCTATTGTTCTGGGACCAATCAGACTGCTGCATTCTGAATCCTATTGTTCTGGGACCAATCAGACTGCTGCATTCTGAGCCAGTGTGGTGTAGTGGTTAAGAGCGGTGGACTCGTAATCTGGGGAACCAGGTTCGCGTCTCCGCTCCTCCACATGCAGCTGCTGGGTGACCTTGGGCTACTCACACTTCTCTGAATTCTCTCAACCCCACTCACCTCACAGAGTGTTTGTTGTGGGGGAGGAAGGGAAAGGAGAATGTTAGCCGCTTTGAGACTCCTTAAAGGGAGTGAAAGGCGGGATATCAAATCCAAACTCTTCTTCTTCTTCTTCTTCTTTTTCTTCTTCTTCTTCTTCTATTGTTCTAGGACCAATCAGACTGCTGCATTTTGGATCCTATTCAACTCAGTACATAGCAATGTTCCACTCTATCCCCTTGATCATTTGGCTTTCCCTTTCCTAAAATACATTTTTTAGCCAAGCCATGCAACAGCCACCAACTGAGTTCTGCGCCCCAGTTCTCTGTTTCCAAGACCAGATCAACTTGGCACTTCAGCAAAGAGCTGGTTCTCTACCTGCGAAGTGCCAAGTTTCGATTTCTCCAGCCTGCAGTGGCCGCTTGTGATGTGTTCGCCAGCAATGCAAACATTTCCTACAACCAGCTGCTTCTGGGAACCAGCCAGGGAGTCCCTTCTGCTCTGGAAATCTCCCTTGGTGGCCTCAGCCTGGGTCACAAGTTCTGGCCTTCTCCTTTCAGGAAAATGTTTTTGAAAACAAGTCCTGAAACCAGAACAGAAACTGATAGCAGAACTTGCCAGAATCACCCATGAGCAAGAGATAGGATAGGGAAAGGCTTATCTGGGAGACGGGGTGTCATTCCTGTGTGCTGCTCACACACAGGAGAACGTTCTTCCCGCTTTCCCAGCAGGGAAGGTCATAGAAAGTCCGCTGGATTCATGGCAGGGTGCCCCCAAAAGACAGGAAGAAGTCTTCGCCTTCACGAAGGAGACACCGTTCAGGAGTCAGGATGCGTGCTTGCTTGCCTTCCTCTGTAAAGCAAGGAGGGATTTCTGGCTATTTGATGGGCATCCATTCTGATTTCTTTGCAGGTAGATGACATTGCATCAAACAATGCTATAATAATAATAATAATAATAATAATAATAATAATAATAATAATAATAAACAAAATAGAACAGTGAAGCTATTGCCCAGCAAAATTAAAAACAATAATTTATGGCTTTTGAAAAGTTAACATGGCAATAGACTAAGAACAGATTAAAACTGCTGGCTGTGATCCAGCCTCATTCTCACATTCCTTCATTCTGGGTTTCCACCTGCAAAAAGGACTACTAGGCAGCTAGCAGACCATCCAAGGCTCTGGGTGGATTTCTAGCGCAAAGCCGGCAAGGCTTGGGATCCTTCCAAATCCCTTTTGGAGTTTGGCGCTTCCTTCGTTTCTACCTTCTTGGGTAAACACGGCTGCAGATTTAATGGCTTTGTGCAGACAAACATTTGCTGTTTATTTCTTCCCACAGGGATCCAATATCCCCTCTGACAAGCAGATGCATCATCTCCTGGTGGAGTCCCAAAATGCTGGGCGGCAGCTGCAGAAGCTGAGCAGCAGGAGGAGGGAAGGGCGGCAAAACTCTCCCGCTCTCTCCATCGTGAACCTGCAACGTGGTCGCCTTCAGCCCTTGGCACTGGGGAAGCAGGCTGGAGCTTGGAGCACCTGCCTTGCACGCTGGAGATCCCAGGTCCATCTCTGATGGCATCTCCAGCTAGACAGACCGATGGCCTGAAGAATTCCTGACAGATGTCCATCCAGCCTCTGTTGCAAAACCTCCAGTGGAAGAGAGTCCACCACCTTCCATGGGAGTCCGTTCCACTGTTGGATGGTTCTTATTCTCACGAAGTTCTACCTGATGTTTTGTCGGAATCTCCTTTCACGTCATTTGAATCCATTGGGGGGTTGGGTTCTACTCTCTGGAGCAACAGAAAGCAAACTTGCTTCTTTTCTAACTGCCAAGCAAGTAATTTTCCTGGTCTGTTCCTTAATTCAATTTTCAATTTTTTTTTTTTTTGTTTGTTTCATCCATTTGATTTTCTTCTCAATTTCGTAATTTAAAAGCGTTAAAAAAGAAACAAAAAGAAAAACAAACCGACAGACTTGTCCAAGATGATCAAGTTTGGGGCAAATAAGATGAAATGGTGAACTGTTTTCTAGAATATTTTAGTAAATTATACAAGGCGGGAAAAGAGAATGATCAGGAGAAGACTGTATCTACAAGGGAAGGAGATTCCAAAAATACCATAAGAAAAGTTACTACAATTAAATGCACCAATCACAGCAATGGAGATCCACCAGGTAACAATAAATTCTAAACTAGGACCAGATGGACTTCCCATTCTACACTACAAGAAAATGGAAGGAGTTTTAGCACTTCCACTTAAAAAACTCTTAAATGAAATACTACAGAAAAGGAAAACTCCAAAGACATGGGAAGAAGTAGAAAGCAAACTTGCTCCATCTTCTGTGGGAATGTTCAGGGAAGCAGGAGAAGATATATTGTTTCTTAATATCCTCCCTAACTTGCACTATCAAGTTCTTTTACTTAGCAGAGTTTTACATTCCCCTTTTAAATGCACAGCGGGTAGCTGGTTGCAGGCTTGTGTAAGCCTCTCACTATTAGGTTCCTGGTAAATTCCCTTATATCCCTCTTAAAAGAATAAATACGCCACAATCTTGTTTAAAGTCAATAAAAGACGTTTACTCACATCATCAGTTCACAGTTGGATCCCTGAAGGCAGACTTAGTTACAAAGTATATACATGTGGGTCTATCCCATATGGGGATAATCCCAGTGTCCTCTGTTGGCTGAAAGCCAACAAAGCATCTCTAGCTAAAAGCTGCTTCAACAACGGAGGAAGTCAAAGAGAGAGAGAGTGCCTTGTCCTTTTCGTTACCTGGACAGGTAAGGTCATGCCCACCTCTAGTCACATGCAAAGGAAGTTTGCCCCAGCCAGGAGGAAACAGGAAGTTTTTGACTGCCTGGACCAAACATTCCCCTGCATGTCCACTCTAGGAAAACAAGGAATGTTGTACTTGACTGCTACTTACGTATCACATCCCACATCTTCCACATGACAGCCCACCAGATATTTCAAGATGCCACTGCAAGGAATGTGGAGCGAGCTTTGCAGAGGGTTGGACTGGATGACCCCAAGGTCCCTCCCAGCTCTGCAATTCTATGATTCTATGATCTCCTCTCAGTGTCCTATTTCCCATGCTAAGCATCCCCAGCTCCCTCAACTGTTTCTCCTAAGGCTTGGTTTCCAGATCCATGATCATCTTGGTCACTCATTCCAGCTTGTCAATAGCCTTCTTTAACTGGCACCCAGAGCTGCCCAAGACTCCTATGTCCGGTTCTGGGTGCCAAGACAGAATAGAGTGGCCCTCTTACTTCCCTTGATCTGGAAACTAGACTTCTGTTGATGCAGCCTAGAATAGCATTAGCTTTTTTTGCTGCTACATCACACTGTTGATCCATTGGTTCAGGTCCTGCCTTCTGGAGCAGCAGGAAACAAGCTTGCACCATTGTCCATGTGACAGACCTTCAGATATTTGATGATGGCTGTCATACAAGTACAGCGGTACCTCAGGTTAAGTACTTAATTCGTTCCGGAGGTCCGTTCTTAACCTGAAACTGTTCTTAACCTGAAGCACCACTTTAGCTAATGGGGCCTCCTGCTGCTGCCGCACCACCGGAGCACGGTTTCTGTTCTCACCCTGAAGCAAAGTTCTTAACCTGAAGCACTAGTTCTGGGTTAGCGGAGTCTGTAACCTGAAGCGTATGTAACCTGAAGCATATGTAACCCGAGGTGCCACTGTACAGTGGTACCTCGGTCTAAGAGGAGTCCTGTTAATGAACAATTCAGGCAAGGCACTCCGCAAAACAGCAGGTAGGTGTTCCAGCTAGCAAACTTTGCCCCGGAAGATGAACAGATGGCAACCGGTTGAAGAGTACCAGCGGCAGGAAGCCTCATTGGGGAAAGCATGCCTCAGTTTAAGAACTCTTTTGGTGTAAGAACAGACTTCCGGAACAAATTAAGTTTGTAAGCAGAGGTACCGCTGTACAGCGGAACCTCAGTTGTCGAACGCTTCGGAAGTCAAATGGCACTTTTTTTCAATGGATTTTGCCGACCGGCAATTGCGCCTCGGTTGTCAAACGTTCAGGAAGTGGAACTGTCTTCCAGAACAGGATTATGTTCAACAACTGAGGTTCTGCTCTTGGTGCTTTCACCCCACTCCCCTTGCGGTGCCATAAGCATATCCCTCTCTGACTTCATCCTTTTTTGTACTTCCCCACATCTGTTCCTTGGCCCCTTCCCAACCTGTCCCGTTTTGACGGATGTTGCAAGCCCCCAAGGCCAAATGTTTTTTCCATTGCTCATCCCTTGAAGATGGAGCCTCTTGAAGCTCGAGGACCAGAAGGGCCTTGACCTCTGGGCTTCCCGAATGCAGGAGACTCTCTTACTACCAAAGCCCAGTAGCAGCAATTTCCCCATTTCCTACAAGGGCCATCTCAGGCCAAGCAGCCAGCCAGGATGTTGGGAGGTCACTGGCAGCGTGTAAACAGAAGCCAGGCTCTGCGGGAGTTTCCACTGGTCTGCTGACAGCAGCTCCACGCCTCTGGTCAACAGTCTGAGCAGGGCTGCCTGCCATCTCTCACCTGCATTCCTGGTGCCCTGGCACTGGTTTAGCCTGTGCTTAGGAGCAAGCCGTGTCCACAGAGGGAAATCCACTATCAGCCAGCATGGTATCCTTTCTCCTCTTGGGAAGGGCCACAGCTCAGAGGTGGAGCATCTGTCCATCATGCAAAAGGTGCCAGGTTCAATTCTTGGCATCCTCTCCAGGGATAGTTGGGAGAAGAGTCCAGCCTAAAATCCTGCAGAGCCATTGCTGTCAGTCTGGGTAGACAATACTGAGCAAGGTGGGCCTGCAGTTTGAGTCAGTATAAGGCAGCTTCCCAGTTTCCTAACAAAATGTGCAGTTTATCATGATTTTGCACAGGCCAGAGGGCAGTTCACAAGACAGGCAAGGAAGGAAGAAGGCATTGTGATAGGAATTTTGAGGTCTTAGATGTTAAATGTTCATAAGTGTACCAACCAAGCACGTACAGGTGAAACTCGAAAAATTTGAATATCGTGGAAAAGTTCATTCATTTCAGTAATTCAACTTAAAAGGTGAAACTAATATATGAGATCGACTCATGACATGCAAAGCGAGATGTGCTTCTACTTCTCAGAGGTCCAATCTTGCTCGATTTGCAATCCTTGTTTTGCTGATTTCCTTGAATATTCTCATTTTCTGAGATGGTTAATTGGGGGTTTTCATCAGCTGTACGCCATGTTCATCGCAATGATAACAAATCAAGGCTTGACATATCTCCTTTGCATGTCACGAGTCTATCTCATATATGAGTTTCACCTTTGAAGTTGAATTAGTGAAGGAAAGGAACTTTTCCATGATATTCTAATTTTTCGAGTTTCACCTGTATATAGATCAGCACAGGAAGACCGACCTGGAACCATTTTTGATTCCCAAACTGACCAAATGTTTTCTCTACAAGGTCAAAGGAAAATGGAAAAGCCTCCCCATTGTCTTTTCCTTCACTAATCCTGTCTTAAGGGTGTGTCTGTATTTGAATAGGGTGTGAGCCTGTGACCTGGGCCAGGAACTAAGTATTTATCATTACAAAAGACTGGCCAGGCTCCCCAGGATATCCAATCAAGTAGCCTGCCAGACAGGAGAAAAACAACATTCAAATTTCTGTTTTAGACCACCTTTTCTGTGATGTAAGTATGATGTATCTGGGGTGGTGGTCTTGAGCTACACCCCTTCTGTGATGTATGTATGATGTTTCTGGGGGTGGTCTTGATCTGCACACCATTGTTCTGGCTTCCTCCTCCTTTCCTGGTGTGAAGGGGGCACCCTGTTCCAACAGATCAATAAAGATCAGGCTTGCTAGCTGCTTTGCTTCTCAATATTCTCTGGTTGGCCTCAGTTATTTTCTCCTACTGTAGCCTTATGAGGCTTTGCCCTCGGGTGGGAAAAATATTGTGCCTGGGAAAGGGAAGTGGGAGTCAACAGACACTCAAGGAATAGTTTCGGAGAAAAGGCTTTTATTTCTACCATCCATGAACTGGTAGAAGGAGCAAGTGTGATAACTCGCAAAAAGCATGCACGAAGTTCACAGTCATGTGCACAAGCATATATACCCCTTTCTAGTTCCCTCCTCCTTTCTCCTCCCTCAGGAGTCCTGCCCCATGTTGAGGTTCCTGAGCATGTACAGAAAGCTGTCTTGGGACTATTGTGGACTCTTGGCGCCCTTCCCAGGAAAGGGGTTTCAGTGTGTTCAGATATGTTTCAATCTCTTGTTCTGGCATGGTTCCCGGACAGAAAGTAAGTTGCAATGTGGTTCTTTAGCAAGGCCAGAAGGCATGAGAAAGGCCTGAGAAACAATGGACTGTGTTCCCTACCTTTGTTGCAATCTTTTTAGTTACAGCAAGCGGAATATTTCTGATGCTTAGCTAATGCCTTTTAGCTGCTGAGAAAAATGATTTTGAAAAGCTCTGAGAAGCTTTGAGCCTGCTTTGGTGGGGGGTGACTTCGGGCCTAGGTGAGGTCACCTGTCCTCACCTTCCTTCATTACCAAAAGGGAACCCAAGTAAGGACTCTACATGAGCTCTTGGGTTCCCCATAAGGAGGAAAAGGGCAGGGATTTTGTTTACAACAGAATTCAATCCATACAAAACAATCCACTAAAAGGGCATAAGAACAAATCACAGAAGTACACTTACGAAAAGCAGCAGCAGCCTGGTCCGCCCTCCTCCAAATTATTATTTTGTGTGTGTGCACGTATGATGTTGTGGGTATGGAGGGGGCAAGTCTAGCTGATGCTCTGAGTCCCTTCCAGTTCTTGGGGTCCTGTACCCGGTGAGTGCTGGAATCGAATAGAGGAAGTTGCTGGTCCAACAAGTTCCTTTCTAAAAGCATGACTTTAGCCAGCCGCTTAAGTGTCCTCATCAGTGGCATAGCATGGGGGGTGCAGGGGGGGCCGGCCGCACCGGGCGCAACATCTGGGGGTTAGGGGGCGCAAATCCACGGGTTAGGGGGCGCAAATCCATGGGTTAGGGGGCACAAATCCACAGGTTACGGGGTGCAAATTACTTGCCTTGCCCCGGGTGCTGACAACCCATGCTACGCCACTGGTCCTCATCACCATCCCAAAAGGATGAACCAGGTTGCGGGAGCTACAGCTAAGTGATGGGCCCCCCCAGGAGAATAGGTGTAGCTTTTCTTTCCCCCCCTCACCTAGCTGCTATGTAAAAGAACAATAACCAGGGTGATATCTGTGAGCAGAGCTGGAAGCTGATCAGACAGAGACACCGGCTTGTTCTGTGCCAGATCCAAAGCTGTGACTAACTCAGAAGCAAGGTCTGCTGGTTTTCCCATTAGCTGTCGTGATTTCATCCAACTCCTGGCCCAGCTTAAAAGAGGCCTGTGTGTTTTCAACAGGGCTCTCAGTTTTGATTGTCATCATCACATCACCAGCTGTACTTAAAAGGAGGTTGGACAGTCATCTGTCTGGGATTCTTTCATTGTGCTTCCTGCATTGCTGGGGGCTGGACTAGATGACTCTTGGGGTCCCTTCCAACTCTGTACAGTGGTACCTCGGGTTAAGAACTTAATTCGTTCTGGAGGTCCATTCTTAACCTGAAACTGTTCTTAACCTAAAGCACCACTTTAGCTAATGGGGCCTCCTGCTGCTGCCGCGTCACTGGAGCACGATTTCTGTTCTCATCCTGAAGCAAAGTTCTTAACCCAAGGTACTATTTCTGGGTTAGCGGAGTCTGTAACCTGAAGCGTATGTAACCTGAAGCATATGTAACCCGAGGTACCACTGTAGTTGTCATTCCCATGCCACAAACAAGAGCCTGTATGATTTCTTGCAAAGTCATGTTTCTTGCAATAAAAACAAACTTCCAGGTTCTTGCAAACCGTGCTTTCATCTTGCCAACGCAGCAATTCAAAAGCCCTTGAATATCATGAAAGCACCCACAGAAACCAGCAGCTGGCTGCCTCCTTTTCATTCCTGCTTCTGGTTTCGATTATTCAGACAGAAGTAGCAGTGCTTTCTTCACTTCCCCAGTGGGATCTCCTAAGATCTTCCTTAACCCATTAGAAGGATTAAGAGATTGTCAGGCAAGGGCTTTGCCCATCTTGGGAGCAAGGGGGGTGGCGATGGGGGGGGGGGGATTTCGGCAGCATTTGAGCTGAATCTGTTTCTTGGAAGCAGCCCTGCCCAGGCCTGTCGGCTTTTAACAATTGAAATACAAGATTGCAGGATAGAAGAGCTTAAGTGCAGCAGGCAGCGAGAACAGAGAGTCAGAAGTGTGTCACAGTTTCAGAGGCCTGCAGTTCTTTAAGCTCTGAGAAAGGATAAATATCCTTGCCCAATTTTGAACCCTTCTGTACCAGCCCAGAGGTAGAATTTGCACACTTGTCAGCACACAGGTATTTCGATTTCTAAAAGTCATGGCTGGGAGGTGGCAGGGGCTGAAGGCCAGTGGTGAGGCCAGTTGCCTCTCCCCAGTCACCCCGGGGGGCGATGGTGATAATCCCCTTCTTCACCTGAACTGCATGGATCAGCTGGGGAGAAATGGCTTGGGGCCAGTTTTTCTTATACCACTAGCCATTGTGGCTGGTAGACTTTTCCTCCATGAATTCAATAGAATCGTATTGTAGAGTCAGAAGGGACCACCAAGTGGCATCAGGGGCAACAAAGGGCATCTGGTCCACCCCCTGCAAAGCAGGAATCTCAACTCAAGGATGGCTGATGGCTGGCCCTCCAACCTCTGCTGAGAAACCTCCAAGGAAGGAGCGTCCACCCCCTTCTGAGCTGGTCCGTTCCACTGTCAAAACAGCTCTCACCACCAGAAAGTTCTTTCCAATGCTTATTCTGATTTGTCTATGCCTATTTTGAGGCCAGGTGGTGGTGGAGAGGAGGGAAGGAATGGGAATGAATGAATTAATCTTTATTTGCTTCAGCCATCAGCCATAGCAACAAAAGAGCAATGTGATATACAAAGAACAGAAATTAAAAAGTCAGTTATATAAAACACACTTGAGTGTCCTGAATCAACAGTCAAATAGTGGACCTTATTCTGATTGCCCCAGCTAAAAGCCTTGCAACCTTTGTTGTCATCTGCTCATCTTGATCTGCCAAGAGAAAAGACACTGTAGCAGTGGTTGGGCAACCCGGAATGGACAATAAAAATGGGGTGATAATCTCATTCCTCAAATCTTTATAAAGAGAACAAGCCAGAAGGACATGTGCCACCTATTCAATACTGCCCTGTCAACAGGGACATAGGCATTTTTCGTGTGGAATCTGTTGGAATCGTCCCACAAGTACAGCCGAGGGCAGTACATTCAATCTTGCGAGAGCAAAAGCATGTCTCTATTTTGGAATTGCTAGGCTATGCAGCTAAGGTGGGAGGAATGGGATGTGGGTACCAGTTTGCATGTACCCTCCAAGCTGTGACTTCCTGGCAAGGCCTGGGGTCTCTCTTCCCTGGCATGCTTTACTCCTCTGGCAAAGGCTGACAGAAGGCATTTGCTCCTGCCATTCTAACCTCCTGGCTGTCTTTACCCCAAATAAACAGCGGGGCAGGTGTGGGGTGGGAATCTGCCAGCTCCACTGGGAAACTGTCTCCTCACCTTCGAAATAAGGACACGGGCTTTCCCCGCTGGAAAGCCCCAAGAGAAATTCAGTCGAACAAGGGGGTGGCTGTTGCTTCGCGTGACGCTGCAGGCCGCAGACACAAAGGTCAGCTTATCAGCTGCCACAGGTGTGGCTGTTGTTCCCATGCAGACATGTCCTTGGAAGCCTAGCCTGGCAAGACAGACTCAGATACACCTCTGGATTTCTCCCTTCTCCCTCTTCCTCTTCTTCTTCTTCTTCAGCAGTGAAAGACAGTGCGCCAGCGAGGGATGAGCAAATATGCTGCTTTCGGTTTCTATCCATTTCTCGTTTTCCCTGTCTTAAGTCTCCTACTCATTTCCCCATCAATTTGTGGCTTAAAAAAAAAGTCTGCATGAAAATTCAGCAGCATTTCCTTTAGCTCATTATATACCATTTCCCAGAAAGTCTTTACCTCTTAACAAGTCCACCACATGTGGTAGAAGATACCTTCCCTTTCTTTACATTTCCAGGACTCATGAGTTCTTGTCTAAAAATACTTTTGTTAAAAAAAAACCAGAAGCCTTTTTATTGGGGATAGTGGGTGAAGAGATACCAAGGGAAGATAAAAGACTGTTTATGTATGCAGCGACTGCGGCAAGAATTCTATTAGCCCCAAAATGGAAGCAACAAGAACACCAATAGAAGAAGAGTGGCAGGTGAAGATGATGGACTTTGCAGAACTGGCGAAGCTGACAGGAAAAATCCGAAACCAGCATGATCAAGTATTCCAAAAGGACTGGAGTAACTTTATACGATACCTGAAAGATTATTGTAAGCAATTAACATCACTAGCAGGGTTGTCTGAAGACTAGTAATGAGAAATTTTCTACCTTTCTATATTTATTTAAATTTTGAGCCATTTTGTAATGAGTGTAATTAGAATGGGAAAATGGAGGAAATGCAGTGATATAAAAGTTAATATTGAAAGCCATGAGGCGGGAGGGAAGGAAATCGACAGGCTCTAAGAGCCAAGGTGGTATAGTAGATAAAGATGATGTGAATGTATAATATTAAATGATGATATAGATCTAGATCTAGATCTAGATCTAGATCTAGATCTAGATCTAGATATGAAAATTCAGCAGTGTTTTTGTGAGAAGGCATCCTGTTTTGTATGCAATCCTCTTAGACATCCAATGAAGCTGAGTGTTGGAATATTGAGGACAGATAAAATAAAGTCCTTCTTCATGCATAGTTAAACTATGGAACTCACTGCTGCAGGGAAAAGAGATGGCCACCAACTTAAAGGTAAAGGTAAAGGGACCCCTGACCATTAGGTCCAGTCATGGCCCTCTGGGGTTGCAGCGCTCATCTCGCTTTATTGGCCGAGGGAGCCGGCGTACAGCTTCCGGGTCATGTGGCCAGCAGGACTAAGCTGCTTCTGGCGAACCAGAGCAGCGCACGGAAATGCTGTTTACCTTTCTGCCGGAGCGGTACCTATTTATCTACTTGCACTGGTGTGCTTTCGAACTGCTAGGTGGGCAGGAGCAGGGACTGAGAACGGGGAGCTCACCCCGTCATGGGGATTCGAACCACCGACCTTCTGATCGACAAGTCCTAGGCTCTGTGGTTTAAACCACAGCACCACCCGCGTCCCTGTGGCCACCAACCTAGTTGGGTTGAAAAGAGGATTAGATGGATTCATGGAGGAGGGGAGCCTATCAAAGGCAAAAGTGGCTCTGTCTCCCCAGCTGGAGGCAGCAATGCTACTGAATGCCTGCCCCTCAGAGCTGGGGCAGCACATGGGGCTGGGCCTTGGCAGCAGCCTCTCCTCCTCGTCTGCTCTCTGGCAGCCGCTATGAGCTGCCCAAGGGAAGGAGCCAGCAGCAGCAGCAGCCATGGAGAGGCTATGGAGAAGAAATGGGGTGTTCTCTTGCAGCCACCACAACTACCATTGCAACGCTCAGAACAAGTGTCGGCTCACCCTCCTGTCTGATCTCGTCCTCAGCAGCATCGGTGGAGGAAATAGGGGCATTTCAGAATCAAATCAGAAGCTGAGATGGCTTTCATAATTGTGGGCTGTCCCTGGAAAATAGGGGCACTTGGAGGGCATGATAAAAAGAAAGGTAAAAAGGTAAAGGACCCCTGGACGGTTAAGTCCAGTCAAAGGCGACTATGGGGTTGCGGAACTCATCTCACTTTCAGGCCAAGGGAGCCGGCATTTGTTCACAGACAGCTTTCCGGGTCATGTGGTGCTCCTGGTGCAACGGAACACTGTGACAGAAACCAGAAGTGCACGGAAACACCATTTACCTCCCTTCCACAGTGGTACCTGTTTATCTACTTGCACTGGTGTGCTTTCAAACTGCTTGGTTGGCAGGAGCTGGGACAGAGCAATGGGAGCTCACTCCGTTGCAGGGATTCGAACCGCCAACCTTCTGATCGGCAAGCCCAAGAGGCTCGGTGGTTTAGACCACAGCGCCACCCGCGTCCCTCCTAGGGTATGGAAGTGGTGACCCACTGAACCCATTTCAGGAAAAGCAGGTGCCCTGTGGCACTCGCTAGGCACCTTCCCTCAAAGAAGTACTCCTAGTTTGGCAAAGTTTTCTGTTTTTCAGGCACTCAAACCACAGCATATTGCACAACTACAAGGTACTTTCCCCTGGCTTTTGGGGCTGTTGCCACTTGGAATAAGCTCCTTGTGCCAGCTTCACAATGTGCAAGGGATCAGTGGTGATCCGAGTGACGCTTTGCTTTGCCATAACACTGACAGAGCCCACCCTGAGGGCAGATGTGCCAGGAAGGAGAGAAAAAACACCCGGCTGAGGCAGGGGAGGTGGGACATTCATGCTCAGACACGCGCAAACCCCTACATTGCTGATATTTTTTATTTTCCTGCCTTGCTGGACTAGACGCCCTTTGGGTTCCTTCCAACTTTACGCTTCTATTATCTTTTTAAAAGTTAAAAGCTGTTAAGGGGAGGAATTTAACACTTTCCCTCAACACACTTTCTCTAATCTCTTGTTGCAAACAGAATCTGCCATTTTTCCCTTATGGGGGACACAAGAGCCCATATAGAGTCCTTACGTAGGTTCTCCATTGGTAGGAGAAAATAACAGAGGCCAACCAGAGAATATTGAGAAGCAAAGCAGCTAGTAAGCCTGATCTTTATTGATCTGTTGCAACAGGGTCCCCCACTCACCAGATGCAGGAGGGAGGAGGAACCCTGAACAATGGCACACAAGGCCTTATATAGACATTTTAAATTCCCTGCCCTGGAGCTCAAGACCACCCCTTCATACATCATACATACATCACAGAAGGGGTGTAACCCAAGACCACCCCCTACATACCTACATCGCAGAAAGGGCGGTCTACAGCAGAAATCTGAGTGCTTTGTTTACCTCCTGTCTGCCAGGTTACCTGTTTAATGGTCTCTTGATTGGATTGCCTGGGGAGCCTGGCCAGTCTTTTGTAATGATAAATACTTAGTTCCTGAGCCAGTCACAGGCTTACACCCTATTCATATCTTAAATGTGCCCTTAAGACAGGATTTGTGAAGGAAAGAGACAATGTGGAGGTTTTCTACTTTGTCCTTGCAGAGAAAACATGTGCTCAGTTTGGGAATCAAAATGGTTTCAGGTCGGTCTTCCTGTGCTGATCCATGTACGTGCTTGGTTGGTACACTTATGAACATTTAACATACATCTAAGACCTCAAAATTCCTATCACACTCTCCCCCAGGTTGGCACTTGCCCTGCTGTGTGGTGGGGGACAAGGGTGTGAGAGAAGAGCAGCTAGACAGGGATGTAATTTAGTGGAAACTACAGGAAGGCAGAGGGCTACTCTTGTGCTCAAATCCTGCTTGTGGGCTTTGCACAGGCGGCTGGTTGATCACTGCTAGAAGAGGAGGAAGGACCCTGCGGGCCACTGGCTGGATTCAGCAGACTCTTCTCACCTTCTTATGTTCATGAAGATTCGGAAGGCCTTCTGAGAACCTTCCATTCTATTGGGAATAGTACCAGGAAGTCTAAAGGAAGAGTATAAGGCATTATATTTATACACAACAGTAGCCACAAGGCTATTGATTGCAAAAAATTGGAAAAGTGGTATAATACCGACCAAAACAGAGTGGCTTGCCAAATTATTGGAGTATTAGAATATATCCAAAACAATGGGAGAAATTGGAAGGATCTCAAAAAAGAAGATAGACAAGGACTGGAAGGTGTTTAAAGGATATTTGCAAAATCATATTGAAAAATCAGAACTCCTATTAGAATAAATAAGTTCCGTTATAAATACTGAAATACTAAATAAGATGGATAACAATGTGTAACAGAAAAAGAAGTAGAAAGTTGGTTTAAAAGTGTGTGAAAGAATAGAAGTGGAAAGAAATTGCAATTGAGTAGATTGGAAGTCTAACTGAATGGTGATGGGATGGTGGTGGGAAAGGGAAGTATCTGTGGGATTGAGTGGGGGTATGTATGAATATTTTTAAGGATTGTATGAAATGTATGTTTGTCTGTATATTCGTAATATGTATGTATTAATGTTGAATTATTTTAATAAAATAAAATAAAAATGTTTAAAAATGAAGATTCGGAAGGGACCACTGTGTCTGTCTATTGCACTGTGGGTGCAGAGAATCCTCTGGCCACTGCATCCCTCCCAGGTGGCCTCCCAGCCTCGGTTTAGAAATACCATAGTTTTCCGTGTATAACACTCCCCTGTGTATAAGATGTCCCTTATTTTGGGGGATTCCAAATTAGGAAAATGGGGGGAGATTCTCCAGAGATGCTGAGCTTTTTAAAGGGGGGATTCCAAAAATCGCTCACCTGCTAGACCTACGCTGCCACTCACACATGTCGCAAAACCCCCACCTATCATTTGTTCCCTCACCAATCGCCCGCCCAATTGCCGCAGTGACTGCCAATCAATACCAGTCCATGCCGCAGCCACCAATAACATGCACAATAGCCGCTGGCAATCTCCGGCTTGCAGCGGCAACCAATCCCACATCCCCCCAATGCACAATCCATGTATAAGATAACACCCCCCCCCCTTTGGCATAATTTTCTAAGGAAAAAACCTCGTCTTATACATGGAAAAGTACAGTATCTGATGAAGGAACGTCAGCCATCTTCTCAGGCACTTTATTCCCCTCTCAAGCAGCCCCACGTGCAGCAGATCCTTACTTTTCCCCAAATGAGACACAATAACGGTCATTCCCTTTTTTTATTTGAGAATTTATAGAGATTGCAAGCAGACACAATGGAAGGAAATTCGAATTACATTTGTATTTAGTAGATACATGTAGGAGAACCGCAAAGGGAAGACACAAAAATAGAGAATAACATGAAACCATGCAAATGGTTTTGAAAACACTACTGATTAATTCATCCATAATTTTTTTAAGAAACACAAGACATTGGAATAAGATGCCCTCACCAGTTAATCAGGTTTCAAAGGAAAGCTCCCAATTACTCAACTTTTTCTGAACTTCCCAGTTTTGTCATTCAGATTTCTAATTCAGCATTGAAAATCACATTTTGGATGTGAAGTGTTTGCATCTGGTAATGCCCTAGCCTTTGTTCATGAATCTTTTGACAGTTTGATTCAGCTGTCAAACCTTCATTATCCCTGCAAGTGATATTCAAAGGCAGCCTGGTGAATACATGTCTCTGCTCTGCACTGTCATGGAGATATATTGGGTTTGTTCTAAGCCACACTTCTGGTTCACAATTGGCCTAAATTGAAAGTGAGCCCAGAATCGTTAGCAACGCATAAGGGGTTTTGTAGCAGATGTGCAGGTTCTCTTGGCAGAAGTGACCATTTGTGCTGGAGTGATCCCTGAAGACTGGAAACAGATTCAGATGTCAGTGCTGTCAAGCGCCAAGCAGCCCATGTGCTGTCACGCACCAGCTGTAAAGCATTAAACACTGAAGTCCCAATATCATTGGATACCCAATATCAACTAGCTAGAAAACATTCAGCAAATATTCAAGGAATCAGACAACCTCTGGAGAAGACGAACAACAAAATTCACAAAGGAGAAGTTCAAGGAGCGTTTGAGAAGCAAATTCATCCCAGATCTGCCTTAAAGTTCCTGTTTTGTGGTTATGAATGTTGCATCTGTCTCGGATTGGGGCCTTTGTGCCCCATCATGTGCTCTGTCTTTCTCATCCTTGTGTTTCCACTATCTTGACTAGCTGCCCCGTTGCATCATTGTGAGTTTTCCTTCCTTTCTTTTGCCAAATCACACCACCAAGATCCACAGGGTTCCTTGCAGATAGTACGGTAATTTTCTTAGCCTTGAATAACAGGCTATTTGTTTTAGCCAATAAAAGAGAAAAATACTACCTTTTGGGCACCCAGATTGCATACATGATTGTTAGCTTGGACTTAATTTCCATTAAGAGACATTTGTAAACATGCACAGAGGCAATTCCAGGCCACGTTTAAAAAAGCCAAGGGTTCTGGCACACCTAACACACCCAAGGAAGATTCTACAATATGCCCATGTTGCTAAGCTAGTCAGTGTCAGGGGATGATGGGAGCTGTAGTCCAGCAACATCTGCAGGGCCACAGCTGCCCCAAACCAGGTTTATACCACCACGGTTCTGCATTCTCCTCCTCTTCTGTGCCCTGTCACCTTCATCTTTTGTAGCCTCATAATCCTCATAATTTGCTTGTTCCTTAACCCACCAAATGCACCACCAGCAGCACAATTTCAAGATTTCAGAATAACAAGGAAACAGCCCAAGCAAAAACTAGCAGCACTGAAGGCGACCTCTCTGTTTCCTGAAGAGCAACGAATGTGGCCAGATTGTGGCTAGGAAGAAGGCAAAGCAGCCTCCAAGGCGGCTCAAGAATAAATGGGCCGCCTATTAAGACAGTGGGAAGTTTTGAACCTCAGGAAACTGGGATTTGTGTATGAAGGTGTGTGTAGCAAACAGCTGGGAGCTTTTGCAACTGGTGGAGTCTGAATCAACTAACTCGAGATGGATATTTGCAAATGCGAGAAAGCAGTGGAAAGGCTTTACAATAGTCTAGAGGCAAAGACCCCCCCCCCCATTTCCAAGGGGGCAAACTGCTGGAATGCAGGAGCACAAAGAAGGACTTTGCTGGATTAGATGAGTGGTTCATCTTGGGGAAATGCAGGCGTTGGATGAAGCTGATTGCTCGAGGTTCCTCCTCTAGGATGGAAGGGGGTCAGCCGGCCATCTAGAAGGAACGCCAGGATGACCTCTGGGAGAAGAGGGAAAGTGGCATTAATGGATCGGCCAGCCCATCCTGCTAAACTCAGCATTTCTTCAGGTGGTTGTCCCACCCAGACAGAAGGGCTCAGCAAGTAAGGTTGTCACAAGGCCCACCGTTGTTACCAGGGAAGTCAAAACTGCTTCAATTAGCAAAATTGGCCCTATTATGGGTCCCACCTAACCCCCATTCCTCAACTGTAATGACTCAATCTTTCCGTGTGGCTGCACCTACGGTTTGGAATTCCCTGTCCTTTTGATTTCATGCAGGCACCTTCAAGGGTCTTTTTTTGGCACCTGCTAAAAGCGTTTTCATTTTGACAAGCCTACCCAGATGTTTGGCAGGTTGATGCGAGTCTTGGGCCCTATCCACACAACTTCTTTTCCCGGTGCTTTCACCCGGGGAAAACCACTCTATAGTGTTCAATTGGAACAAACAGCCATTTCGGTTTCCTCCGGATTGACGTTTACTCCGATTTAGCACCAAAGAGTACATTTTCCCTGGGAAAGGGGAGGGGGAAGGGGGAAGCCACTTGGAGCTGGGCTCTCTTGGCACAAGACAAGAAGAAGTGTGAAGGAGCCCTTAATCTGTTTTCAGTCTATTGTCATTTTACATTTTTGAATGTCTTACATTATTGCTCTTAAGTGCTCTTAGTGGTGATTTTATTGGTTTATCTTTTTTGCAAACTTCTTTGAGGTGTTCCTTTTACAATCAAGCAGTGTATACATTTGATGAAATAAAAACGAACAAACAAGACTTTTCCAGACCCAGTTTCTTGGCTTTGCTGGGACTAATTTTGCCACCCCTCTCCAGCCCCACATTCACTGATGTCACACAGGAGATGGAGGAAACTTGTTTTCTGCTGCTCCAGAGGAGGGGATCTGACCCAACAGATTCAAATGACCAGAAAGGAGCTTCTGACGAAACATCAGGAAGAACTTTCTGATGGGAAGAGCCAGTTGGCGGTGGAACAGACTCCCTCAAAAATCCTTCCTTGCGGGGATTTTAAGTAGAGGTTGGGTGGCCATCTGACTTGGATGAGTTAGTTGAAATTCCTGCATTGCAGGGGGTTGGACTAGATGACCCCCGGGGACCTGCCAACTCTACAATTCTGTGATTCTATGACCATGGGGTCCCCTTGCAACTCTATGCCTATATGACCTCAAAAGTTGGTGGCTTGTGAGAGAGGCTGCCATTTGAATCCATTGGATCGGATCCTACTTGAGACCTCTAATAGTTCTCACAGCAGCTTTCATCTGGGGAAAACCACTCTGTAGTGTTCAATTGGAACAAACGGCCATTTCAGTTTTCTCCGGATTGACGTTTACTCCAATTTAGCACCAAAGAGTACATTTTCCCTGGGAAAGGGTGACTGAAAAAGACACCTCACCCTGTTATGGTTTCGGCGGTTCAACGTCTCTTTCAGATGCTTCACCCACGGGGCATGGGGAGGGGCACAGAGGTTCCTCCCTCTGATGGTGGTGAAACTGGAAACACAAAGAGCAGGAAAAAACATGAACAGATGACCAGGATGCCTCTGCCATCTTAGTTATCCCTCCTCTTAACCCCCCCCCCCACACACACTGAAATATCTGCATTGCATGGTCTAAAGCAGTTGTCTCCCCCCCTTTTTGCATAATTTTTATTAATTTTTTCTGTTTTGCATTTTAGAATATTCATTTAAACAATTTAAAATATCAATATTTCCTTTCTTCTCTTTCCATGGTTAATTTTGCATACCACATATTTTACAGTGGTACCTCTGTTTAAGAACTTAATTCGTTCCGGAGGTTCGTTCTTAACCTGAAACTGTTCTTAACCTGAAGCACCACTTTAGCTAATGGGGCCTCCTGCTGCCGCTGTGCCGCTGAGCACGATTTCTGTTCTCATCCTGCAGCAAAGTTTTTAACCCGAGGTACTATTTCTGGGTTAGCGGAGTCTGTAACCTGAAGTGTATGTAACCCGAGGTACCACTGTACATCCATTATTACATCCGTCAAACCTTATCTACGCTGCTGAATTTATCTTAATGCTGCTGACGTTTTCAAGTGTACACAATTTCCCCCCATATATACAATAAACATTTTCCAATCTTCTTTAAACAAATGTTCTTCTTGTTCTCTTATTCTATAAGTTAGGTCTGCAAGCTGCGCATATTCCGTCAGTTTAAGTGGCCATTCTTCTTTAGTTGGGACCCCCCTCGTTTTCCACGGAGGTACTGGCCCCTGAAGGGGCAATGGGATTACCTTGGAGTTGCTAAGAGGCAAGAGGGTAGCAGTGGATCACTGGATAAAGTTCACCCGTTTTGTTGAATTAATTAAACAAATAGCTTTCATTGGATTTTGAATAGATGTGCAATTAATTGTTACCATTTCAAATTTTATTGCATTATTCTCTTCCTTAGTGGGAACCACTATTCTGAACGATGCTTTTCTATGGGGTTGGGTAGGGGGCACTGGGGATAAATTTATGGAACCAAGCAGGTAGGGCCTCCAAAAAGTTTGGGCGCCAGAGATCTATAGGCAGCAGTTGCCACGTTGGCCCCCCCAGGAGGAAAGGTGGGGCCAAATGACCTCTTTCATGCTTTCTGGTTCTGTGGAGCCCTTTATCGGTGAGAATCCCTGATTAAGTTGCCAGGGGAAATGGTCTGTGCAACTCAACACTTTTGCCACTTCTTGAAAGCAACCGAAGTTGCCTTGATGGGATCTCGTTCCACCTCATTTGCACAGCCTGGCACTGTGCCAGGGAAGTCGCTGTGAACGGGACGTGGTGGCTGAAGTTTGTGCAATGTTCTCTCAGCCTCGCTTTTGGCTGCAAGCCACAGACCACAGAAGTTGTTTTATTTGCATGGAAGTTGATCCCATTATGTGCCTAGATAGTAGCAGGGGAAGACCGTGTACACCTGAACTTTGCTCTCTTTGTTCGCAGCCGGAGGGCAGAGGAATGGAAATGCAACAGATATTTCCCTCTTGTGGGTTTAACAGAGCATGGAATGGGTTGTAGTGATGTCAGGTTACAAGAAATGCAGGACTCCAGGGATTGCAGGCTCTGGGACTGCAAGGAGAGGTTTCTGGTTACACTGATTGTCCCAGACAACAGACACTTCTTAAACTAGATGAAAACAGGCATGCTTAACTCCTCTGAACTTTGAATTACAGTATTCCTAAGACAACCCTCCACCCATCTCAAAGGAGGATTGTGAAGTCTTGATTTAATATAAGACTTACTAAACTTTGTAGGCCTAGAATGAGAAGTCAAATCATAGTAACTGGAAACAATGTTTGTCATTACCCATTACTACAAAGACAACACAATATTACTTCATTTAGGGTTTTTCTAAAAAAAAAAAAATCAGTTTCCACATCGGGTGCTCTTGCTCAACAGCACATGGCTGGCAAGTAGATGGGACAGAGAAGGAGAATGTCTCCTGCCAAGATTCCCCAAACTGATGCCCTCCAGTTGCTTTAGACTACAACTCCCATCTGTCCCAGCCAGCTAGTGCTGATGGGAGTTGCAGTCTGCAGCTTCCGTAGAGCACCAGGTTGGTGGAAGTTTGACCTATCAGCTGCGGTTTGGGTCTGGGTTGGCTGGTTAAGAACATAAGAAGAGCCTATTGGATCAGGCCAAAGGGGGTCAACCAAGTCCAGCCTTCAGTTCCCACAATGGCCAACCAGATATCTCAAAGGGGCTTGAGTCCAAAAGCCCTCCTGTGGTTCCCGAAAACTGGCCTTCAGAAGCTGTGCTGCTTGCAACTGTGGATGCAAAGCACAGCCATCCTGCCTAGTAGTTGCTGCGTGCTGATAGGAGGAATTCCCATCAAGTTGGAAGCGCATAAAGGAATGGACGTGGGGAGAATCCTTTATTCCTTTCCCCACACATGGGCTTGTGGGAATCATCTGAGCATATCAGGATCCCAACCACCCCTCTCATTGGGGTCAACTAATCCTCTATGCTGGATGGGGTTCCATTGCCCCAATCCTGCAGCACCTCCAACCTGACCCCCAAGCTGTGTCCTTCCTACAAGGGAAGGCTGAAGCTCCAGACCGTTCCCACAGCAGACACTTCGTCCTAGAAGAAGCTTCCACAGGCCTCTTGCACACTTGACTGCTTGGCCAAAGGTGACTGGAGGCATGTAAATTCAGCACCACTGAGAAAAGTCACTGGAGCAGAGGAGATGTGGAATGAAGATAAATGGGGACCACAAAGGTCTACAAGAGGGCAGCCAGGCAGGTGGGAACGGTACACCCAGGACAAGAAGCATCTGCTGTCACCAAAGTCAATTGGCAGCAAAGTTAATTCAGCCGTGGTGCATCGCCTTTTCTGCGCTGTCCCTACCGGCTGCGGTTCCAGCCCTTTCTTTTCCTTCTAAACATGTTGGAGCTCTGTTTAAAAACACCCAAGGAATCGTAGACTCATCACCAAGGGTCATCTAGGCTGACCCCCCCCCCAATGCAGGAATCACAGCTAAAGAACTGCTAGGTTGGCAGGAGCTGGGACCGAGCAACAGGAGCTCACCCTGTTGCGGGGATTCGAACCGCCGACCTTCTGATTGGCAAGTCCTAGGCTCTGTGGTTTAACCCACAGCGCCACCCAAGGCCTCATCAAACCTAAATCCAGCCCTGCCTCTGACAGAAGGCCACCCAAGCTCCACTGTCGAAGGCTCTCACCATCAGAAGAGTCTTCCTAATGTTTAATCAGAATCTCCTTTCATTTAATTTGAACATACTTCACTGGGTCCTATGCCCTAAAAAGGCTTGTGTTGCACCCCCTGTTTTCCTCTTCTCTCTGATTTGCTAGAGGTCTGTGCAAGGGCACACAATGATCTATGTACACACTAGCCCGCCCCACCCCCCTTTCAAAAAGCTTACTTCTGGGATGCAAATTAGGGGCCACAACTTACATCACAGCTCGGACTGGGCAGCCGTCTTGAACATACTGGTCCCGGTAATCTCGGACAACTTTGGCAGGAATGGGCATTGAGCTAGTTCTCACACAGCAGTCCATGACCTGATAATCACCAGAAACTGAGGAAAGGAAAAATCAATGTGTAAGGGAGGGGAAACGGAGGGTCTGCCCTTCTCTCGGCTCACTTTGCAATCCAGGTTAGAGAAAGAGAAGCGCCTTGCTCCAAGGCCACCCGTTGCCCCTTCTCTGCCACAGCAGGCACAGCCCAGCCAGAGCTGGCAAGGATCCCATCTGGCAAGTGGGCAAGTGGGCAAGTGGAAAGGAGCAACAACATCTTCATCCATCAGGTCAGCTTCCTCCAGAAGGTACTGGCTGCCAGCATCTACCTGCATAGCCCAGATCTCCAGGGTCCTCTGACTACAAGGCTATAGTAGCAGAAGCAGAGGCCAGTCTTGTGGGACATGGCAGCAAATATAAGGCAGCAAACATGAAAAAAGGTTTGCAATCAGTCTCAAAAGGGTCTTTCCAAACAAGACATGTGGGCATTAAAATGGCAAATATTTTTATTTCAGAAAAGGTATACACCACTTGATTGTTTAAAAAAAACACCTCAAAGAGAGAAAAACCCTAAAATTATCAGTTTTTTAAAAAACCATGAAAACAACTCTGCAAATCATTCAGAACATAAAATCAACAATAAACTAAACGTAGATTAAAGTATATTTTACATTATAGATGTCTGGACAGACTTCCCTAAACAACAATGTTTCAGCAGGTGCTGGAAAGGGCACAGGGAAGGTCCCAGCCTGATGTCAATTGACAGGGAGTTAGAGGTGCCACACTAAAAGACTGATTTCTTACAAATGAGGAAGGGGTGACACCTGCAGCAGTGCCAGTTCTGCTGTCTGAAGCGGTCAGATGGGCAAGGTGATCTTGCAGGCAAACTGGTTCTCAAGTTGCTACGGGATTTAATACTAAGACCTTGAACTTTGCCCGGAATCAGGTTAGAAACCAGTGCAGATCTCTGAGCACAAGGCCTCCCTCCTGTCAGCAACTGCATTGCAGCATTCTGCACCGACTGCAGCTTCCATAGCAAGTGCTAGTGAAAACCCACCGTTTGCCAAGGAGGAGGCTTAACCACTAGGGGATGCAGCCCAGGTCAGGGGACTTCCCCATCATTTATGGGGAGCCAGAGAGCATTGGCAAGGAAAAGCTTGAGTGCCAACTTCAAGGCGGTGGAAGAGAGGAAGAGGAAGGATTCCCCTGCCCTGGAGAGGCCCAGCCGAAAGCACTCCTGAACGTTGGACCCAGCAATGTGGCAGCCCAGAAGGGGAGAAGATGTTGTCTCTTACCCTGCTGGGTGCTCCAGACGCAGAGAGCCACCAACCCAAGGATCCAGCCGCCGCCATGTGCTGCCATGCCTGCTGCCATGCTGTGGGTGCCAGGGATGCCACAGAGAGGAAGAACGACCCAGCCAGCCAGCCCCGGGTAGCTGATGCTCCAGTGTGGAGCCTGCTCCCGCCTCTCCTATTTATTGCGATCCCTTGCTCTCGTTTTCACTTTCTTGGTTGAGTAACAGAGGAAATCCCAAGGAACCAGAGACAGAGGTGAGCAAGAAGAGGCCCAGGCAGGGCTTGTGGCCTGGGCACTGTGCCAGGAATGCCAGCCTGCTGCGGCACCTGAGGGCTTGGTCTCTTTGCTCAAGGGATGTGGCTTGAGTCCTGGAGAATGCGAAGGGGTTCTTAGGCAGAGGGAGGCAGAATCACAGAACTGTAGAGTTGTAAGGGACCCACAAGTGTCACAGGGTCTAACCCCCTGCAGTGCGGGAACCACAGCCAAAGAATCCCTGGCAAATGGCCACCCAACCTCTGCTTAAAAACCTCCAGTGCGGTAGAGCCCAACACCTCCCAGGGGAGTCCATTCCACTCTCAAACAGCTCTTACTATCTGGAAATTCTTCCTGATATTTAGTCAGAATAGTCCTACCCTCCAGAGCAAGAGAAAACAAGCTTGCTCCTTCTTCCATGGTGCAGCCCTTGAGATATTTGAAGATGGCTCTCATATCTCATCTCAGTCTCCTCTTTTCCAGGCTAAACATACCCAGCTCCTTCAACCGTTCCTCATAAGGCTTGGCTTCCAGACCCTTGGTCATCTTGGCTGCCCTCCTCTGCACATGTTCCAGCTTGTCAATATCTTTCTTAAATTGTGGTGTCCAGAACTGGACATAGTATTCCAGGTGTGGTCTGATCAAGGTAGAATAGAGTGGGACTGTGCTTCCGTTGATGCAGCCTAGAATAGCATTAGCTTTTTATGCTGCTGCATCACGATGTTCTCATGTTCAGTTTGTGGTCCACTAAGACCTTTAGATCCCTTTTGCATGTACTACTGGTAAGGCAGGTGTCCCCCATCCTACATTTGTGCAGCTGGTTATTCCTGCCTATGTGTAGAACATTACTTTTGTCCCTATTGAAATTAATTTTGTTAATTTTGGTCTAGTTCTCCAAGTCTAGTGCTACAGGGGTGGGTCAAATAAAAAGCTTAAAGGAGCTTGCTAATGGGTGCTGATGTTTCTGCAAAAAGGAGCTATAGTTCAAATGGTGGTGGGATCCTGGAACAATCTGTTTTGCCATTTACATTGTAGGGTTCCAGTCAATTGAAATTTTGGTGTGGGATCCAGTCCTATACCACCAAATTCAGGCTGCCGAATTATGGTTGATTTTGGGAGGCCTTGCGCAGAAAACTCACTTCGTCCAGAAGATCGTACTTTTTGCAAGAAGGAAAGTGATGGGGGAAATCCTGGGAAATGGGGGGGGGTAATGTTTCCTTTGACACAACATGCAGCACAAAGTTAAACTAGGGAGGCAGTGATGGCTCCCAATCTAGATGGCTTTAACAGGGGATTGAACAAATTCATTGAGAAGGAGAGGGATATTGAGGACTACTAGCCGGGATGGCTATGCTCCACAGTCAAGGCTGCAATGCTTCTGAATGCCAGTTGCTGCAAAATGCAGGACAGGAGAGGGCTCTTATGCTCAGCTCCTGCTTGTGGGCTCTTTTTATAGTCTTACGTTCTTCAGGTGCATGAGTGCAAAGAAAGGGAGGCCATTTCACAAACTTGACCACAGCAGCCACTGTCTGGTCACAATGAAGATGGAATTTCAAGGAACATTGTTTTATGTTTTTAACAGCGTCTAATCTCCCCACAGGGACGTGGGTGGCGCTGTGGGTTAAACCACAGAACCTAGGGCTTGCCGATCAGAAGGTCAGCGGTTCGAATCCCAGTTACGGGGTGAGCTCCCGTTGTTCAGTCCCTGCTCCTGCCAACCTAGCAGTTCAAAAGCACACCAGCACAAGTAGATAAATCGGTACTGCATCGGCGGGAAAGTAAATGGCCTTTCTGTGCAATGCTGCTCTGGTTCACCAGAAGCGGCTTAGTCATGCTGGCCACATGACCCGGATATTGTACGCCGGCTCCCTCAGCCAATAAAGCAAGATGAGCGCTGCAACCCCAGAGTCGGCCACGACTGGACCTAATGGTCAGGGGTCCCTTTACCTTTACCTTTAACCTCCCCACAAAGAGATGAGAGTGGATGCTCAATGAACACTTTGTCTGGAAGTCCCCGGTGCCGCATCAAGTAAATGTTATTCCCCACCCATTTGCAGCGCATTTCCCATCATTTTCCTTATTGCAAAAAGTCTGATTTGGGGTGCAAGGGCATCTGTTTGTGCAAGTTCTTCCCATCAACTTTAATTGCGCAACCTGCATAGCGACTGTCTGGAAGTGCCCTGGGTTTCTCCCTTCCCTCTCCCTAACCCCTGCTCAGTTTAGAGACATAATTCTGTGCCTTCATTTACCATTTCCTCCTGGAACAGCTGACTGCTTGCGGGGAAAGGGAGCACCAAGGAAACCCAAGCATTGCCCCAGAGAGTGAGCAGAGTCCCTTCCCCATACCACTGGGGGCAAACTGACCTCTGGGTGACCAGAAAGCTCACTTGGCCAATGATGGGCTAGATGAGGGCCAATAAACTGGCCTGAATGCTAGCAAGGTGGATGTGCTCTGGAGTTCCCATGTCCCAGTCATTGATCAATTGCCTGCTTTTGGATGGGATCCTACTCCCCCGAAACAGCAGGTTTGTAATCTGGGGTGTTGCTGGATCCATCTTGGTTGCTAAAGACTCAGGTGACTTCAGTGCCGAAGAATGCCTTCTACCATCTTTGGCTGGTAAGACAGCCATGGCCGTTTCTGCACCAGGGTAGCCTGTCTATGCTGTTGTCTAATCACCGGTAACCTCCAGGCTGGATTGCTGCAAAGCACTTTATGTGGGGCAGCCCCTTGAGGTTGAACAGAAGCTGCAGCCAATATTATTATTAATAATAATTTATTATTTATACCCCGCCCATCTGGCTGGGCTTCCCCAGCCACTCTGGGCGGCTTCCAACAAAATATTAAAATACAGTAATCCATCAAATATTAAAAGCTTCCCTAAACAGGGCTGCCTTCAGATGACTTCTAAAAGTCTGGTAGTTGTTGTTCTCTTTGACATCTGGTGGGAGGGTGTTCCACAGGGCAGGTGCCACTACTGAGAAGGCCCTCTGCCTGGTTCCCTGCCAAGGCAAAATGCAGTAACTCACCTGCTCACAGAGGGAGGATATTGCCAGCAAGTTGTCTTACTGTTGGGAGAATTGTGCTGGCTGCCAGTCAGTGTCCTGGCTAAGTTCAAGACGCTGTTTTGGAAGGATAATGCCCTATGCAGCTTGGGATCAGGATACCTCCAATATCATCTCTGCACTCGGCAGGTGAGTGCATCTTTTCAGGAGGTCCGTTCCTTTAATTTGGAGGCACTGGCCCTTTGGAACTGCCTCCCACTTGAATATTAGATGGGCACTCTCTCCATTGACTTACTGCTGCCTACTGGGGCCCTTTCTCTTCTGATGAACCTTTCATTCTGTGCTGACCACAATGTCTGCAACTGACTTAAGAAATACTCTTTATGGCTCCTATGCAGCCTTCTAAAAGCCATCTGCAGAAGTTTTCAGAGGAAGCTGCTCTTTCTCTCCAGCAGAGACTTCTCCAGGCACTGGATCCCCCTTTTTACATGCCAGAAATTGAATACAGTATGTGGTCTACCACTAAGCGATAATCCCTCTGCCATGGGAACTACTGGTGGTGGGGTTAGCTGTGATTCCCACACTGCTGAGGGTTGGACTAGACAAATCTTTGGGTATCTTCCAGCTCTACAAATCTATGATTCTCTGATGAAGGAAAAAATAAGAGTTTCGTCCTGGCCGTCTGCAAAACTGTGACCAGGAGGCTCAGCAAATCAACCCAGTCTTATACCAGTGTTTCTTATACCCTGGACTCTGCTTGGCTCTATCCTGAGACCAGCAACTCATCACAGCAGTTACTATCTCTTTCATTTTTTCTTAATCTGCAGCGTTGCACTGCAAACGATTTCTTTTCACAGAATTCTGTACCCTTCCCTTTCCAGAGAAATCATGTTGAATTCCCCACTTCTCCAGATGTTTGGGAGAGGGGGGTTGAAATACTTTGAAAGAAGGTTTCAAAGTGAAATTGAGGTCCCTTCCCCTTTTCAGAGATACATTTCTTTCCATATAGCCCAGCTTCTTGAAGGCAAGAGGTTGCCCAACCACACCCAAACATCGGCACTTAATCTGTAGTCCCTCTGACGTTTCCAAGAAATGCTCAGTATAGAAAGGAAAGGTAAGAGCCTCTGAAGAGCAGGTGCATGCGCAGTTTTTGCAGAGCCAGAAGGCCACCAGCCAAATCTCACTGTGAGTTTCAAGTGATGCGGGGAGCAAAGGAGGAAATTTACCTCTTCAGTGAGCCAGTGTGGTGTAGTGGTTAAGAGCTGTAGTCTCGTAATCTGGGGAACCGGGTTCGCGTCTCCGCTCCTCCACATGCAGCTGCTGGGTGACCTTGGGCCAGTCACACTTCTCTGAAGTCTCTCAGCCCCACTCACCTCACAGAGTGTTTGTTGTGGGGGAGGTAGGGAAAAGGAGATTGTTAGCCGCTTGGAGAATCCTTCGGGTAGTGATAAAGCGGGATATCAAATCCAAACTCCTCCTCCTCCTCCTCTTCTTCATCTTCCTCAACACCAGGCTGGTTAGCTTGTCTGTGGGACATGTTCTGGTAGCAGCACCACCACACGAGATGCTACCAGAATTCAGGTCAGGTCTTGGGAGATTTCCTAGAGGCTGCAGGGTCCATCATCACCAGCACCTCTCCCCAGGGTGAGAGGAGGACAGCACAGAATTGCACCACCTGTGCCTTCCAGTGGCTGACAGGGGAACTAG
This sequence comes from Podarcis siculus, assembly GCA_034642415.1. Taxonomy (NCBI): domain Eukaryota; kingdom Metazoa; phylum Chordata; class Lepidosauria; order Squamata; family Lacertidae; genus Podarcis; species Podarcis siculus. Next base: position 1,247,593 of record JAXCMG010000039.1, on the reverse strand, counting down.
GTGGCCATATTATGCTTGGCACAGACCTACACTTTTTGAGAAGCCAGAGGAGCTCTGGTTTCGGCTAGGTGTGGGGCACCCGTATTTCATCTGCCTTCTGTAGTGGCTTCCACCTGGTTCCTTTGCCCACCCCTCAAGGTGGAGTCCTACCCCCAGCCTAAGGTGGAGGTGCTTTTCTGCCCAGAAGAATAACAAATCACCAAGTATCTACAAGAAGCGTGACCTGCTGTTCTTCTTCCACCTTTCAGAGCCAAAACAGATGTGATGTTAATTGTGTGAATGAATTTCCCTAAGGACACCAGCCGAGCCCTGAAATGTTGGAAGTCTAATAAAGGAAGCCTTCGCTGAACTCTGTCCAGATGTTTTTGGACACTGTGCAGCTCTAGCCTTGGGAAGGAAGGGTGGTCTGGAAAAGGAGACTCCCAAATCGCTGTCCATGGTGCTGCTCTCACCTCCTGCCAGATCTCAGCCTACCTCTATGATTCTTTTACTTTATTTATTGCATTTCTAGCTCATTTCATCCAAAGGTGAGGATAACAACCCTAAAACTCAAGTAAAGACAGAATCAATGAATATCCGCTCAGCAGATGAAAATCAGCTTAGACATACTGAGCTCCAGTCATTGCTGAAAGGAATCTTGAGTTACCCTGATGGCACCTCGAGAAAATGCTCCTGCTCACACTTTGCTCAATAGATGACAGCAGGAAGGACCACAGTTTTGAAGCAGCTACTAAGAAGGCAAAGATACAGAGCATGGGTAGGCTAACTAAGACCCAGGGGCCGGATGCGGCCCAATCGCCTTCTAAATCCGGCCCACGGATGGTCCAGGAATCAGTGTGTTTTTCCATGAGGAGAATGTGTCCTTTTATTTAAAATGCATCTCTGGGTTATTTGTGGGGCATAGGAATTCATTCATTTCCCCCCAAAAAAGTATAGCCCAGCCCCCCACAAGGTCTGAGGGACAATGGACCGGCCCCGTGCTGAAAAAGTTTGCTGACCCCTGATATAGAGTCAATTGAACCCTCAATGCTCCCTGTGAAAACTTATGTGACAGACAAACCGCTTACACTTCAAGCCTAACCATGTTTACTCAGAAGTAGTGGTGGACTCTGTTAGAAGTTTTTAAACAGAAGTTGACTGGCCATCTGTGGGGGGGTTTTGGATTCCTTTATTTCAGGAGGTGGGACTCAATGACTCCAAGGGGGTATCTGAGGTCCAGCTCCGAGGGCCTTCTGGCGGTTCCCTCCCTACGAGAAGTGAGACTTCAGGGATCCAGGCACAGGGCCTTCTCGGTGGTGGCACCCGCCCTGTGGAACGCCCTCCCACCAGATGTCAAAGAGAAAAACAACTATCTGAGTTTTAGAAGACATCTGAAAGTAGCCCTGTTTAGGGAAGTTTTTAATGTTTGATGCTTTATTGTGCTTTGAATTCTGTTGGGAGCCGCCCAGAGTGGCTGGGGAAACCCAGCCAGATGGGCAGAATATAAATAAATTATTATTATTATTATTATTATTATTATTATTATTATTATTATTCCAACTCTACGATGTTAGTTCTACTCAAAGTAGACCCATTGGGTGGTATTCAACTGAGTTTTAGTTCGGGGTTGACCTTAATGAAATTAATGGACCTAACTTAATCAAGTTCATTCATTTCAGTGGGTCTTCCCTGAGCAAAAGCTAATCAAATGCCACCCATTGGAACTCATGGATGTGACTTACTTAGGTCTATTCATCTCAGTGTGAGAGCTGTGCGTAGAGTTTAACTGGGTGCAACCCAACATCCCTTTGTTGCCCTTAAAAGTGATGCTGCTTGGAGATTCCCTTTTAGTTTTTTGCAGGCAGGAAATGCTATAACATCCCCAGGCAGGCAGAGCTGATGGAAGAAAAGCAAATTTTTTTGGCTCTGCTTGGGGGAATTTGGCAGAGCAGAGAATTCCCCCTCCCTCTGCCCCGCCCCCCCAACCCCATCCACCCAAATGTGTGATAATGGAATGTGAATGGAGCAGTAGAGATTTGCTGATAGCGCTCAGGTTCATGTATCCTTTTATCAGCCTATGTTATCTCAGTAGTTCATGATTAAACAAAGTCCTTGGCACAAGTCAGAACGCTTTATAGCTGCATACGCACAAATACACACCCCTGTTGAAAAGCCCCTTCTTTTGTAGGTTAGGCAACAGAAAAAGAGAATGAAAGACACCATTTGCACAACGTTTGCACTCAGACCCCTGGAATTGTTTCCTGCACAAACTCCACAGAAAATTATTATTATTATCATTATTATTATTATTATTGTAATATTTCAGATAAATCCGCTTCCCTTTACTTAAAATTTATTTATTTCCTTTCATAAAATCTATACACCATTTGGTTGCGAAAAGAAAAGAAAAAACCCTCCAAGAAGTTTACAAAAATAAGACAAAATAAAATTATCACTAGGGAAATGTAATATTTTAGGACTTTCAAAGAGTTAAAATAGCAATGGACCACAAACAGATTAAAACTCGCATCAGCTTTCTAAACATGTGAGTCGGCTTCTCTAAACCAAAATGATTTCAGCAGGCAGCGAAAACAGTGCAGTGGTGGCGCCTCTGCCTGATGTCAATAGGCGGGGAGTTCCAAAGGTTAAGTGCTGCCACACTGAGAGACTGAGCTCTTACAAATGCGGAGCAGGTGTTATGCGTCACCTGCAGCTGTGCCAGTTCCACAGATTGAAGTGTTCAGGTGGGCATATATGGGGGAAGGAGATCTTACAGTTAAACCGGTCCCAAGTTCTGAAGGGCTTTTTAAGTACCAGTAGTAACACCCTGGACTTGGCGTGGTAGCAAATTGGCATCTGGGGCAGATCTCTGAGCACAGGAGTCACCGTACTTTTCCGTGTATAAGACGAGCTTTTTTAAAAAAAACTCTAAAATAAGCTTTAAAAACTGGGGGCGTCTTATACACAGGTAGTGGGTAGGGGTGACGGGTGATGGGTTGCAGCTGCGAGCTGCAGATTGTCATTGGCGATTTTGTGTGTGATTGGTGGCTGTGGCAAGGGCTGTTGTGGATTGGCTGCCGCGGCGGCAATTGTGCTTGCTATTTCCTCCTGCTGTTTGCGATCGGGCAGACGCTTGTTGCAGACGCGAGCAATTGTCAGCGAGCTGTGCGAGCAATTTTAACAACAACTTAGGGCCATCCTCCCCCCAAAAAGCTCCACAACTCTGGGTCGTTTTCTTAAATTAAAGGTAAAGCTAAAGGGACCACTGACCATTAGGTCCAGTCGTGGCCAACTCTGGGGTTGCGGCGCTCATCTTGCTTTATTGGCCAAGGGAGCCGGCGTACAGCTTCCGGGTCATGTGGCCAGCATGACTAAGCTGCTTCTGGTGAACCAGAGCAGAGCACAGAAACGCCATTTACCTTCCCGCTGGAGCGGTACCTATTTATCTACCTTGCACTTTGACGTGCTTTCGAAATGCTAGGTTGGCAGGAGCAGGGATCGAGCAACGGGAGCTCACCCCGTCGCGGGGATTCGAACCGCCGACCTTCTGATCGGCAAGTCCTAGGCTCTGTGGTTTAACCCACAGCAGCACCCGCGTCCCTTCCCTTAGATTGGAGTCTCCCAAAATAGGGGGCGTCTTATACAGGGGGGGGTGTTATACACAGAAAAGTACTGTATATGTTGACAATATTTCACTCCCTGACTGCTTCTTTCCCTGCTCTTTGGGTGGACAATATGAACCGTTTTCCCTGCTTTGCTCTGGGGTCCCTTTATTGTGTGGGAATCATTCATTTTCAGCATAAAAAGACCCCTTTGCTAAAGGGCAGGGCTAGGAAAGGTGGGATCCAAACCCTCCATTGACAGCATCAATCTCTTCTTGCCATTGGATTATTCTCTTGGGCTGAGAGAGCAAATAAAGAAGGAACCACATGCACATGGTAAGAAGTAAAATGTTTTTAATCAAGCAAATTGCAGTATAAAACAGTGGGAACCGTTACAGAGAGCAGAAGGAGACAGGCTTATATACCAGATTACATGCTTCGCTTATGACATTGGAAAGATGGGAGCATGGCCACACCGGTGCCAGCTTTCCCATTCCTAAATGCCCAAAACCATCGCCTATTATATGGGGAGAGGTGACCGATTTCTCTCTCTCCCTCTTTCCCCCAACAAACTAGATTCAGTCATCCGACGAATCCATTCAAGGCTTTCCCAATGCTTGCTTGCCAGAAATGCTAAGTCCCATTGCCTATGAGGCCCCATCATTGCGGGGAAAGGGGAAGCTGCCATCATGAAGGAAGTACCCAGTGTTTAGCTTATCATCATGATTATTTTAATACAATTCTTGAAGGAGGACACAAAGCCTTGCCCAGATGTGTGAGGCTTATGCTGTGTTTGCTCTGGGGTTAGGGAAATCCACAGCTGAGGACGCCCTGAGATGTGTCCATTTCATTCATTCACATGATTCAGGGATGGGGCCTGGCATCAGAGACATAGAATCATAGAATTGTAGAGTTGGAGGGGACCCAAAAGGCCATTTAGTCCAACCCGCTGCAATGCAGCAGGACTGAGCCCAGACTAAAGGCCCCTTTCATGGGTGCTTGCTAGCCAGGAGCTCAGAATCTCTCTCTCTGTTTGTAAGGGTTGAATGAATAGCTGCCATGGGCTCCATGTTCTCCACCCTGGAAATTCGGGCGCTGACATTTTCAGTCTAATCTACCAAACAGAGAAGTAGGAGGCGCTTTTCAAGGAAGAAACATGAGGCTAGATTAACTGAGAAAGAGGATTTAAAGGGGTCCCGTCCCACCCACCCCCAGGTCCATATTTGCAGAGAAGAAGGTAAGAGCAGAGGCCAATCTCTTTGTCCATGTTCACGGAAGAGGGATTTTCTTCGTAATTCCAGTCCGTGAGGCAGTGATGGCGTGTTCTCCTGGAGGGGAAAAGGAGGGCGGTTGGTTGGAGAGATCAAATGAAGCAGGAAAATGGAAAACATAGAAGGACACAAGAGCCTGATTGCTGGATCAGACAAAAGACCACAAGAAGAGCCTGCGCTGGATCAGCCCAATGGCCCATCTAGTCCAGCATTCCCTTCTCACACTGGCTGACCAAATCCCTCTGGGAAACCTGCAATCAGGATCTGAGCACAACAACCCTCCCTCTCCCCTCCAACTGGTATTCAGAAGCCTTGCTCCCTCCAAGGCAGTGGAGGCACAGCAGAGCCATCCTGGGTAATAATAATAATAATAATAATAATAATAATAATAATTTATTTATACCCCGCACTTCCTGGTTCAAAAACCGGGCTCAGGGCGGCTAGCAGCAAATTTAAAACACTTTAAAACACTTAATTGCAAAAGCAGCATAAAATACAGTATAAAAACATGAATAACAATAAAATTAAAAATTAAAAAATCAATTAGATAAACCCCAGTGCTAGCTGGCTGAATTGGTCCTACTTGGGCCAGCGAGGAGACCAGGGGAGAATTAGCTGTGGGGTCTCAGAGTGGGTGATCTTCATAAAAGGGGAGAGGGAGGGAAGAGGAAGGAAATAAAAGATCAGGCTGAATTCAAATTAAAGGCGGAATAGTTCTGTCTTACAGGCCCTGCAGAAGGAGGTTAAATCCTGCAGGGCCCTGGTCTCCTGGGACAGAGCATTCCACCAGGTCGGAGCCATCACTGAAAAGGCCCTGGCCCTGGTGGAGGATAGTCTGACTTTCTTAGGGCCCGGGACCTCTAAACTATGGTTATTCATGGAGCTTAAGGTCCTCTGCGGGGCAGACCAGGAGAGGCGGTCCCATAGATACGAGGGCCCTAAGCCACAAAGGTAGTAGTTATCAATAGCCTTTTCATCCTCCATGAATTTGTCTCATCCTCTTTTAAAGCCACCCAACTTGGTGGTCCTTGCTGCCTCCTGTGGCAGGGAGTTCCACAGGTTAACTATGTGCTGCGTGAAGAAGGACTTTCTTAGATCTGTCCTGACTCTTCCAGCTTTGTGCCCATGAGTTCTAGGGCTTCAGCCCAGCCTCCCCTCTGTCCTCCCCCCACTGCGTCACCACAGATCCTCACCATGGCTGCCTCCTACACTCTTCGGGAGTTTTGCTGCTTGCGGTTCTTCCTCGAGTTCAGGATCTTCACAATCTGCAGAGCGTTCGCATCATCCGAACGGAAGCACAGCCAGCGCCCATTTTTGGTGAGCAGCCTGAACCAGGAAAGGAGAATGGAAGAGGATGAGGATGGTGGCAGGGGGAGGTCTTCGTCAGCCCCCCACTCTGCAACCTGCACTGCCCCCTTAACAGAAGACACCGTCCCCAAGACAAACAGCCTTGTCCAGGGAACCAGGTTTTATGGTACTTCATTCCGTAAAATGCACACACCACTTGATTGTAAAACAGCAGCCCCCGAAGCAGTTTACGAAAAAGATAAAACAAGATAAAACAAGAAAATTATCAGTAAGAAAAATTAACAACAAGGTTCTGAGACATTTGAAAAGTTAAAATAACAACGGTCCAAAATCAGATTAAAACTTTCACCAATTTTCTAAATATCTGGGTGGGCTTGCTGAAACAACAATGTTTTTAAGAGTGCTGCAAAGGATCCTTTCTGGTATCAATAGGCGGGGAGTTCCAAAGTTTAAGTGCTGCTACATTTCATTCAACTACTCAACCCCCTCGGTATATATTTATTATTGTTTATTTCTCGTATTTATATCCCAACTTTTTCTCCAAGGAGCTCTAGGTCCTCCCTCTCCTCCTTTAATCCCCCACAGCAACCCTGTGAGGTAGGTAGGCTAGGCTGAGAGGCAGGGACTGGCCCTAAAGGCCATCCATTCAGCTTCATGGCCAAGTGGGGATTTGAACCCGGACCTCTCCAAGCCCTCACTGAATCCCCACAACAACCCTGGGAGTTAGGTTAGCTCAAGAGGCAGTGTGATTGGCTCATAGAGAGCTTCATGGCCGAGCCGCTATTTGAACCCTGCTCACTCCCAGGACCCTAATCCAATGCTCTAACCACTACACCACACTGCCTTCCCCTGGATCCTAACCTGGGGGATACCTACATGGATCTGTGACTGGAGAGCCCAAGGGAGTTTTAAAGCACACCCCTGGGCAAGAGTCATGGGAACTGTGGTTTGCTGGGGGTGTGGGGAATTGCAGCTCTGTAGGGGGTGAACTACAGCTCCTTTGAGTCTTTGGGGGAAGCTGAATGGAGGGTGTGGAGGTGGCCATTATCTGGAGCGCAAGGGTGGTCTCTCTGCATTCCCAGAAACCCCCTCCCCAATTTGCCGGGTACTCACGCAATGGCCTGGAGAGTGCAGCCCATATGTGGCCCCTGGTTCTCGTAAGACTGTATACGGGGGGCCGTATTAACGGGGAGAGGCTTGTTGCTGAATCGAGAGCAGCAGTCCTGCGCGGTGTTCAGTCTTCCTGGATAAGAAAAGAGAGGGAACTTTGGGTGAGGGGGGGGGCACATTTATGGGCTCTTCTGAAGCCCAGCTACACTCAGGTGCATGTGGAAGCTGGTGGATTGTTTCGAATGCATTGCATGGGGTTGGGGTCAACTCTACAATTCTATTTTCCTGTGGTTCTGTTAACTGCCTTAGTGACTTGTCATGACTTGCTGCGCAATAGACCTGGAGCTCAGGGGTCAACTTGCCCCAACTCAGCTTTTGAACCATGTGGGTTTCTAGGGCTAGTTGGCTCTTGGCCTCAGTTCCTTCATCTGTAAAATAGGCACAGGGAGACTTCTGCAGGAACGAGCCTACAAAATAATTAAATAAACCCAGAATCTTCTCCCAGAATTAAATAATAAAATTAACCCTGGATCCTCCCCCAAATTTAATTAACCCATAATTAAATAATGCAATGCAGCAATAAGAGCAGAATGCATTTTGTAAAATGAGGGTGGCCAAATCAATTTGCCTCAAGTTCCCGGGTTGCAGATTCCAGTTATTCTCGGTAGATAAATCTGGGCTGCCTGAGGGCAGAATTTTTTGCTCCCAGCTGAGAGTACAATAGGCAGCTGTGACAGGTTTGCTGAGCAAATGTCTTTAACTGTAAGAAGCATTTGCACTTGGGAAGTGCCGTTTAACAAAATACAGAACCCACTAGAGGAAGCATAAAAGATGCCTGCAGCCCAGGAGCAGCCACTGGAAGGGAGGAGGAACATTTGTTGCTTGCAAGGAAAGAAATGAGCTCTGGGCTGGGACTTCTCTTGCAACCACCTAAGTCCTGCAATGCCAGCAGCACACTCCTCTGAAATTGCAGGCAGGGGCTAAATCCCTGCTTAAGCATCAGAGCATCTCTCCAGAAACTAAGTCCCCTTCTCTCTCTCCCCACCACCACATTGTCTCTCTCTCACACACACACAGATGCACATAGTACCTTCAGCTTGGAAGACGCACAGAGCTGCAGCCAGAGCCAGGAGGCAGATGCTGGGCAGAGAAGGGAGAGCCATCTCGAGGGCAGAGGTTCACAGCTGGATTCTCAGGAGGCTTGTCAGTCAGGAGGCTGCAAGAGAGATGGACTGCCTGCTGTGCGCTGCCCCCTCTATATACTTCCTCTGGGAAGACTTTCGCTTTCTTTTCGCCTCGCCTCGCCTTGGCATCTGGCCTGCTTTCCTGCCCGGACGTGCGTTGAACTTGGGGAAGGGGTTCAGATGCCTGGCATTCTCCTGCTCCTCTTGGAAGGGCCATCGGATAGTCCAGTTGAACAGCCGCCAGTCCCTGGAGCAGATTCAAGTCACACAGGCTAATAGTATGCATGTGCCCATGTTTGGTTTTTGCATGATTTTAAACTGCAGATTACAGTAAGTGGCGTGCGTCTTTCCAATGCTGAGGAAACACCATCCAGATTTCAGGGAACACGGTCCTGCTCCTTCCGATGTCTCAATCTCCTCACAAAGCTTTACGGCGGGGCAGGGCTGCCCAAGATGATTCACTGCCTGACAAAGGAGCCATCCAGTGGTTCCCAAAATGTTTTGGGGGTCACACACCCCTTGCCTCCATAAACTCATCCCCAATGCCCCCTACCCTATAAAAAGCAGTTCCCAGAATAGTGGTTTGCATGACCCACTAAGGAAGATCGTAACGCGATAAAATTCAAACAGCAACAATTAATTGCACGTTTATTCAAAATCCAGCTCAAACTATTTCGTTTAATTGATACAACAAAACTGATTAGCTTTATCCAGTGAGACCAGCTTTTCAAAGTCTGATAGTCATTTAGCAAGAGTCTCAGTAACTACTTCCCTGTTTAGTAAATTCTTTCATGCAATGGGTGGACTTGATGAAGTGACGCCAGTTTCCCAATGTCTGGTTTAAAGTCAAAATATACAAAAAGATAATAATAATTGTCCAGTAGCACCTTAGAGACCAACTAAGTTTTCGTGTGCATGCACACTTCTTCAGATACCTGAAGAAGATATGGGTATCTGAAGAAGTGTGCATGCACACAAGAGCTTATACCAAGAACAAACTTACTTGGCCTCTAAGGTGCTACTGGACAATTTTTTTTATTTTTTTGTATATTTCAACTGCGTCAGACCAACACGGCCACCTACCTGAATCTGGTTTAAAGTCATTTAGCGGGAGTTTCAGATCACCACGTTCAGTAAGCTGGAGTCAATTTCTTTGCTTTGAGAGAAGTTGGATGACCACACTAAAGACACGTCCCACGAAAAAGGATGTCACACATGCAACAAGGAGCTTCTTAAACACTGCCCATGGGGCAGGATAGCGGTCAGAAATGGCTTTGAAAGTGATGTAACATTTCAAACATAAAGCCAAGAAAGGAGTGGGCTATAGCCTGGTCAGTTGTAAATACCTGTAAGTGGTCAATGATCTTGGAGGGGTCCATCTCCAGTGCCTCCCTGCCCCCACCTTGCCTCGTAGCATCCCACTAGGTAAGCCATCCACATCCCAAGGGCTGTAGCACCCATGTTGGGAACCACTGGACTAGAGGGGTATCTGCCTTCTCCCCATTCCATCTGCAGAAGCTCAGTGGAGTGGCACTCCAATCTTACATCAAGGCAGAAAGTGGCTCAGCAGCACTCACCGCTGCACCGGGGGGATCACGGCCTGCGCTGCACACACAGCTTGGTCCACCAAAACCTCACTGGGGCTCGCTCATCACTCTGCCTGGTGCCCACTGGCTGGCTGCTCAAGCACACGCTGCAATGCACTGGGGAAAAGGCATCACATGAGAAATGCATTGCATGTGCACCTGTGATGTCTGCAGGATATTAGAGCAGGCTTCCTCAACCTCGGCCAGCCAGATGTTTTGAGACTACAGTTCCCATCATTCCTGACCACTGGTTCTGCTAGCTAGGGATCATGGGATCAAAAAATTCTGGAGGGCCAATGTACAGTCATACCTCAGGTTACAGACGCTTCGGGTTGCGCGATTTTGGGTTGCGCACCATACTGAACCCAGAAGTACCGGAATAGTTACTTTTGGGTTTTGGCACTTGCGCATGCACAGAAGCACTAAATCATGCTTTGCATATGCGCAGAAGCATGACCCATGTGTGCACAAATGCGAACGCTGCGGGTTGCGAACGTGCCTCCCGCACAGATCACTTTCGCAACCCGGGTGTCCACTGTATTAGAGGGAAAAGGAGGGAGGTTTCTGAAATGATGCATGTTGTCAAGAAACATTTTATCCCTCTCTCATAATACAAGAACCCCGCAGGGCCACCCAAGATGAATGCTGGATGATTCAGGACAGATAAAGTATGTCCATCTTCACGCAGCACATAGTGCTCCCACAGGATGATCCAGCAGGGTTGTAGGAACAAAAAAAATGCTAATGCTAGGCTTCATCAGCAGAAGTCTAGTGTCCAGGTCAAGGGAAGTAATAGTCCCACTCTCTTCTGCCTTGGCCAGACCACACCTGGAGTCCTGTGTCCAATTCTGGGCACCACAATTTAAGGAGGATGTTGACAAGCTGGAAGGTGTGCAGAGGAGGGCAACCAAGATGATCAAGAATCTGGAAACCAAGCCTTATGAGGAACGGTTGAAGGAGCTGGGTATGTTCAGCCGGGGAAAGAGGAGATGGAGAGGTCAAAGGGCTGCCCCATGGAAGATGGAACAAGTTTGTTTTCTCCTGCTCCAAAGGGTAGCGCTCAAACCAATGGATTCAAGTCATAAAAAAGGAGATTCTGACCAAACCTCAGGAGGAACTTCCCAATAGTCAGAGCTATTTGACAGTGGAACAGTTTCCCACAGGAGGTTGTAGACTTCCTTTCTTGGAGTTTTTTAAGCCAAGGTTGGATGGCCATCTGTCAGGGATGCATTAGTTAAGATTCCTGCGCTACAGGGCTTAGACTAGATAACCCTCAAGGTACCTTCTGACACTACAATTCTATGATTCCATGACTTGGCTCAAGTTGAGCCCAACTCTTATTAGATTTTCAGGGACACAGTTTTGAGGAGTCTGAAGATTCAAATAAGTGATCTGCTTTCCCGTGGGTCCTGGCAACAACTTTTGGGAAGGGCCATGAACCCAAAAGTTTCTCTTTCTCGGATTCTCAGGTGCTGCCAGTTATGATTTACATGGAGGGAAGGTTGGCCCAGGTCCAACTGCCTTTGTGGGAACTGTTCTCTGGTTTTGTTTCCCCAGTCAGATCTCATCCCGATTGCTTAAGTCAACAGCCCAGCAAAATAGAAAGTGGACCCCCCCCCCTGCTTCTTCCCTGCCCAGCCTTCAGGCAAAGTTCCATTTCCAGAAAAAGAGGGGCAGAAACGGTTGAGGAAAGTCAATTCAGGAAGGGGGACTTTCCAATGTAATGACACGCCACACGCAAACACACTCTGCAAGTGGGAATTAGCTGTCAAGTGGAAAGCCTTTTGCACAAGATTTTCTGGCCAGGGTTGCTTTGAAGACCTCTAGAGATTTGGAGCATGTGGGCTGCCTGTTGCAAACATTCTGGCTTTCAACCACCAAGGCTTCTTTCCTCAGCAGCCGCAGCAGCAAAGCACCCTCGCTTCTGGGATCTATTGACTCTCTTGCTAAGCGTTCCCCATCCTGTAAGTTGCCTCCAGATTGTCAGGATTTTGTGGGAATGGTTCAAGTACACATTGGAAATTCAAGTGGATTGCAGTACTCTGTTGCCCACCCTTTTTTTTAAAAAAAATGGACTTTTTGCAGTTAGAAAAATGATGGGAAAGCATGCTGAAAATGAATGATTAAGAGGGAGATGAATAAATTTTGCACAAGGAGCATCCAAGCACCTTTTTGCTTGCTCTGGAGCTTTTCCTATGGAAACCCTCTCTTTAAAGCTCAGTGGAAAACCTGAACTGATGTTTGCTCCAACTGAGTGCTGAAGAGCGGGATTTTGTGGGGAGAACTCTTTACTCGATAGCCCTCATCTCAATTTGTCCTGTCCTTTGCAGTGAGCAGTCCGAATCCCCGCAACAGGGTGAACTCTCGTTGCTCTGTCCCTGCTCCTGCCAATCTAGCAGTTCGAAAGCACCTCAAAGTGCAAGTAGATAAATAGGTACCACTCTGGCGGGAAGGTAAACGGCGTTTCCGTGCGCTGCTCTGGTTCACCAGAAGCGGCTTAGTCATGCTGGCCACATGACCCGGAAGCTGTACGCCGGCTCCCTCGGCCAATAAAGCGAGATGAGCGCTGCAACCCCAGAGTCGGTCACGACTGGACCTAATGGTCAGGGGTCCCTTTACCTTTACCTTTGCAGTGAGCACCAAAGTACTGAAATGAAGATGCCAGCGACAAGCTGGTGTCAAGAAGCTTAGACTGTTTGCAAACCGCTTACAAGTTTCCTAACAATCAAGCGGTGTATACGCTTTGTTAAATAAAGATAAAGCGAACCGGCTTTCACAATCTTTGCCAAATCTCCAGTCTCGTATTTCATTCTGGAAGGAACTGCAACATGTTTCCAGCACCTCCTGGGACATGTTTCTCAGCCTAGTGACCTAAATTACCTATATAGGGAAGTTTGTGGTTACACCCCCTCCCTCTTTGGGCAACTATGGCATGTTCACACTTGATCCCTCTGCCCCACCTTTGGCTTCTGCCAACCAAGGAGTCACAGGATGTCCTTTGCCCACTCAGTTCTCTGTCGGAACTTATCCTCACTTCCTTTCTCCCCACTGCTTTCCCCTGAAGAAAGCCACTCTTTATGCCTCCATCAGAGCTAACAGAAACCCAGGTTTTCTCCAGATTGACATTTGCTCTGATTTAGCATTAAAGAACAGGTTTTCCCTGGGGAAAGAGCGGAGCAAGGGAGGAGACTCCATGGGACAAGTGTGGACGACCCCTTAGTATCTGCTCATAGGGGGGCTCTTTTTTTCTTTTTAAATTATGTATGGAAAGCACCTGCCAGGGAGCTGGGTCAGAGATGGGCAGGAGGGGGCAGAAACAGGCCAGGCTGGACAGAGACAGATATGGAGGATATGATGGAGGATATGGAGGTCCCTTTCTTTGATGACCTTTTGGATCACTTGCTGGAGTCCCCAGAAGCAGCCTGGGCACCTTCTCTATGTGGTCTGGGTGAAGGTCGGAGAGATGTTTTTCATCACATTTCTGGCTCAAGGTCAGGCATCCCCAAATTCAGCCCATCAGCTGTTTTGGGACTACGATTCCCATCATCCCTGACCACTCGTCCTGTTGGCTAGGGATGATGGGAGTTGTAGTCCCAAAACAGCTGGAGGGCCGAATTAGGGGGTGCCTGCTCAAGGTGATCTAAATTGTTCTCACTCAACTCCTTTAATCTCCTCCTAGGTAGTCTAGGCTGAGATACAGTGACTGGCCTCCAAGGTCACCCAGAGAGCTTTATGGCCAAGTGGGGATTTGAACCCTGGCCCCCCAAAGGTCACCCAGTGAGTTTCATGGGTGGGGATAGGGACCCTGGTCTTGGTCTAACATTCTAACCACTATGCAACACGTGCTGTCTAGTTGGTGGTGGGGCTTGAATGGAGGAAGAGATGGGGTGGATCTACACATGGGGGGAAACCACTATAAATAAGTCATAAATTAAATCATTGTAAGAAAAAAACGCTCTGTAAAATCGCATTAAAAAGTTTTGTGCTCTACAGCGCCATCTAGTGCTGCATATTTATAACACATTTAAAATGCTGGTTTTTGACTAATGCAGCTGAGTCTGTGGTCTTTACATCCAAGTCCATGGCAATGTTAAGAGGCTAGGAATACAAGAAGAACCCACTGGATCAGGCCCATGGCCCATCTAGCCTTAGCATCTGTGGCCGACCAGCTGCCTGTGGGAAACCAGCAAGCAGGATTCAAGCGCAAGAGCAGCTCTGCCCTCCTGTGGTTTCCAGCATCTGGTATTCAGGAGTATCGCTGCCTCCCAACTTTGGAGGCAAAGCATAGCCATTGTGGCTTGGAGCCATCGATAGCCCTCTCCTCCGCCATGAATTTGTCTTTTAAAGCCATCCAAGTCATGGTCATCACTGCCTCCTGCGGAAAGGAGTTCCGCAGTTTGACTCTGCACCACGAGGCTCAGCAATCTGGGTCACTGCCCAGAAAACAACACCCTCCCTTCCCAAGTTGGCTCTGTGGAGAATAACAGGACCTGGATTGACTCTGCGAATGTAGCTCAACTACAATGACCTTGACCCCACTTAAATCACACTTGATGGGTTTTCTTTTCCTGCCACTGGGAAAATGTTGCTATTTTGGGATGGACTCCATCACATGCCAACAAATCCAAGTGGCACTATCATAGCTGATTCAATACTGTTGTGCAACAAACCTCTCCAAAAGATTGTGGGCTTTTTCCAATCAGCAAAGGGCTGGGAAAATGCACTGGAAAGGACAGGATAAGACTCCATTTGGTGCTGTGGTATCTAATCTCTCTGGAAACAAATAATAGAATTGGAAGGGACCACGAGGGTCATCTAGTCCATCTTCTGCCCAACATGGTGCTTGAACCCATGGCCCTGAAATTAAGAGTTGCATGCTGTACCAACTGAGCTATCCAGCTATACAATCAGGATGGATGGTCAATAAGCAAGTGATAAGAAGCTCAGCCTTATTGCCTTGATCAGACCTCACCTGGAGTCCCTTGTCCAGTTCTGGGCACCACAATTTGAGAAAGGTATTGACAAGTTGGAAGATGTGCAGAGGAGGGCAACCAAGATGATCAAGGGTCTGGAAACCAAACCTTGCGGGGAAAGGTTGAGGGAGCTGGGTATGTTTAGCATGGCGAAGTGGAGACTGAGAGGAGAAAGGAGTAAGGTAAAGGGACCCCTGACCATTAGGTCCAGTCGTGACCAACTCTGGGGTTGTAGCGCTCATCTCGCTTTACTGGCCAATGGAGCCGGCGTACAGCTTCCGGGTCATGTGGCCAGCATGACTAAGCCGCTTCTGACGAACCAGAGCAGCACACGGAAATGCCGTTTACCTTCTTGCCGGAGTGGTACCTATTTATCTACTTGCACTTTGACGTGCTTTCGAACTGCTAGGTTGGCAGGAGCAGGGACCGAGCAACGGGAGCTCACCCCGTCACGGGGATTCGAACCGCCGACCTTCTGATCGGCAAGTCCTAGGCTCTGTGGTTTAACCCACAGCGCCACCCGCGTCCCTCAGAAGAAAGGATAGACATCATCAAATATCTTAAGGGCTGCCACATGGAAGATGGAGGATGCTTGTTTTCTCCTGCTCTGGAAGGTAGGACTCGAACCAGTGGCTTCAAGTTACAAGAAAGGAGATTCCGACTCAACATCCAAAAGAACTTTTGGACATTAAGAACGGCGGGATGAACTCCCTTGGGAGCAGGTGGAATCTCCTATATTGGAAGTTTTTAAGCAGAGGTTGGACAGCCATTTGTTAGCTGATATTCCTGCATTGCAGGGGGTTGGACTCTTGTGTCCCTCCCTACTCTACAATTCTTTCAAACAAAAATCAAATAAAACCAAGCCAACTCTAACGAGAAGAAAGGAGATTCTGACTAAATCTTAGGAAGAACTTTATTGGATTTGAAATTGCAGGATTGCTTTCTTGTAACCCGTCCAAGGGACCCTGTGGTGAAATGGGGAGGAGGAGGTTAGAAAAAACCCCAATATATAAATATATGCCTACTGTCTTTGTCCATGGAGTTTTCTTGGCAGGGATACTGGAGTGGCTTGCAGGTTCCTGCTCCCAGTAGTGATGTATGGAAGTGAGAGCTGGACCATCAAGAAGCCTGATCGCCGAAGAATGGATGCTTTTGAATTATGGTGTTAGAGGAGACTCTTGAGAGTCCCATGGACCAAACCTATATCCATTCTGAACGAAATCAGTCCTGAGTGCTCACTGGAGGGACAGATCCTGAAGCTGAGACTCCAATACTTTGGCCACCTCATGAGAAGAGGTGGAAAAGACCTTGATGTTGGGAAAGATGGAGGGCGCAAGGAGAAGGGGACGACAGGGGACGAGATGGTGGGACAGTGTTCTCGAAGAGACCAATATGAGTTTGACCAAAATGCGGGAGGCAGTGGAAGACAGGAGTGCCTGGTGTGCTCTGGTCCAGGGGGTCACGAAGAGGCGGACACGACTAAACGACTCAACAACAACAACATAAATATATAGGTCTCTGCTTTTCCACCTTCACGTTCCATGATCAGCCACCTTCCTCTGTGACCTCATAAGACCAGCCAGTGGCATCAGCCTCCTGGCAACCAGAAGACAACATCCATCTGGTGAGCCACTCCAAGGAGCAGGCTGGGGAAAGAGGCCAAGGGAGGTCCCGTCTTGGGTGGGTCTCTCAACCACCACACCAGAGAAGAGGCCGGCTGCCCCACAGAAACCTTCCCCTTGAGGTGAGTCGCTTGGGATCTCCCAGGTCTTCCCAAAGCCACAAACCACAACAGGCGGACATGAGGTGTGACCAGGATTTTAAGGATGGACCACGTAGCGTGTAGAATCTGCCAGGTCTCAGGTGCTGTAGGATTCTGTCTGGGAGCTGCAGCGCTGGGGGGGAGAGATGTGCTTTTGTGAAAGACCACCTCCTTCGCTACAGACCCTCTCAGGTGTGCTGTGATTGGCAGAGGGGGCCGTCTTGGTAGTTCCTCCACCCTCAGAGGCTCAGTGGGTGGCTGCCCAGGTGGAGAGGGTCTTCTCTGTGGTGGCCCCTGAACTGTGTAACTCACCACAGAAGTACACCTGGCCCCTTCATTGCACAGTTTCTTGAAGATGCTGAAGACACACCTCTTTACCCTGGCTTTTGACACGTGAGGTGTAGGTAACTTATTTTTTTTATTGTTGGAAGTTGTTTTAAATTACTTTTAAATTGTGTCTTAATGTTTTGCCCTTCTCTGGGACTCTATCTCACTTTGAGTCATAAGGTTTCACTAGGCGACTGAAAACCATCACGTAAAAACCAATATTAAAATTAGCCGCTTAAAAACCGCCACCAAATCAGCTTCAGCAATGCACACATCAAACTCAATTAAAAGCGTTTAAAAAATAAAATAGAGCATTTTCAGTTGCCTCCTATAAGAGAGGAAGTCTGATAGGATAGCAAAGCCTGGCCAGGAAAGGAAGTTCCAGAAGTGGGGCACCACAACCAAAAAGGCCTCGTCCCTTGTCCTCATCCACCTGATCTCAGAAAGATGGAGCTATTTTGGAAAGGGTCTCAAAAGCAACACTTCTGCCCTCAAGAGAGATGCATGCAAGAGCAGGCTGTTCTCCAGCTATCTCAGTTCCAGCCCATCTCTGACTTCAAGATCAAAACCAGCTCTTGGAATTCTTCCCTGAAACGAGTTGGCGGCCACTGTAGTTCTTTAAATGGAGCTAAGATCCTCTTCCTCCTATTAGAAACCTTCCACTTGACCCCTGAAAACCTCCCGGCTCTCTCTAATCTTCTCCAGTCGAGTTCCAGGCAAGTTTCAGCTACCCCCCCCCTCTTTTTATTCAGTTCTCAGAATGGTTTATGATAGTAACAAAGCAACCATGGAAAAGAATATCAGACAGACTTTCTCCACCTCTGGGTCCCCAGATGTTGTTGAACTACAACTCCCATCACCCCTAGCTAGCAAGGCCAGAGCTCAGGGATGATGGGAGTTGTAGTCCCACAACATCTGGGGACCCACAGGCTGAGAACCGCCGAAACAGCCAGCAAAATGACATATAAAATGATGGCCCAAGTACATAAGAAGAGTCTGCTGGATGAGGCCAATGGCCCCTCTGGTCCAGCATCCTGTTCTCACAGTGGCCAAAGAACCCTAAGAACCTAGGAATTGTGATAGACTGCTCCTGCAGCTGGAGGTTCCATAAGAGCAAAAGAAGAGCCTGGCTGCATCAGGCCAAAGGGGGCCCATCAAATCCTGCATTCTGTTCTCACAGTGGCCAAGCAGATGCCCCAATGGGAAACTCGCAGGCAGGATCCGAGCACATAAACCCTCTCCGCTGCTGTGGTTTCTAGCAACTGGAATTCAGAAGCATTGTGGCCTCCAACGTGGAGACAGAACATAGCCATCCTGGCTCATAACCATTGGTAGCCCTCTCTCCCATGAATTTGTACAATCCTCTTTTCAAGTCATCCAAGTGGGTGGCCATCGCTGCTTCCAGTGGCAGTGAGTTCCACAGTTTTAACTATGCACTGCGTGAAGAAGCACTTCCTTTTCTCTGTCCTGACTCTTCCAACATTCAGCTTTGTCCGTGAGCTCAAGCGTCACAAGAGGGAGAGAGAAACTTTTCTCTATCCCTTTTCTCCATGCCATGTATGATTGCAAAAACTTCCACCATGTTGCCTCCTATTCGCCAAATGCTAGGGAAAATAAAACAGAAAATGTGCAATAAAATGAATAGGCAGGGCGGGGTGCCAAAAGACTCAAACCAAGATGAGCGCCTAATGTGAAGTTTCTGTTCCCTCCAAGTTGCCTCCCCCCCCCCCAAATGTTTATGAGTTTTTATCTCTGGAGGACTCCCTTCCCGACAGGAGAGAGTCTTGGAAATTTCCCTCTCCTTAGCAGTAAATAACGCAAAGAGCCTCATTTCCCGGCGATCTTCAGCCTTGATCAGAAAGTGATGAATGCACATTCTGTTTGCAGGAAACCATGTTCTGTGTTGTCCTGTATACATTTCTGCAGGACCTCTTCGGTCTAGAACAGGGGTCGGCAAACTAAGGCCAGGGGGCCGGATCATGCCCAACTGCCTTCAGGATCCGGCCTGCGGACTGTCCATGGATCAGGTTGCGCCATTATTTTTCTGCGCCATTCCATTCCCCACACACACATACACACACTGTGGCGCCGTCTCCTCCCTCCCTCCTCCTAGATTCTCCCCGTCCTGCCTAGAGGAGGAAGGGGGCTGGGCTGGGCTGGCTGAGCACCATTTTAAGCAGCCAGCCCTTTTGCACCACTCACCTCCGCCATTGCTGCCACCACTGCCCTGGTGCTCCTGTGGGCCAGAGAGTGGAGTGGACAAGCTCCCACAAGGTCTGAGGGACAGTGGACTGGCCCGCGGCTTTAAAAAAATTGCTGACCCCTGGTCTAGAAAGAAGTCTTGGCTGCCTGTGACCTTCCCCCCTCCCCTCCAGCATGGCTGTTTTGATTTGGGGAAACAGTGGGGTGACAGGCAGAGAAGAGGGGGGGCAGCTGCAAAGAAAACCTGGACTTGTTGTCTCTGTTTATATCAAGCAGTCATGAAACATGAAATTTATTACGGTCAGAGACCAGCTTGAGAAACAGAAATGCAACTACAATCCCAATAGCAAAACAAACATTTAAAACAATATGCAACAATGGATTCTAAGTTTGAAAGTGCAATAGGCATATAAACACATAAAAACTTTAAAATAGACCACCTTAGGGACACGGGTGGTGCTGTGGGTTAAACCACAGAGCCTAGGACTTGCCGATCAGAAGGTCGGCGGTTCGAATCCCCGTGACAGGGTGAGATCCCATTGCTCGGTCCCTGCTCCTGCCAACCTAGCAGATCGAAAGCACATCAAAGTGCAAGTAGATGAATAGGTACCGCTTTGGCGGGAAGGTAAGTGGCGTTTCCGTACGCTGCTCTGGTTCGCCAGAAGCGGCTTAGTCCTGCTGGCCGCATGACCTGGAAGCTGTACGCCGGCTCCCTCAGCCGATAAAGCGAGATGAGCACCGCAACCCCAGAGTTGGCCACAACTGGACCTAATGGTCAGGGGTCCCTTTACCTTTACCTTTACCTTAGAGAAATGTCCCAAAGTCACAAAGACCCCCAAAAAGTTTAAACATAAATATTTTGAGATGGCAGCTGGGACACTCACTCCCACAAGAGGCCACCAACTATGGGGGTTGCCAGGGGATGCAGAGGGCTACTGCCTCCCCCATTCAGTAAAAATCATTACAAATAAATACAAATCTTAGGCTCTGCCCCCCCCCCCAACAAAAGCCTGCCTCCCTAACAAAAATCCTAGCTCCGCCCATGCCACCAATTTAGGTGGATTTAAAAAGGGGATTAGGCAAATTCATGGAAGAAAGAGCTATTGAAGGGTACTAGCCAGGTTGACTCTGCCTCCACTGTTGGAATCAGCAATACTTATGAATGTTCAGCAATGCTCTCACTACCACCAGGGCCTTCTCGGTAGTGGTGCCCTCCCTGTGGGAAGCCCTCCCATCAGATGTCAAGGAGATGAGCAACTATATATAACATTTGGGCTGGGTGTTCATCAGTATGCAGATGATACCCAGCTCTACCTCTCTTTTAAATCAGAACCAGTGAAGGCGGTGAAGGTCCTGTGTGAGTGTCTGGAGGCAGTTGGAGGATGGATGGCGGCCAACAGATGGAGGCTGAATCCTGACAAGACAGAAGTACTGTTTTTGGAGGACAGGAGGTGGGCAGGTGTGGAGGATTCCCTGGTCCTGAATGGGGTAACTGTGCCCCTGAAGGACCAGGTGCACAGCCTGGGAGTCATTTTGGACTCATAGCTGTCCATGGAGGCACAGGTCAAATCTGTGTCCAGGGCAGCTGTTTACCAGCTCCATCTGGTACGTAGGCTGAGACCCTCCCTGCCTGCGGACTGTCTCGCCAGAGTGGTGCATGCTCTGGTTATCTCCCGCTTGGACTACTGCAATGCGCTCTACGTGGGGCTACCTTTGAAGGTGACTCGGAAACTACAACTAATCCAGAATGTGGCAGCCAGACTGGGGACTGGGAGCGGCCGCCGAGACCATATAACACCGGTCTTGAAAGACCTACATTGGCTCCCAGTACATTTCCGAGCACAATTCAAAGTGTTGGTGCTGACCTTTAAAGCCCTAAACGGCCTCGGTCCAGTATACCTGAAGGAGCGTCTCCACCCCCATTGTTCTGCCCAGACACTGAGGTCCAGCGCCGAGGGCCTTCAGGCAGTTCCCTCCCTGTGAGAAGCCAAGTTACAGGGAACCAGACAGAGGGCCTTCTCGGTAGTGGCGCCCGCCCTGTGGAACGCCCTTCCAGCAGATGTCAAAGCGATAAACAACTACTTGACATTCAGAAGACATCTTAAGGCAGCCCTGTTCAGGGAAGTTTTTAACATGTGATATTTTATTGTATTTTTGGTTTTTATGGAAGCCGCCCAGAGTGGCTGGGGAGGCCCAGCCAGATGGGCGGGGTATAAATAATAAATTATTATTATTATTATTATTATTATTATTATTATTATTATTATTATTATTATTTAGAAGACATCTGAAGGCAGTCATGTATTGGGGAAGCCTGTGTTTTAATGTTAACACTTGAAAAAAACACTTACAGTGGTACTTCTGGTTACGAACTTAATTCATTCTGGAGGTCTGTTCTTAACCTGAAACTGTTCTTAACCTGAGGTACCACAATACGATACGATATGATACGATAATATAAGATAATCTTTATTGTCATTGTCCCATGCAGAACAACGAAATTGAAAAAAATCTACATCAGACATTCAAAAACCAACAAGCCTGCTATCCCAGCTATCCCAGCCTGGTTAACCCCCTAAAAACTCTGATACCCCATAATTAAACACAGGCAGGGCGCACTCCCGAGGGGGGCGGGGGGCGGGGGGCGGAGGGTGCCCTCCTAGGCGTGGAATAGCCACTCAGTTACACAGAGCATTGCACGCACCCTGCAGTCAGGGGCGGAGCGAGCCGCTGATGGTGGACATTCGGCGCCCGCAACTCCCAAGCCTCCTTCTGATTTGGTGTTGGCCATTTATTCTGTCTTTTAGGGGTTTTTTAATTATTATTTATTAACAAACTAAACAAACCAAAGATAAAGAGCACAAATACATTCAGTGACAGCAGGTTGAAACCAACATACGTTTGGAGATTATCACTGAACTTGTTGCTCCGAAAACGAAAATGAAGTGGGAAGGGTGGGATGCTGCCGGCAAAGTAGTGCAGCTCCCCACTTACCCCGATGGCTCAGGCTAGGCTTGGGAGTCAGGGGCAGGCGGTGCGCCAAATGTTACCCCCCCAGCGAAGACACCCAGGGTGGTCCGCCCCCACCGCACCCCCTTCCTCTGCCCCTGTGCACACCCCTGTTTCCTTCACTTCAGCTAGAAGCCTGAAGCCTCTGCCCACCTTCTGAGAGCCTGAGGAGGGAAACTGGCAGCTAAGAGACCCTTCATTTGTGTGTTGCATCAAATGCTCTTCTCAGAAACATCTCTGATGCAGAGAATGCTGGACCATTCACTCAGCGGAGCAGGTTGGCCCTGAAGAGCACTCCCACACTGCCCTCTGCTGGGGGCAAAGGATTCTTATTTTATTTCACTTTTCTACCTGTGGGTTTTGATTCAGCCAAAATTTCGAGAGAAGTGGGAACAGGAGGCCTGGGAAGGGGGAACGAGACCTCAGCATAAACTTCTTGGTGGCTTTGATGACAAGCCACTAACTCGCCATGGATGGTTTTCATCGCTTTGCGGCAGTGACGATTTATGGGGCAGCACTTTGCCAATGGAGAATTATTAGCAGCAGTCTGCCTTTGCCCTGGGGCTTGGGACTGGGCGCAACTTTGTAAAAGGGCGGGGGACACAAAATGCCACGATGGAGTCTACTCCAGGCAGCCCTGCCCACGCCTTGTGCTCAGAAAGCCATAGAGGCAACCTCCATTTTGATATTCTTTCGCCCACGAAATACAGTTGTTAAGCCAAGGATTTTCAGAGAATTAATGTGATTCGGTGTCAGCCATTTGTTCTGTCTTTTATGGTTTTTTAATTGTTATTTATTAATAAACTAAACAAACCAAAGATAAAGAGCATAAATAAATACAGTGACAGCAGGTTTGAGAGCAACATAAGTTTGGAGATTATCACTGAACTTGTTGCTCCAAAACATTAAAAAATTGTCAGTTTTTCCACGAACCTGTTAGGCTGGTTTTATACGCATTCCTTTGTAGTGAGTTAGCTTAATCATAGTTACTATTGACAAATCACTGGTGGTGTCCTTTCTCTCTCTCCATTTTTAGCTATTATGATTGTAGCAGCAGTTATAAGGTTAAACACTATTACTTGATTGTTTTCTGGAACAGCTTATTTTAGATATCCAGGCATAAATATGTCTTCTATGACTTTATGGTGTTTAAAGAATTTTATTGTACACCACCATAATGGGTTATTTTTAAACGAGTTAATGATTTATAAATGCTCTTATAAATAAATTAAATGTTCAAGGCTGGAGATGCCTCGGCGCATCTTTAGAGTAGACCAGCCTCCCACAAGGCTCCCTCTTTTCTTTCTTTCAGGCCATGGATCAGAGAGGTTCTGCAACCCCCAGCCTCCCAGGTAAGAAGGGCGACTTCACACAACCAATGAACACACACACCGCATCCTGTAGGGAAGGACAGGGCACAGGGTAACATCAGTGGAGGAAGGCAGGAGAGGCAGGTGGTTCAATGCAAGAATGGGAGGAAGGAGCTGCTTCCCATGACAGTGGGGGGTGGGAGCTGGTCCAAGGGCCACCTCTCAGCTACATTTAAGGCTGAATTTGCAGGTATTCCAGCTAAACATTCAGGAGAACTTTCTGGCGGTAGGAGCTGTTCCAGAGTGGAATAGACTGTCGGGATCATGTGCTGTCAGTTGATTGGCTGTCATCGGTTTAAAAGGGAAACCTGTCCAGCAGTAAAGGTGGTGGTGTAGAGGAGTGTGGTCAGAGAGATAGAGTCTTCCTATTTGCCTTAAGGTGCAGCCAAGTACTCTGTTTGACTGTATGAGCTGCTCATGTATTATAGCATGTAGATATTTGTATATATGTTGTTGTTGTTTAGTCATTTAGTGGTGTCCGACTCTTCGTGACCCCCTGGAACAGAGCATGCCAGGCACTCCTGTCTTCCACTGCCTCCCGCAGTTTGGTCAAACTCATGTTCATAGCTTCGAGAACACTGTCCCACCATCTCGTCCTCTGTCATCCCCTTCTTCTTGTGCCCTCCATCTTTCCCAACATCAGGGTCTTTTCCAGGGAGTCTTCTCTTCTCATGAGGTGGCCAAAGTCTTGGAGCCTCAGCTTCAGGATCTGTCCTTCCAGTGAGCACTCAGGGCTGATTTCCTTCAGAATGGAGAGCTTTGATCTTCTTGCAGTCCATGGGACTCTCAAGAGTCTCCTCCAGCACCAGAATTCAAAAGCATCCATTCTTCAGCCATCAGCCTTCTTTATGGTCCAGCTCTCACTTCCATACATCACTACTGGGAAAACCAGAGCTTGAACTATACGGACCTTTGTTGGGAAGGTGATGTCTCTGCTTTTTAAGATTTGTATATATAGCTTACAATAAATATACTGCACTGAAGAACCTGGAACTCTGAGCATTTCTGCTGAAGTGCCACAAAGAATTCACAACATAGACTCCCTCAGAAGGTAGTGGCCTCTCCTTCCCTGGAGGTTTCTAAGCAGAAGTTGGATGGCCATTTGTCAGGGTTTCTTTAGCTGTGATCCATGTGTTGCAGGGGGTCAGACTAGATGGCCCATGGAACCCCTCCAACACTACATTTCTATGAATTGTACCATGTTTTATCTTGTGATTTATTCTGTGAACCACCCTGAGATCTTTTGATAAAGGGCAGTATATAAATTTAATTAGTAAAATAGCTAGAATACACTCCTTCAATCTGTTTGGTGCAGAATTTGGTAGATGGGAAGGGTTTCCTGAAGCAGCTGGGGAAGATGGCGCTGCCTGGCCCATCCAAGGCACCAAGTGGACCATCTACGGTATATAGTTGATCTGATGCCAGAACCTGCAGGGAAAGAAGGAAGGCTGGAGGCAAGGCTGGTCAACGATTGCTAGACCATGGACAGCTCCAAGCAAACAACTTGGTCCAGCTAAGATTGGAAGGAGCTGGTCAAGGTCGTTGCTGCCTGTTTCCAGACTCCCACCTCCAGGCTCTACTCCATCAAAGGACCAACACTCTGGCCTGAAGATGGACACTCCTTCTTTCCATAGGTTTCATGCATCCATGTAGTCCATGCACTGATAACTTTGAAGCTGGACTACTGTAACTGGACTATGTGGGGCTGCCCTCAGGTCTGGTTCGGGAGCTCCAGCTGGCGCAGGATGCGGGCATCCAGATTGCTGACGGGGTCTTGTGTTTGAGAACGTGTGGCACCATTGTTAAAACAGTTGCACTGACCTCCCACCCACTGCTGAGACATGTTCAAGGTCCTTGTATTAAATTAAGCATGCAATAAAACTATTAAAAGACTTAAACTCTATTAACCCTTGTGGGAAGATGCACTCTTAATTGTTTGCAGAGGCCTGGTGGAATAGAAAAGTTTTTGTGGGAATGTTCAGGGAGGCAGGAGTTATAGCAAGTTCTATAACTTAGCAGAGTTTTAAACATTCGCCTTTAAAGGTACAGCAATTTGCTTGTTGCAAGCTCGTTTGAGCTTCTAAATATAGGATTCCTGGTAATTCTCTTTTGTCCCTCTTAAAAAGAATAAACATGACAATCTTATTTAGAATCAGTAAGAGAGGTTTACTCACAGTATCATCAGTTCACAATTGGATCCCTGAAGGCAGACTTGGGTTACAAAATATACACACATGGAACTATCCCATCTCTAGCTGAAGAGCTGTTGCTTCTTTGACGAAAGCAAGATGGAGAAGAGGGAGTGTGCTGCCTACATTGCCCCTTTTGGTACCTGGGCAGGTAAGGTCATGCCCACCTCTAGTCATATGCAGAGGAAGTCTTGTCCCAGCTCAGGAGGAAACAGGAAGTTTTCTCTTGGCTGGTACAAAGCATCCCCTTGCATGTCCACTCTAGGAACATTGTACTTGACTGCTATGTGTTTCACATCCCACAGTTTTCAGCGGGTGTTTAAAGTTTGCCACAGAAGGCTAAATCTCTATTGGCTCAGTAGTGGATGGGGAGCAGCTGGAGCTTCCAAGCTTTTATTTATATATATATATATGTGTGTGTGTGTGTGTGTGTGTGTGTGCGCGCGTGTGTTTTAACATATCATTTTCAACAGTAATTAAACATACTTTTACATCTTATTCAATTATTTTGACTTCCATCAATCCTGTCTGAAAATTTTCCAATCTAATATCTTAGTATGCATTTCTTATTTTCCCTATTACATTTCAAACTCGTAACCAATATCTCTATCTTTTTCTACTTTGTAACACTTCGTATATTTCTCCTTAAAAAACTTCTTGTAGTCCTACTAGCGTAATTTGTTGATTACAGTTGCTCTTCAAATAATTCATATACTTCTTCCAATCTTCTGTAAATTTCTGGTCCCGCAGGTTTCGAATCCTTCCTGTCATTTTATCTAATTCGGTGTAGTCCATTAATTTTGTCTGCCATTCTTCTTTCGTCGGAAATTCTTCTTGCTTCCATTTCTGGGCTAACAATACTCTTGCCGCTGTTGTTGCGTATTAAAACAATAAAACATCTTGGCTATTAATGTCTTGGCCTATAATACCAAGCAAAAATGCTTCTGGTTTTTTAAAAAATGTATATTTCAACATCTTTTTCATCTCATTATATATCATTTCCCAGAAGTTCTTTACTTTTTTACATTCCCACTGTTCCTTCTTTTTCTTTACATTTCCAGCATTTATAATTTCACTGGTGTAATATACCATCTATACATCATTTTCACCATATTCTCTTTCAAAGCATTACAGGCTGTAAATTTTATCCTTTCCTTCCACAACCTTTCCCATTCTTCAAGCTGTATATTATATCCAAAGTCTTTTGCCCAATGTATCATCACCGATTTCACTTCCTCATCTTTCAAATGCCATTCCAACAGTATTTTATACATTTTAGACATTATTTTACATTCATTGTTTAAAATTTCTATTTCAGCTGGAGCTTCCAAGCTTGACCCACAGGCAGTTAAAGGAGGGGGGGCTTCTCCAGGCAGTTTTGGCTAGTGGGCTTCTCAAGCAACATGCCCAGCTGTGCTCACTCATACATCACAAGGATCAGAAATGGGGGAATGGGCACGGGTGCAAACAGGGGCTACCAGCTGCAGAAGATCTGTGCCTCACCATGCCCACCGCTCCGAGGCTATCTGGGGCCAAAAGACCCCCACTCATTTGCCATGTCCTCTCCCCTTTTCTTTCCCCTGCATAGCTGAGCCTCGATGTTCCATGACCGAGAACACCCTGCATGGAGAAGAGGAACTGGATGAGGAGACGGTGTAAGTGCAGCACATGGTTGGACTGTGGAACTCCCTGCCACAGGAGGGAGTGTTGGCCTCCAACCTAGATGGCTTTAAAAGGGGGCTAGACAGAGGGCTTTTCTGAGGCTCTTACTTTTAGAAGACATCTGAAGGCAGCCCTGTTTAGGGAAGCTTTTAATGTTTAATAGACTATTGTATTTTAATTTTCTGTTGGAAGCCGCCCAGAGTGGCTGGGAAAATCCAGCCAGATGGATGGGGTATAAATAATAAATATTATTATTATTATTATTATTATTATTATTATTATTATTATGACAGAGTTGTTCCGCCTGGCCTTTGACTTGGAATCAACTTGATCCCCTTCCCCTCTTTCCTTTTTCCTTTCTCCTTCTTTGATGGAACTTCTATTTGGGGACTTCCCTTTTTTCTGGCCCACGCAGGACTAGTCTGGATAGTTAGCCTTGGTGAAGACTTGACTTTTTATCCCCAAAAAAGTTTTTGATTGAGCTTCCACTGAAATGAGGCTGCATTTTAATGTTTTAATGTTGTATCTTAATCTTGTTTTTTAAGCAGTATTTCAATCAATTGTTTTTATATTTGGGGTTAGCTGCCTGAGCCCGGTCTTGGCTGGGGAGGGCGGGGTATAAATAAAATTTATTATTTATATTTTCCTTTTTATTAACACTGCTGGGCTGCTTGTCCTTCTCTCAGGAACTTCATTTCAACCTTGTATGAATCTCTGGGGCCTCTTTTGACTGAGGTGACCAAGCTCCAAAACAACCAGGACCCTCCTGCCCACCTGATGGTCGACATGAGGGCCAAGCTGAGGGAGATGGGCTCAACCGTCTCTGATGCCAGGAAGAAGATGATTAGGTACAACATGTACCTGGTGAGTCCTGCCATCAGCCTGCCCCACCTCCCTAGGGAGATGGCCCCAGAGCATCAAGCAAGCACACCCTCCCTTCGGGGCAGGCTCTTTCCAGAAAACCAACTGTGGTGCCTTTGCCTTCCTCCCCGCAGAAGAGGAGGCTCGCCAAAGCAGTCCACGAGAAGAAGGCCTTGAGGGAGCAGCAACTGAGGCAGCAGGAATGTAATGAGCAGGTAAGGGGTTTCCAACTCTCCCCAGTCCAGCGGAGTGGAGCTGAGGTGTTCCCAAAGTAAATGAAGGACTGAACTCTGATTAATAAGAATACACACAGAGGCTTGAACCAGCAAGACTCTGGGAAGGGTGCGTATAATAATCTCTCTCTCTCTCTACCCCTCGGCCCAGGTCGTTTTATTCACAAAGAACTTTTTACAGAGTGTTCGTAAGAACCAATCAGATTTCTTCTGAGCATTTCAACAAACCCCACGTGGGGACAAAGTTAAACTACCAAAACTAATTAAGCATGGGGTAAATAAAACAGAACTACAAAGGAGTGCATTTGGCAACCCCTGAAGTCATAAACAAGCAATATACATGATAAGGAGGATGGCCAGGAGGACAGCAATCATGATCATGATCACCTTTATGTGAGACCTGTTTCCTGGCCCTAAGATTAACATATCAGAAAAGCTACTTCAAAGAAGCTTGCCCACTATCTTTATGGCCCAGGATGCCTGCCTGGCAAAGCAACTGGGCTGTGTATGTGACTTGTCAAGCAAGAGAAATGGACAGTAGAGGAAATGGCCGGAGATGCAGAGGGTTGTGGGATTTGATCAGAAATTATCGTCAATACATTAAACCCAGTCAACACAATGCATTCATCGTGGACACAATGGCTTGATGTATATTTTATAATTCCTCATAATAATCCCACCTGACCCCACACTCTGGATATTTGCACTCCTACATGGAGCCACTTAGAATCACAGAAGAGTCAGAAGGGACCCCACGGGTCATCTAGCCCAACCCCCTGCAACGCAGAAATCACAACTAAAAAATCCCCAACAGATGGCCATCCAACCTCTGCTTAATGAAGGAGAGGCCACCAATAGGAATAGCTCCTACTGTCAGAAAGTTTTCCTTGATGTTGGCATCCCCTTTCTTGTCACTCAAATCCATGGGTTCTGTTTCTCCCCTCTGAAGCAGCAAAAAACAAGATTGCTCCATCTTTCATAGGATGACCTTTCAAAAATTTGAATGCACGCACTGCATGAACCTTGCCCCTTCTCTCTCTCTCTCTTTCTCCAGCTCGGAGCCATGCCCATCGCAGTACAAAGAGGGTACAGAGTGGATTTGGAGCCAGTCAAATCCAGCGTGGCCCAAGATAAGAACCTCCAGGTGAGTGAGGGACATGAGAGATGGAGGAAGGAGGTCCATATGGAGGCCTGACCACTGGGAGGAACAGAGGCAGTGTGGTGTAGTGGTTAGAGTGTTGGACTAGGACCTGGGAGACCATGGTCCAAATCCCTACATAGCCATGAAGCTCATGGTCACCCTGGGCCAGTCACTGACTCTCGGTCCATCCTTCTCCACAGGGTTGCTTTGAGCTTAAAACAAGCTACAGCACCTTGAGCTTCTCAGGAGGAAAAGGTGGTGATGGGTGTTTAGTTGTTTAGTCGTGTCCACCTCTTTGTGACCCCGTGGACCAGAGCACGCCTGGCACTCCTGTCTTCCACTGCCTCCCACAGTTTGGTCAAACTCATGCTAGTAGCTTCGAGAACACTGTCCCACCATCTCGTCCTCTGCCGTCCCCTTCTCCTTGTGCCCTCCATCTTTCCCAACATCAGGGTCTTTTCCAGGGAGTCTTCTCTTCTCATGAGGTGGCCAAATTCTTGGAGCCTCAGCTTCAGGATCTGTCCTTCCAGTGAGCACTCAGGGCTGATTTCCTTAAGAATGGATGTGTTTGATCTTCTTGCAGTCCATGGGACTCTCAAGAGTCTCCTCCAGCACCAGAATTCAAAAGCATCCATTATTCGACCATCAGCCTTCTTTATGGTCCAGCTCTCACTTCCATACATCACTACTGGGAAAACCATAGCTTTAACTATACGGTGGTCTATAAATGTAATAGGTTCTGGTGATGGTGACAGCTATCCTTGCCCACTTGTGCGCATGCGCGCACACTTGTATACAGAGAAGAGATCCTGGCTAGATCCTTCCCCTTGCTGGGAATATGGATTTTTTCATTAAAAGAAAAACCTTCATCAGGCAGCACAAAGTTAAACTATGGAACTTGCTAACGCAGGAAGCACGTTCCGCTTGAAACAGCATGAAGTCTGAAGGACGGTCCTTAGAAGGGGTGGTGGTGAGGGCATCCATGGCAGCAGGTCCAAGGCAGCAACACTGAGCATAAATCTAAATAAATGCATCCTTCAAGTGCTGACCTTCTGGAAGGGAGTAATGTGTTGTGTGGTCACACTTGGATGCTGAGTGCCTCCTTCCTACCTACAAAGCTCACTCCTCTAATTAGAATGCGCATAATGCTGTTAGGGGGTAAATTGCCCATGAATAGCAATTATCCTTCGCAGGCAGGGAACAGCAACCTGTCTCGGCTAGACCTGCCAGGCATATGGAGCTGTTCAAAGTGGTTGTTCCCCTCCCTTTGAAGCAAGGAAACAGCACAGGATAGACCTGGACACACACAGGCAAATTTGAAACACTCTGCTTGAATCACCACCAGTGCAATCAAAACACTGAGCAGAAATTCTCTTGATAGCAGGCTTGCCAAGTTGCAAACGGAGGCTATTGCAGAGTTTAGTGCATTATTCAGGCACCTCACCCTCCTGGAGCTGGTCCATGCATGAAAATCTGGGGTTTTAAATCAGAGGTAGAGGTATTATCCCAGACCTTTTAACTCTGATTTTTAACAGCTTTAAGCCAGAAGCACCTGCTTCATTAGGGTGAAATTTCATTAGGAGTTTATGTTGGTTTGTTTTTCCTACTGATTTCATAAAAATAAAGTATTGCATTGCAAGCTGTTCTGGGAATATCTGCTTTGAAAGGTGGCATGTCAAGCACTTTCAGTTAAGCAGCCTCTTCTGACACCCTTCCTTCCGTGTAGGAGATGCCACCACCAGAGCTGCTGAGGAACAAAGCCCAGGAGAGGGCTCACCGGAGGGGTGTCAGCCTGCAAGACCCCCAGTTCGTTCCAGTGGTGGAGGAGGCCTCCGGGCGACTGCGGGTTAGAGACTGGGTTTGGGGGCAAGGGAGTGGGAGCTGAAAGTGACGGGGGGCAGGTTATAATGATGGGAGGCTTGGCAGCCCAGTGTGTGGCGCTGGTGCAAAGACTCTAGGTTTGCGGTATAAACAGCCCACAAAAACTTACTTAACTGCCTGGCATGTACAGCATTTTCTCAGCTTCTCCCAGCCTAAAAAGACAGCTAAGAAGCTGAGGAAAACATTAAGTGGCATGAATGAGGCAAGTTCTATAGGGCATGATTGACGGAAGAACTGGCTCTGTGGCAGGTGCCGCAAAATACCCGTTCTGCATCTGTAAGAACTCAAATGATTAATGTGCACCTGCACTTCGGAACTCCTTGCCTATGGATATCAGGCAGGTGCCCTCCCTGTGCCTATGGCCCCTGCTAAAAAAAAACCCTCTTCTTTAAACAAGCCCACCCAAACTCTTAGAAAGGTGGTGCAAGTTTTCATCTGTTGTTTTAGTCTATTGTTATTTTAAGTTTTGCAAAGGTTTTAAATTGTTGTTAAATTTTATTTTTATCTTTTTTGTAAATTGCTTTGAGGTGCTTTGTTTTTTGTTTTTGCTTACAATCAAGCAGTAAGTAAGTAAAGGTAAAGGGTAAAGGGACCCCTGACAATTAGGTCCAGTCACGGCCGACTCTGGGTTTGCGGCGCTCATCTCGCTTTATTGGCCGAGGGAGCCAGCGTACAGCTTCCAGATCGTGTGGTCAGCATGACTAAGCCACTTCTGGCAAACCAGAGCAGCGCACAGAAATGCCGTTTACCTTCCCGCCGGAGCGGTACCTGTTTATCTATATGCACTTTGACGTGCTTTCAAACTGCTAGGTGGGCAGGAGCAGGGACCAATCAACGGGAGCTCACCCCGTCGCGGGGATTCGAACCGCCAACCTTCTGATTGGCAAGTCCTAGGCTCTGTGGTTTAACCCACAGCGCCACCCATGTCCCTAAGTAAGTAAGTAGGTAAGGTCAACCAGCTCACCCCCCCTTTCTCCTTTCAGCCTCTCCAAGACATCGCCGATGGAAGCAGCCGGGTGTGTATGACCCCACAGGGAGTGCTGCAGAAAAGTGCCTGCAGGCTGGATGGCATGCGTAAGTACAAGGGGTCAGGGTGCCCTGGGATGTGCACACAGACCTTCCCCCCCACACACATGTTTCTTGGCATTTGATGGGAGTAAACCCTTTGCAATGAGCAAGTCATGATCCAGCTCCTTACAAGGCCACTCCCACTTCACAGAGACTCACCCACTGTTTTATGGCACAGAACAATTTATTTCAGGGGTCGGCAAGGTTTACCTCGCCTGGGCCAGTTCACTCTAGTGGAGATCCCTCTGTGGGCTGGATCCTATTCACCCAGCAGAGATTTCCAGCATCTGTGTCTGCGCAGACACAATTTCTGGCATCTGGGGCTTTTCCGGTCCAAAATGCTTGGAAACCCAAGGCATAGCTTCTGATTGGTGCAGGCGCCCCGGAAACAATAGCCGACAGCCGCATCAGACGTTCAGCTAGCGAAAAATGTTCGGAAACAGGAACACTTAGTTCCAGGTATTCAGCGTTTGAGAACCAAGGTGCCATTGTACTTCATTGTGGCGTCTAACTGGGTTGCCCTTCTCTTTCAGCTTCTCGCCCATCCCTTGATAGAGGCCAGATGTGATCGCGGAAGGTGGCAGACACGTCTCTCATTGCTTTTCCTTTGGGACCCCATGGACCAAAGTGAGGCTCAACATGGCTGAGCTCTGTCCCTTGTCACCCAGCTGCACCAATTAAACCTCATTTCCTCCATGAGTTCCAGGATAGTTGCCTCTTCTTTCCAGGACAACCACTCTCTTTTGCAAATGGTTGGTTTCTTGTAAGATGCTAACTTGCAATGGTTAGGGCAGGCATAGGCAAACACGCCCTTCCAGATGTTTTGGGACTACAACTCCCATCATCCCTAGCTAACAGGATCAGTGGTCAGGGATGATGGGAGTTGTAGTCCCCAAACATCTGGAGGGGCGAGTTTGCGTATGCCTGGGTTAGGGCCATAGATGTAAAGCACATTCAAAGCACACACACACACACCAAGAATACTGGAAACTGTAGTTTGTTAATGGTGCTGGGAATTATAGCTTTGTGGGGGGGTAAATGACATTGGACTGGATGACCCCTGGGATCTCTTCCAACATTATAATTCTATGTAAATTCATATGAATGCCTTCACTTCTTTCTCACCTTGTGCCTTGGAAAAACTGGAAACTTGGTGTGATTTTCAACTCTTGATTAGTTAAAAGATACCCAGGTTTAGTTAGATCATCAGCATTAGACATGAGTAATCTTCCATCTATTTTGGCATTCTAATTATCCTGTCATGATGCTGTGATTTATGATGCCACTCTCTTTAAGATGATATTTAAGTGCTTCATTTATGCCAGTTAATACTTCATTGTTTTAATGTTTATCCTGCTCTTT
Organism: Podarcis siculus; assembly: GCA_034642415.1. Lineage (NCBI taxonomy): Eukaryota > Metazoa > Chordata > Lepidosauria > Squamata > Lacertidae > Podarcis > Podarcis siculus. Next base: position 1,213,513 of record JAXCMG010000039.1, on the reverse strand, counting down.
AAGGGAAAAGAAAAATTCAGAGCATCTAAAAGTAAAATAGAGGGGGGAAATAAGTAAAGCAAACAAGAAGGATAAGCCACTTCTGGATTTTTGTGGGGCAAAGGATACTGGGAAACAGCAGCCCTGACCTCTGATGGGACCCCAACTAGGAACAGAACAGAAATTCCATTTGGTTCTCATTGAAAGGCAAACCTCTCTAACTCTCTTTCCAAAATAATACAGAAACCGGAACATAGAACCACCCTTTAAAATTTGCATGGTTTCTCCATCTAAGCAATGTGTTCAGAAATGCATATATGGGGGGAGGGGGAGAACCTATGAATCCACACAAGTGAAAAAAGCATGGAAAAATGTGTTATTGGAAGAAATTGCTTTGTAAAAATGTATGTATTAGGCAACATTACATAGAAACACGTATAATGAAAAATTCACACTAAAATGCTGATGAATTTTCATGAGAAAAATAAAATTTTCATGAGCCTTTAAAATAATAAAAAAGCCACAAACTGATGATTTAGTTGTAATTCCTGCAAGGCAGAGAGTTGGGCTCAATGAGTCCCTTCCAGCTCTGCAATTCTAGGATGCTGAAATGCGGAGAAAGGTGAGACAGATTTGCCCCTCTTTAATCTGCAGCTGGAGGAATCCCAGCTGCAGGAAAACACAAGTGGGAAGAGTTCTGCTCTTGTGTTCGAATCCTGCTTCCTGGTTCCCCAGAAGAATCATAGAATCATAGAGTTGGAAGAGACCACAAGGGCCATCGAGTCCAACCCCCTGCCAAGCAGGAAACACCATCAGAGCACTCCTGACATATGGTTGTCAAGCCTCTGCTTAAAGACCTCCAAAGAAGGAGACTCCACCACACTCCTTGGCAGCAAATTCCACTGTCAAACAGCTCTTACTGTCAGGAAGTTCTTCCTAATGTTTAGGTGGAATCTTCTTTCCTGCAGTTTGGATCCATTGCTCCGTGTCCGCTTCTCTGGAGCAGCAGAAAACAACCTTTCTCCCTCCTCTATGTGACATCCTTTTATATATTTGAACATGGCTATCATATCACCCCTTAACCTCCTCTTCTCCAGGCTAAACATGCCCAGCTCCCTTAGCCGTTCCTCATAAGGCATCGTTTCCAGGCCTTTGACCATTTTGGTTGCCCTCCTCTGGACACGTTCCAGTTTGTCAGTGTCCTTCTTGAACTGTGGTGCCCAGAACTGGACACAGTACTCCAGGTGAGGTCTGACCAGAGCAGAATACAGTGGCACTATTACTTCCCTTGATCTAGATGCTATACTCCTATTGATGCAGCCCAGAATTGCATTGGCTTTTTTAGCTGCCGCGTCACACTGTTGGCTCATGTCAAGTTTGTGGTCAACCAAGACTCCTAGATCCTTTTCACATGGTTGGCCCCTGTGAGAACAGGAAGCTGGACTAGATCCAGCAGGCTTTGCTTACGTTCAAAACACACCTCCCATTTGAAAAGCACTAAGACAGAAAAAAGAGGGATGCAATGGCTGTTTCTGTACAGTGGTACCTCTGGTTGTGAACGGAATCCATTCCAGAGCCCCGTTCACAACAGGAGCAGAATGCAACCCACATTTGCGTGTACATGGGTCGTGATTCGCTGCTTCTGCGCATGCGCGTAACATCAGTTTGAGTGTCTGCGCATGCGCGAGCGGCAACACCCAGAAGTAAAACTTTCTGGTACTTCCGGGTCGCAACCTGAAAAGATTTAACCTGAAGCAAACATACCAAGAAGTGTGACTGTACATGCAATTTGTTGGTGGATGGGAGAGAAATCAACTGGACTCAGACTCTGGGTACAATATGTGTGTATTTGAGAAAGAGGTGGGGTGGGGAAGGGAGGGAGGGAGAGAAAAATTCACACCCAAGTTTCACATTTTGAAAGATATTTGGCATCGCAGACACTATTGCTGAATTTCCCCAAACAGATTAGACTTTTACTAACTCATGAAACTCTGTGAGGCCCCCACGAGGCGGATGGAATCTGCCTTGGAAGGTCCTCCACAGCCAACCAACTTGGCCACCTCCTTAGGGACACCATTCAACATTCAGCCTCACTGGAAGATTCCTGGAGTCACAGAACTGTAGAGTTGGAAGGGACCCTGGGGTCATCTAGTCCAACCCCCTGCAATGCAGGAATCTCAGCTCAAGCATCCATGACAGATGGCCACCCAACCTGGTTCAAGACAATCCTTCTTCACATTGCGCATAGTTAAAACTATGGAACTCCCTCCCACAGGAGACAGGGATGGTTTAAAAAAGAGATTAGACGAATGCATGGAGGAGAAGGGCTGTTGATGGCTACTCTGTCCCTTCCCAGTTGGAGGCAGCAATGCTTCTCAATACCAGTTGCTGGAAACCACAGGAGTGGAGAGGGTCCTGCTTTCGAGTTTCTGACAGGCATCTGGTTGGCCACTGTGAGAACAGGATGTTGGGCTACGTGAGCCATTGGCCTGATCCAGTAGGCTCTTCTTATGACATTCAGGGACAAGACAGTCTGGAACGCCCAGTTTTCTGTTTTCTGTTTTCTTTTAATTTTTTAAATACTTTTATTTTGCTTTAAACAAATACAGATAAATATAAACAACCAAAATTACAAAAGAAAAATCTTTAATAATAATAATGAAAAAGCTAAAAATCTACAAAAAAAAAATATCAAAGTACATGGCATAGAACATAAGCCATTATGGGAAAGGAAAAAGGAAAAGGAAAAGGAAAGGAGGAGGAGGGGAAGGGGGGAAGGGGGAAAAGAAAAAAAGAGAAAAAGAGAGGAAGATGAGCCAAAACACAAGAAGGCTCATCTATTGTATGCTTCCGTCAAGGTCACAACAGATCATTATTCCTATCAATTCTCTCTATCTGCATTCCATAGAATCCCTCAACTTGGTATCACGGAACATTTCCCTATGCGTGTATCATTCTAAACATAACCACCAGGTCTTTCTTAATGAACCATTATCCCCTAGATAATTATTTAAACATTCCCATTCTTCTTTCACCATCTTTTTAGGTTCATCTCTTATTGCATCTGTCAGCTTCTCGAGCTCCAAGTACTCGCACAATTTGACTACCCATTCATCTTTACTGGGTGGAATTTTATCTTTCCAGTGTTTTGCCACTATAACCCTTGCTGCTGCCGTTACACACATAAATAACCTGGTTTTATTTTTGGGAATATTATCTGAAACCATTCCCAGTAAAAATTCTTCCAGTTTCTTGCTAAATGTAGTTTTTATCAATCTCTTTATCTCTTCATAAATCATATTCCAAAACCTTTGTATCTCTAGACAGGACCACCACATATGGTAGAATGTTCCTATCTGTTCCTGGAATGCCCAGTTTTCTAATGGTTTTGTATTAAAGTGGGGTTCCACCCCATGTCAGATCAGATATCTTAAAAAAAAATACAACCTGAATATATCTAGAAAGCCCATACTTATATTTATAGTCCTCTAGTTTTGAGTGAGAGTTGGGTAGTTGGCCAGTACTGAAAACTTGCCTGTCACCTGCTAACAGCCAGAGATGCTCTGACATCACAGAATGTTCACAAACATTCTGGGTTCTGTCGGCAGCAAGACTTGCAAAACAGGCTTAGAGGAGGACCCAGGAGGCAGAGGAAGAAATGGGAGGAGAGACATGATAGAAAGCAGCAGCAAGAACAGTCTGAGGGAGAACAAGGGATGTTGGGCAGAAGGCTCAATGCTCAGGGAAGAGGGAGACAGAGGAGCAACAGAGGAAGGAGGCTTTTACCATCGGGAAATTTGATCAAGAACGGGACCTTGTAGGGGTTCGACTGGATGACGCTTGGAGTCCCTTCCAACTATACAACTCTATGATTCTTTGCATTTCTGGTTAATGTAACAGAAAAATCCCTCTGAAAATTCCAGCCAAGGAAGAGAATCTTAACAAAAGCAGTGGGTTTTTTTTATTTTCTTACAAATAAAACAAAACACAGACTATTATTTACAAGCCAATAAAATAATAAAAACCTAAAACCTATACACGATTCCCCTCCTCGCTGTCTGTTGAGCTCCAGAACGCCCTGCGCCTCAAAAGAATCTTCTCCTTTAGGCTGCGGAAGGGATCTTCGGAGGGTGCCCCTCTCCGCCTGCCCACGTGTCTTGTGAAAGCAGAGTCCCGGGGGTGGTGGCTCCTCCCAGGAACACCAGCATGAGACACTTCTGGAGCTACGTGCCCACTTGCCCCTGTGGCATGGCAGTCCTCATGCCGCGGTTCCAAAACGCCACTTTGGAAAAAGGCCCTTCTCTTCGGCTGCCCCCTTAAAGGAGCTCCCATTTGCCGACTGGGCACACCCACAAAACATTGCTGCGCAAATCTCACTTGGATAACAGAAGCTGCCACCTCTCTCTTGTGCAGCCTCCCCCCTTTCCCTGGGGGTGTCTCCGCTTGCAGGCCCAGAGGTCGCTCTCTCCCCACCTCGCTGCTTGAGGCACTGCTCAATGGCCTCTCCGTCCCCCTGGTGCTGGGCCTCATTTTCCTGCTGCTGGAAGCCCCATCCCTGCCCCCAGCTCCCCTCCTGGACAGCCGTCCTGGGCTGGGAGTTTTCTGCCTTCTCCCCTCTCTGCCCCCACAAGACCTTGCACCCAAAGCCTTGCTCCTGCTCCTACTCGAGGCCGATGCTCTCTCGGGCCCCATGGACCTCTCTTTGCTGTGGCTCGATCTGGAGGGCCTCCCCAAAAAATATGGGTTGGAGGCTGAGCTTGCGGAAAGGCCAGGTCTGTTCTGGGATCTTGTGTTCTCCGCTGGAGACGGGCGTGCGTCTGAAACTCCGGTTCTGCGGGCCTCCTTGTCACTCTGAACCACAGAACGGGCTCCTGTTTTCCTCTTTGAGACTCCTCCTTTCACAGCAGGATCAGCACCCCCGCAAGGCTCAGTCCTGAACCCATCAATCTTGCCCACCTCCTCTTCTTCCTCCAGGCAGCTGGCAGTGGGGGCTCCTGGCTGGAAGCCCCCACTCCAGGTTACTCTCCGCCTTTTCTGGCTTTGCAACCAGATGTGCAGCCCGTGCTTCAGGTTCAGTTTCCCCTCCAGGATGGCAGAGATGATGAACAAGCGCTTTTCCGCATCCTCAGCAGGAGAGGCCATTTCTCTCTGAGGTCTCCTGACAGCCTCAGCTGCTTTGGGGCAAGATCCTGCCCCAGGCCTTTCTCTCACATTCTGATCATCCTCAGTGCAGGGCTTCTGTCTTGCCAGGCTCTCTCTGCTGTGGATGGCTTTGCTGCCACGGTGCCTGACCCTCTCCCTCTTCCGTTCTGCGCTGATGGGTGACCGGTCCTCTGCTGGCAGGGGGTACGGCGTTGGTGGGTGGTCAGGTGGTGTCTTCAGAAAAATGCCTTCAGAGGCTGAGATGCCGCTGGTTCCAGGCATCCTCTCTACACCCGTCTCTTCTGCATCTGAGTGAAACCAGTCGGACGGAGGGGCTGGAAATTCTTCACCAGTACCCAGAAAACATCTGGATGAGAGGTGCTGGTTGGAGCCTCCTGAGGCTTCAGAGCCCTCGCGTGAATCCTTCCTGCTTCCTTCAGCAGCTTGGAGAAAAGCACTGTGCTGCTGCTGCTGCTCCAGAGATCTCCCGCTTAAGCTGAGGGGTGGAGAAGGAGGTTTCTGGCCTGTGCCAACTTCCCCTGTCTGCCCATCAGCCCAGCCCCTTGGCTCTGCAGGTGCAAACAGGGCTCTGTGGTCCTCCTGGGTCTGGAAGGGTTGCTCCACCCTACCTGCTGCAGACAGCCCAAGGCTGGCCTTTCCCCCATGGATCTGGCCCCTCAGTCTCTCCTGGCATTCTTTGTCCAGCCCCCGGGCGGGCACCATGGCCTCGTAGGTGGACTGTGGGGAGATGGCATGGGACGGGTGCACAAAGGACCCCAGAGTTCTCTGGGAGATGTGGGCCCCAAGCAGGCCACTGGCTGCTCCTTCAGAAGACTTGAGGAGGCCTTCCTGTTCTGGGAGGTTAACATCCACCCTGCTTTCCCCAAAGGACAAACTGGGTTCTTCCTGGGTTTTGTTTCTTTCTGGAGAGGGGGAGGAGCCGCTTCCTGCACCCTTGGCCGTGGCAGGGGCCTCTTCCTGCTTCTGCCAACTTTGATGTGCATCCACCCTATAGGGGAACGGCCTGCTTTTCTGATAAACGGTGGTGTGGCCCATGCAGGTAGAGCGGGTAGCAATTTCTGGGGATGATGGTGTTGGTCCTACTGGATGCTGGCGGTTCTGCATCATTCTCCGGAGGCTGCGGTCCAGCCACTCTGAAATCTTCTCTTTATCCCAAAGCAATGTTTCGATGCAACTTTCCAGGGCTGATTCAACACTGCTGTCCAGAGAGCTGCGTTCCAAAGAGCTGATAAGTTGGTTGCCGCTTGGCCTGGCATCCTGCTTGTAGTCCTTAGGCCGAGCCGACGGAGGGGGAGGCGGCAGGATCCCACACTCCTCCTGTGGCTCCCGAAAGGTTCCTGGGTCCTGCAAAGACATGCCTAGAATGAATCTCACCTCAGGGGAGCCCTGCAATGCCCTTCCTTTGGAACATGAGCTCCTTGACACACTCCCTCCATGTTTCCTCTCCTGGCCGCTGCCTCCCAGTGAGGTCACTGCAGATAGATGGTGTTTTGGGGAAACAGAGGAAGAGGCTACGCAAGAAGTAATTCTCCCACCGTGTCCCACTTGAAGCCGAAGTTCAGTCCGGTGGCCCTGTGGCTTCTTCTGCAAGCCTGAGCGGGATCCCACTTTCCCTTCCTCCACCCTGAGTGGTTTATAGTAGCGGTGAAGTCTGGGCTGGGAATGGCGAAGGAACAGCTTCAGCGAGTCCTGGATCTGCTCAGAAACACACCATCTGCAGGCCACAGCCAGTCTTCCAGGGTTTGTGGCCACACGCAGCTTAGCACCCTGCCATGTGCTCTGGCCACAGACCTGGCCTCCTCCTGGAGCCTGGGGGGGACTCTCCGCCTTGACGCTTGTTCTCTCTCTGAGCTGCGGTCTCTCATGGGCTCCTCTTGTTCCCGCTCCTCCCTTTGGGGCCAGAGCTTGTGGCTGCTCCTCAGTGGCTCCTGGTGCCTTTTCTGCTAAAGGCATCTCCCCATCTGCATGTCTTTCTTCTTCGGAAGACGGACACTCCATGGGGACGTTCACTTCCTCGGCAGCCTCTGAACTCATATCGGTGGTGCTGCTTTTTTGCTCCGTGGCCTCTGGGCTTCCACCTGCAGCGGCTACTTCCTCTGCCCCCTCTTGGCTCCCAGAAGGAACTCTGTTGTCTCCCTCTTCTCCAGCATGTCCAGTCTCACCAACACGACCGGTCATTTCCTCCTCCTCCTCTTCCTCCTCCTCCTCCTCCTCCTCCTTGTGGGCCTGGCCCATGGCTGTGACCCCCTGACTTTCTCCAGCCACACTCATTTCATCTTCTGCTGCTGGAGGGCTTTTGCAAGGGGCATCTGCAGACTGTGGGCTCTGTGTCTCAGGTGTGCTCATTTCCCCTTCCCTTGCCCTTGGAGCCCACTCTGCCACAACTCCTTCTACAGCCAGTGGGATCTCATAAACCACACTGCCATCCTGTGGGCTTTCACCACCAACACCCTTTGTGGCCTCTGACATCTCACTAGCAACATTATCTCGAGGCTCTGGTCCAGGAAGGCTTTCTGTTTCTGTGGCTGGTGGTCTCTCACTAGTAACCGTGGTCATTTCTTCAGAAGTGGCTTGTGGGATCTCCTCAGTGATCTCTGCTTCCTCTGTGGGCTGTGGGCTCTCAGAAGCAATGTCCTCTGTGGCTTGTGGGCTACCACTGCTTTCTTCCTCTGTCACTTGTTTGGTTTGGGTAGCTGCTGTGTTTTCTCCACTAGCCTGTGTGATCTCATGAGGGGTGCTTATTGCTTCTGTAGCATTTGGGTTCTCGCCAACCCATTCTTCCAGCTGTGGGCTCTGAGCATCAGTCTTTTCTTCCTTTGTGGCCTCCTGTGGGCTCTCTGCAGCTATGCCCTCATTCTCTTCGGCTCGTGATATTCCACCACTCACTTCCTCCCTGCCCTGCTGTTGGTCATCCGTGATGTCTGCTTCACTAGGAAAAGGCAGGTTCCCATCAGAGATGTTCATTTCCTTGTTCCTCTCTGTAGCCATGCTTCTGTCACCAACAAGACCCCCCAAATGGCAGCACTGGACAGCCAACTCAAGCCGGGCGATATCTTCTGTGGGCATAATAGTCATGGTGATGCCACGAGGCCACAGGGTCCCTTGGCCAGCAAGGATCAGCTTGGGAAGGGGTTGTCCTAAAAGGCGGTGTGCAGGTAGCTCAGAGACCCCAGCAGCAGCAGCTGGGGAAACCCCAAACTGGAGCTCCATATGTTTCTTAGCTAGGTGAAACCACATTGCCCTCAAGCTCTTGGACTCCAGTGTGGGGAGTGTATGAGCTGCATTTTGTGTGGGGCTGGCCACCCCTCTTCTTCTGCAGGCGTCCTGCTCTGTGCCCACAGCCCACCGTACTGGAGCACTCCCAGAGCTGGGCCAGATCTCATCCAGACAAGACCTCAGACCTTTTCCTACTGGCGCATCAGCCGATGACAGCAACTTAAGGGACTGGGCCACCCTCCTGGGCAACCCCCATTGGTGTTGGAGATTCCTCTTACGCATGTGAAACTCTAAGCGGCTGCAGATTTCTTGAGGTAGGAAAATTGGCTCTTGTTGAACGATGTGAATCTGAACCACCTTGGTTCTTTGGGGGGTGGGCAGGAGGGGAAAGTCTCCTACAAAGGCCCTCAGTGATTTTTGGACAAGTCCCGGGAGGCACCATGAATGGTGGAGCTTCTTCTTCATGACATGAACTTCTAAGGCTTCTCTTTCCCTGTCCAGAAGGAACAGTGTTTGTGCCTCCTTGAACTCAATGATGGGCCTTTTCCTAGGTCCCAGGGGCTCAGTGAATGGCCTGGGCACCATCCTGCTCAGATACTCCATGTCGTCTGTCCCCATACCTCCCCACAGGGATGCCAGATGCCTGCCCTGAACAGCCAGGTCCACTTGCTTGACGTCACCCATGGGGAAGTGGGGCCAAGAGGAGCAACGAGGCTGGTGCAGCATAAAGCCAGGAGGGATCACCTTGGGGAGGGGTTGCCTGGGGGAGAGGTGCGCCCATGCCCAAGGGAGGCTGGTGAAATCTTGGGAGTCCCTCAGCTTCACCTCCAGGTTCTTCTTCGCCAAGTGGAGCTGCAACTCGTCCGTGACTTGACCTTGCCATAGTGTGTTCCAGCCCATTCCAGCCCTGACTTCTGACAGTTCAGGAACCATCCCACAGTCAGGACAGTGGTGGTGGTCTTTCCTGTACCCAGCCCTTCCCAGGCCAAAGGTACTGCTCCCAAACTCAGGGCCAAGTTGCTTGATAGACTCCAGAACCCTCCTGGGCAGCCTCCACCGTCGCTGGATCTCCAGCCTCTGAATGTGGAATTCTAAGCCCCTGAAGACATTTCGCGGAAGGAGCAAGGATGGCTCCTGCCGAAGAACATGGATGTGAACTTCAGACTTTTGGGGGCTGGGCGGTGGGGGAGCCCTTTGCATGAAGCCCACCAGAGATTTCTGGATGAGGCCTGGGAGACCCCACTGATGCTGGATCCTCTTTGTTCGGATGTGCATCTCTAAGCTCTCTCTGACCTGGGCTTCAAGGAATGGCGTCAGCTCCTCTAAGAACTCCACATCCATGTCTCTCGGAGGCCTGGAGGGCAGCTTGGGCTTCAGGGCACCCACAGTCACTACGTAGCTTCTGTCCAGCCCCCAAAGGGATGCCAAGTGATTGCGTAGGATGGCCAACTCCACCTGGTCCACCTCCGCTGGCCGTATAAATGGCAGGAACTTGCTGCGTGGTTGTGGGGTCCAGTGGCCTCGGGAGGCTGGCTTGAGGAGGGGTGGCCTCCAAGACACCGGTGCGCCTTGGCAAGACTCTCTTACAATATCTGGGGAAAACTCCACACACTTCTTAGGAAAGGGGAGCTGCATCTTCTCCCAGACCTTTGGTCCAGATGCATTGAGGAGCTGAGTCGTAGGTGGAAGAGAGCCAGTCCTTGTCCTTCCAGCCCCCTGAACATCCAACTCTTCCCCGACCCAAGACTCTGTCACTTTCCTCTGGCTTCTGCCTAGTGGTGGAAGACGAGGCCTCGGGGCTTCCTCTCCCAGGACTGCTGTCTCAGGCCATAGACCCAATGATCTCAGGGACTGAAGGACCCTCCTGGGCAAGCCCCATTGCTGGTGGAGCTTCCTTTTTTGGATATGCTTCTCCAGACAGTCACAAACACCAGCTGGAAGGAATGACAGCCCCTGTAGGCTTATCTGGAGGTCCACCATTGCCACGTGTGGGGTCTGCGGTGAATGAGCCCCACCTGAAAAGCCTGCCAGAGACCTCTGGACAAGGCCAGGGAGGCCCCATTCATGCTGGATCACCTTCTTGTTGATGTGAAGCTCCAAGGCTTCTCGGTCCAGGACTGAAAGAAACAGTGTCTCGGATTCCACAAACACAAAGGCAGGTGCTTTTTTGGGCCCGGGAGGCTGCAAGGACGGCCTGGACACCACCCCACCCAGAGCTTCTACATAGTGGGGGCCCAGTCCCCAGAGGAACATTAAGTGGTTGCGCCGTATGGCCAGTTCGATTCGGCCTATGTCTTCTGGCCTCTGAGAGGGCAGGAAGTGGCTGCGGACCTTGGGGGGCTTCTGGCTGGGCAGGATGAGCTTGGGGAGGGGCTGCCCCCCTGAGGGGGACATGCTTTGTCCAGAAGGCCTGGTCAAGGCAGGCAGGAGCCCCAGCTGGGCCGCCACACACTTCTTGCCTAGGTGGAACGTCACCTTCCCTATGTCTCTAGCAGGCAGCAGAGGGGGCCTAAGATGACCCTGTGGGGAGGAAGCCACCACCACCCTCATTTTCCTGGACCTCTGCTCTGTGCCTCCCCCAACCCCAACCTCCGGGTAAAACGTCCTGAGAGATTCAAGGACCCTCCTGGGCAAGCACCATCGCTGGAGCAAGACTCTCTTCCGCACGTTCCTCTCCAGCTCTTGCAGGGTGGCATTGCTGAGGAAGGGGACCTTGTCAGCCAGGAGGACGGTCACCTCCACATGCCCCTGTGTCCGCAAATGGGGGGCATCTGGGTAAAGGGAGTGGAGGGATCTCTTGACAAGGCCTGGCAGCTCCCAAAAGTGCTGCAGCTTCTTCTCCCTCAGGTGCCACTCGAGCTCCTCCCGGGTTCCTTGGCTGAGGAACGGAGTGTCCACTGAGGCAAAGGCAAGCATGGCGCCCTTGCTGGATGAGGGAGGAGAGGGGGCCTGAGCTGAGGCCTTCTGGAGCTGGAGAGAGAGGGACTTTCCATAGAGTGTAGGCAGCCCCCACTGGCGGGACAAGTCTTTGTGGGTGACGTTGAGCTCCAGGCGGTCCAGGACTGCCTGCTCCACAAAGGGAAGCTTTTGGGATCGTGGCCGCTGGGCGAGTCTCAACCCAGGCAGTTCAGGCCTCCTGAGATGGCCATCAGGGGCCTGAGACAAATGCTGTGCAGGGTCAAACAGTTTCAGTTGAATTTCCAGAACCCTTTTGGCCACGTGTCTCTGGAGTGCTGAGTTTGGAGGGTGCTCTGGACTTGGTGCCTCTGCAAGCGGTGGCTGTCTCAATCCCCTCTCCCCTCGGGTGGACTCTGAGGCCTTCTCTAAACTCTTGGGCATCTCTGCAGGCAGAGGGGAGCATGGTCTGACTCTGTGCTGCTGAGACGCCATCACCCGCCTGGGAAGGCCCCGCTGCCTCTCTGGGATCTTGCTCCTGATGTGGCCATCCATCTGCCTCATGAACTCCAGGGTGATGAAGGTGGGTGGGGAGCTGTCAGGGAGGATCTCCCCTTCCACTCGCAAGGATAGCGTGGGTAACAAGCAGGGCTCTTGTGGTGGAGGTGGGACAAACTGCTGCAAGGACCACTGCACCAGGCTGGGCTGATCCTCCTGAGGCTCAGCCTTCTTCCTGGCGAGGTGGGATTCCAGCTGCTCCTGTGCATAGTGGGGCAGAAAGGACTCTTCTGCATGCCCAAATTCAATGGTGGGATGTCTCTGAGGTGGTGTGGTTGCCAGCTCCAGAGCACTGGGCACCTTCTGGGTATAGGACTGGAGATATTTGCTCCTGATGTTCACGTCCACGCAATATGCCTTCCTCCAGAGACCCAGGCTTGGCCCACAGCGTGGCTGAGGGTGGCTCCTTTGCCGTGGGATCAGCTTGGGCAGGGGTAGTTTCCCCACGCCTGGGGAGGCCGTTTCCGAGAAATCCCCCATGAGTTCAGAAAATGCCTCCTTCCCATTCTCAAACAACTTCTTCATGGCATCAGCTTGGGGGTCAGTTAGGGAATAGAGGACAGATTTTAGGGTGCCACCCCCAGCTGTGGAGATGAGGTGGGGAGCATCCTGGTGTGGTTCTTCTGCCCTCGGGTGCTTGACTCCTCCTAGACCTTCCTCTTCCGTGGATGTAGAGGAGATCTTGTCTATCGTGTGATGAGAGACCATCTTCCTGTTCCAGAAGGTCCTCTGGGCTCCCCTTGGTAGCCCCTGATGCCTGCGGAAAGTCACTCTCTTCACATGCTGCTCCAGCCTCTTCCTGCTGGCCACAGCCATGAAGGAGAGATCCTGAGGCCTTGTCCCTGCATCCGCCTCCTTCTTTGTGGACCCCAGAAATGTGGGGTCTGGGGCAGGAGGCAAAGAGGTCTTGAGGAGGCTCAAGGGCAGCCCCAGGTCGTGCTGAAGCCTCTTCACAACCAAGTGCAACTCCAAGGTCATGCGTGCCACATTGGACATGAAAGGAGTGTCCACAGAAGCAAATTTGCGCCTCTGATGCTTGTGAGATCCAGGTGAGGCCTTCAGGGGCCAAGAATGACTGTACCTTCTTCGTTGAGGAAGAAAATGCCCACCCTGACCATCCTCTTCCTCGCTCTCGGAAGAGGCATTGCTCTCACTCGAAGCGGAGGTTTCATATTTTTCCTGCTTAGGAAGGGGGGCTTCATGCAGCCCCCAAAACCTGCCCCTGTCTTGGCTACGGACAGGTGAGGAAGACTGGCTGGAAGAGGAGCTGGTGGAAGATGGCTCAGGTGGTCTAGAAGAGGTCCTTGGGTGGTCTTCTTGGTCTCCCAACTCTTTGTTGTCATCAGAACTGCCAGGGCGTGTTTTGTGGGGCTGGGAGTGTGGAGGGCCTGGCCATGGGGCTGACGAGCTGGGGCCCTGGAAATGAAGGCTGCTTGCAGGGCGGTGGGGGTGCAAACAGGGCGGCTCCTGCTGCTGCTTCTCCTTGCTGCTGTGAGGGTGTTGCCCCTTCCAGGGCGAGGGGGCTGCTTCCAGGCCCGGACTGAGGTCCCCAGGGTTAGGGGCAGGGTTGCTTCTGCTCTGCGGAAAGGTAGCACTTGCCCTCAGGACAGGAATGGCTGGCAGGCTGGAGCGCTCTATGTAAGAGGCGGTGGGCAACCCCGCTGGGTGGCTTCGTTGGGCCAGCTGCTCGGCCTCTGTAGCGGTGCAGGCGCACAAGGGACAGGCTGCGTTGTCACACAGCAACCTGCGGATGGAGATGCTGGGGCTGGTCCTGTCTAGCAGCTGCCAAGTCACCATTTCTCTCTCCCAGACTCTGGGGCCTGCAAGGAGACAGGAAGGCACTGGTCAGCTTTCCTCCAGACCCAGAGCCCCTTTCCTGCCATATACATGCACACCTGCGATTCCTCTCAGTATTTTCATCCCTCCCATTGCAAAGATCACCAGATCATGTTTGTTTTACTTTCTGTATCAGAGAAAGGAGGGAGCAGAAACCACTCTTCCAGACTTCCCTCCCTAGCACTGTGCTGGTTGTTCTTTGATCTGTCTAGAGACTAAGTGGCAGTATGAGAGAGAGCTGACTCTCTCGTGCATGTCCGTTATGTTCTTCTGTTTTGTTTAATCAGTAGTAATAAAATTAGGTATGCAACAAAACCTCCACTGTTTCGCTTCCATTACTCTGCTACTCATGAAGTGCTCACAACAGCAAATGTGATTCCACTGCACCAGGACCTGTTCCAGAGGAATGCTGTGCTCTGCTGTTTCTGCGTTCCTGTGATCGGAGGGTTGGTGAAGGTGCTCCCGACACCCAGCCCATACAGGTGCTGAAGACGTGGGCTCTAAAGGGTGTATGGACAATTCCTGCATTTCAGGGGGTTGGCTTAGATGACCTCTGGAGGTCCCTTCCAATGCTACAGTTCTGCAATTCTACAGACCTGCCACACCTGGGCTATGTTTTCAGTGCCAGGAAACGCTGCTGTGGCATACTGGGAATGCTGAGGGTGGCAGGAGAGGATATATTGTTTATTAATATCCTTCCTAACTTGCACTAGCAAGTTCCTTTATATAGCAGTTACATTCCCCTTTTTATATGCACAGCTGATAGCTGGTTGCAGGCTCGTGTGAGCCTCTCACTATTATACAATTCAGTCTGTCTCAGATTGAATTGTACGTTCCTGGTAAGTTCCCTTGAATCCTTCTTAAAAGAATAAAGACATGACAATCTTATTCAAAGTCAATAAAAGAAGTTTAGTTACATCAGTTCACAGTTGGATTCCTGAAGGCAGACTTAGTTACAAATATGTACATGTGGACCTACCCCATATGGGGGAATAATCCCAGTGCTGCTTCTAGCTGAGAGCTAGCAGAGCAGTCCTAGCTAGAAGCTGGTCAAATGAAGAAGGAAGTCAAAAAGAGAGAGGTGTGCTGTGTGACTCCTCCTTTTGTTACCTGGACAGGTTAGGTCACGCCCACCTTCTATCACATGCAAAAGGAAGGATGCTCCAGCCAGGAGGAACAGGAAGTTTCGACTGGCTGGACCAAACATTCCCTCGCGTGTCTTCTCTAGCATTTCAAGGAATGTTGTGCTTGACTGCCTCTCATGGATCACATCTCACACAGACATCACCTCATGAGATACACCAACGCCGCTTCATGCCTCCCAAATGAGGATTCTCCATGCAGCGTCTGGAAAATGCTCCCGTCAAAACACAGAGGTCAGCAGCTGCTGCAGCTCCCGGGTGGCTCATGCTAAGCATAAAAAGCACAGGCAGAACACCTGCAACAGGGACCCTCACAGTCCAGCATCATAGAATCATAGAGCTCGAACCCACAACCCTGAGATTAAAGGCCTCACGCTCTACCGACTGAGCTATCCCAAAGGTAATCCCAGAGTGTCCTATTTTGACAGCGGCCAGACAGCTTTAGAAGGGGGATCAGCAAATTATTGGGCAATAAGGAGATAAATGGCTGCTAGTCACACTGGCTGCATTCTGTCTCCAGGATGGCCTTGGTCGCTCAGATGGCTAGAGCGTGGTGCTGATAATGCTAAGGTTGCAGGTTCGATCCCTGTATGGCAGCGGTTCTCAAGTTGTGGGTCCCCAGATGTTGTTGGACTACAACTCCCATCATCCCTGAGCTCTGGACTTGCTAGCTAGGGGTGATGGGAGTTGTAGTTCAACAACATCTGGGGACCCACAGGTTGAGAAAGGCTGCCATATGGAATAGCTGCATATTGCTGCATTGAAGGGGGCTGGACTAGATGACACTCAGGGTCCCTTCCAACTCTACAAGCCTATGGATCAGTGACAGTAGTCCTTTCGGTACCAATTGTGGGGCAACACCCAAAGGAGAATGCAATGGTCGTGATTATGACTGGCATGCCAAGGGACTTAGCAACAAGATGAGATGCAAGCATCTTAAAATCGATTAAAAGCCAAAGGGGAAAACAGCACACAGAATGGAAGTTATCTAAAGTGCTCATCCAACAGTACAATCAAAAGCCCACTTGACTTGCTTGTGGGCTTCCTGCAAGTCACAAGAAGAGCCTTGCAGCTGGATCAGCCCATAGAGGGGGCATCTCATTTTGTTGTCCTAGTGGCCACCCAAGGGAATCTCAGAAGAGGGCCTGAGGGCAGCAGCATTCGGCCCGCCTGCCATTCCCAGCAATGGGCATCATTCAGAGAGACGCTGCTGCATCTCAGTGGAGCAGAGTTAGAAGTTCTGGCTGGTCCCTCTGGGTGTACAGATCCCTGGAATGCGCTGGCTCCTGCCTGAATGCCTTACCTTCTCTTTTGTCAACATTTGCCTGGGGCTGGTCTCTTCTTTCCAGAGGATCCTGCCAGGAAGAGAGGAGGCAGCAAAGTTACTCAGGAGGAAGGGGGTGTCCCTGATCTTCCTGCTTTCTGGAGTCACAGGCTCAGGACTCCCCAACCCATGCACTTGAAAGTCATTTACAAATTAAAACCACGATGAAGCTGTGGAAACGACAGAGCCGCTATGTAGAATCAGCCCAGCAATAAAGGTGTTGGGGGGGCACTAAGATGGTCAAGGGTCTGGAAACCAAGCCTTATGAGGAGCGGTTGAGGGAGTTGGGTATGTTTAGCCTGGAGAAGAGGAGACTGAGAGGTGGTACGATAGCCAGCTTCAAGTATCTGAAGGGTTGTCACAGGGAGGATGGAGCAAGCTTGTTTTCACCTGCTCTGGAGGACCTGAACCCAGTGGACTCTAACGGCATGAAATGAGATTCTGACTCAACCGGAGGAAGAACGTTCTGATGGTAAGAGCTGTTCAACAGTGGAAAGGACTCCCTTGGGAAGCTGTGGGTTTTCCTTCCTTGGAGGTTTTAAAGCAGAGGTTGGATGGCCATTTGTCACGGCTGCTTTAGCTGAGATTGCTGCGCCGCAGGGGGTTGGACTAGAGGACCTTTGGGAGACCCTTCCAATACTACTGTTCTGTGAAGACTCTTTCCTGTTTACAAGCTATAGAACATTTTGATCTTTTGTACTCTGCCTGTGCTAGTCCCAGTCCAGCCCTCCATCGAGCCCTGGAGCCTGTTCCCAAGTTAGGGGCCTGCCATCTTGTATTATGAAATCATCCACTGGGAAGGTTCTTCATCAATGGCCCGCATCTGGAGTCTGAGCTGATCCCTCTCTTTGGGCAAAAAACCCTGTTGCGATCCTCATCAGACAGGTGTCTTGGGACCAGCAGGCTGTTTGAAGCATAAGGAGGGAAAAGGGAGAGATGGGTGCTTCTTCTGAGAGAGCAGGAAGACCACTGGTGGTGAGGTGAGGGTGGTAGAGCTGGAAAAGCAAAGGCCATGGGAAAGGATTTCTCAGAATATGGGGGGGGGTAGGGGAGCTTTCAAGGACCAGGACTATGTGCTGGATTCAGAAGTGGACAGAAAACCAATGTAGGAACTTATGGAGGAGACTCCCAGGATCAGAGCCATGAGGAGGGAATGGTTTAGATCAACATACATGGATCAAGCTGAAACCACAGAGCATCAGAGAGGATAACACTGGCAAGGGATGTTTGATGAAGGCAAGAGGAAAAGGCCCATATTTCTGTAAATTCATCCAGAGCAAAAGGATGTATCACAATATGCTTGGTGCACTGAGCTGACCCGTTAACAAACCGCTTACACCAAAATGATGTCACCACAGTGCCGCCGCGATGTCATCACCTTGGGACACTAGTGGCTGATGACCTTTGAAGTGGAAAGGGCCGTGTGGTGTGAGTCACCTTCAGATGGCCAGACTATCTCACAAACAGGGGCCCTTGGTCCTCACCCTCGGTGGGCCAGCCAGAGAGAGAGGAAAAACTGCAATGCGTTATACCTGGGGCTGCCTCTGAAGATGCTTCAGAGACTTCGGCTGGTGCAGAATTCAGCAGCCAGGTTGCTCACAGTCAAGACGCTTTGAGCATATAATGCCAATCCTGGCCCAACCTCACTGGCTGCCAATTAGTTTCTGGGCCCAAATCAAATTTTGACCTATAAAGCCTTAACTGGCTCAGGACCACAGTACCCGAAGAACTGCCACTCTCCATATGTACCTACCTGGGCACTGAGATAGTCACCTGAGGCTCTTCTTTACGTGCCTCCTCCATGGGAGGTCCAGAGGCTGGCAAAGCGTGAAAACAGGCCATTTCTGCGGTGGATTCCCATTTGTGGAATGCTCTCCTGGGGAACCTTACCTGCTGCCTTCATTACATATATTTAGGAGACAGACGAAAGCCTTTCTCCATAACCAGGCCTTTGGCCTTTAACTACTGTATCCGTGGTGGTTTAGAAGTGGACGGGATGTTTTTAATGCATTTTTTTCTCCTTGATTTTAATGTAACCATTGGCAGGGCTGTCTGCTTGTTTGCTTGGCTGTAAGTCGCTTTGGGTTGCCCCGGACATGATAGAACAAATTCAGCAAATCAAAACAATAACTTGCTCACTTGTTGTGCTACGGGCGCAGGAGTCACAGAAGCTTCCCATCCCACGGAGAAAGAGAAGATTCTCCTCCACATGCTGCCAAGTCTGATGCACCTCAGGAAGGAGACACCCTGGATCCTTTTGGTGAGGAAGATGAGGGCCAAGTTGAGGATTCTCCATGTGGACATGCCCCACAGACAACGGAAGCATGGTTCTCCCAGACAATGACTCTCCTCCTGCATTGGCTACAGCTGCATTCTAAAGAACATCACAAAGGAGTGGTTCTCAGCTCATTTCTAGAACCAACAATCAAAAAACAACCTTTGGAACACTCCCTGGGTTCTCTCCATCTGGCACCAGGAGCATCACATCAGAAGAGCAGAAAAACTGGTCCCCAGGTCAGTGACAAATTTTGCAAAAATGTACACCTCGGGACTCCATGGGTCTGCACTGCTGTGCCAGATGTGAAGTTAGTGACCCACCAGATTGATGTGGGATGTGAAACACAAGAGCAGTCAAGTACAACATTCCTAGAGTGAACATGTTTACACCTGGGGAGGAATGTTTGTCCAGCCAGCAGGTCAACTTCCTGTTTCCTTCTGGGCTGGGACAGACTTCCTCTGCATGTGACTAGAGGTGGGCGTGGCCTCACCTGTGCAGGTAACACAAAAGCACAGGGCAGGGCAGCCACCTCTCTTTTTGACTACATGCATCAAAGAAGCAACATCTGCTTAGCCAAAGATGCTCTCTTGGCCAGCCAAGAGAGGACAGAGGGACTGTCTCCTTATGAGAGGTGTATGTTCCAGGTGTATGTTTCTTTTCTAAGCTAAGTCTGCCTTCTGGGATCCGATTGTGAACAGCCCCTTCCACCCCCTATGGTTGATGCCCCTGCCCACAAGCAGGACTTGGGCACAAGAGCACTCTCCCTTCCTCTGGCTTCCAGCAAAGTATTGCACAAAAACCGGCATCTCCCAAATAACTGACTTTTTTGTGAGAAGGAAGTATCTACCATCCTGCAAACAAATCAGAATGAATGCTCAGCAAGCAGGTCATCTGGAAGCCTCCTTTGTGTTCACATATGATTTATGGTTATTTTCTTGGAGCAGAATGTGGGGTATTTCTTCAGAATAGTTTTATTTGAGGCTGTTGCAAACAGGTGTTCTGCAATCCCGAAGAATCCACTGTTAGCCAGTTTGCGCTCTCCGTGTGAGCACCTATCTGAGAATACCTGCAGTGTGTTCTGTTCCCTTGAGGGCCTCTTCCAAGCTTGTTAGGAGGAATCGGCACATGGGAAACTGAGATGTCCAGCAGTCATGACTCATGGAGGCAATGAATAGCTCGGAATCGCCAGCTCAAATATTCCACTGGGATTTGCTTCCAAATACAGTAAATACCTTTTTCCGGCATTGCCTCTCCTGCCATCCTGCCTCTTCAGCCTCTAGATGGCAGCAATTGATGCCACAAGGATGGAAGAAGGAACCTCCTAAGGCCAAGGGCCTCCTGGAGCCTCCATGGGGAGCTGGGAGCAAAACGTGCCATTCAGGAGCACAGAGAGAGCTTTGGCAGTGCTTTGCAATGCAGACCGACCTTCCAAGGACCCCTATTTTCCAGGGACAGTCCTGGATTTACAGAAGCTGTCAGTTTCTGATTTGATCCCAGAATGTCCTGCTTTTCCATCATGGTGGGTGGCCAGTGATAGCCATAGGCGCCGACTCCATGGGGCCTGAGGGGGCCGAGCCCCCTCAAAAATTCGTTTGGGGGGCTCCGCCCCCCCAATAATTTAAGAAAATTATTATATTATGCTTATCTAGAGAGGGGGTGGGGTTATGGGCTCTCGACCCATCAACAATCTCGCGGGGCTGGCGTCAGCCCCACGAGAAGCGGGGATTCCCCCTAGCTCATTAATATTCACCGCCCACGGCGGCAGCCAATCGGCTGCCGCAAAGGGCGGGCCCTCACAGGTTCACTTAAGGTCGGGGCAGCCCGGGGCTCGCCCCTTTCGTTCCCCCAGCAGCAGCGGTTTGGAGGTCTTGGGCCCCCCCAATATTTTTGATAAGTCGGTATGGGCCCCCCCAATATTTTTTGTAAGTCGGCGCCCCTGGTGATAGCCCTCCCCTTCTCCATGAATTTGTCTAATCCATGGGTAGGCAAACTAATGCCCAGGGGCAGGATCTGGCCCAATCGCCTTCCCAATCCGGCCCGCAGACAGTCTGGGAATCAGCCTGTTTTTACATGAGTAGAATGTGTGCTTTTATTTAAAATGCATCTCAGGGTTATTTGTGGGGCCTGCCTGGGGACGTGGGTGGTGCTGTGGGTTAAACCACAGAGCCTAGGACTTGCCGATCAGAAGGTTGGCAGTTTGAATCCCCGCGATGGGGTGAGCTCCCGTTGCTCAGTCCCTGCTCCTGCCAACCAAGTAGTTTGAAAGCACGTCAAAGTGCAAGTAGATAAATAGGTACCGCTCCAGCGGGAAGGTAAACGGCGTTTCCGTGCGCTGCTCTGGTTCACCAGAAACAGCTTAGTCATGCTGGCCACATGATCCGGAAGCTGTACGCTGGCTCTCTCGGCCAATAAAGCGAGATGAACACCGCAACCCCAGAGTTGGCCACGACTGGACCTAATGGTCAGGGGTCCCTTTACCTTTACCTGGTGTTTTTACATGAGTAGAATGTGTCCTTTTCTTTAAAATGCATCTCTGGGTTATTTGTGGGGCATAGGAATTCGTTTGTGGGGTTTTTTTTCAAAATATAGTCCGGCCCCCCACAAGCTCTGAGGGACAGTGGACCGGCCCCCTGCTCAAAAAGTTTGCTGACCCCTGATATATAAGTGATAAGAAAACATTTTCAGGTATCATGGTCCCAAGCTGTGTAGGGTTTTATATGCCAAAACCAGCACTTTGAATTTAGCCCAGTAGCTAATTGGCAGCCCATGCAGTTCTTCAAAAAGTGAGGTAATATATAGTATAGGCAATACTCTGTATGGGGTATTTTGCACCAGCTACAGCTTCCAGACCAATCTCAAGGACAGTGCCACACAGAGCACATTGCATATAAAGCACATTCATACTTCAAAAATCTGACTTAAACATATTTTACTGTAGCTTCATGCTTTTTTTAGGAGCAGCTCATTCAGCAACAGTGCTGGTGACAAAGTGTCCTTTGATGAGAAGGGCGAACTGTTAGCTGGATTTGATATTATCAGTTGGGTCACTTTCTCAAACAAATCTTTCCTAAAAGTGAAAGTAGAAAGAATGGAGCCTCAAGAACCACTGGACAGACAGGTCTCCATGAATAAGACAATGATTACATGGCACAACCAATTGAACCAGGCAGGATCAGACTGGATAGTCTAGGGTACAAAGTACAAAGACCAGCCCCCTGCTGAAAAAGTTTGCTGACCCCTGAGACTCTAATCCTCTTTTAAAGCCACCTAGGTTGGTGGACCTCACTGCCTCATGTGGGCGCGAGTTCCACAGGTTAATTCCTGCAAACGAGGAGCCAGCAAAGCTGCTGGTTCTTTTGACTGATCTTGCCACTTCATAGCAACATGGAATTGCAGAGTTGGAAGTGACCATGAGGCGATCAACTACCCCTTCCTACGTGGGAATATTTTCCCCAACGTGGGCTTGAACCCAAGACCCTGAGATTTAGAGTCTCCTGCTGCACCTACTGAACAATGAACAACCATCCAAACCTCTCCTCTACCCTTTAATCAGCTTCTGAGGTCTTATAAAGCTCTACCAGAGAAATTTCTAACTCACCTGCATGTGCAAAGCCCTTGCCCAATGCTTGACCTGGTTCTGGAGGCCAATATTATTTCGGTGAAGAGTTGGTGGTGATGGAGGGTGGGGAGACAGGTGTGCTGCCTCTATTTTTTTGGTTTGCTAGTTTCTTTGTCCTCCCACCGTAGAGGTAGATCGGGCCTCAGAACCTAAATAATAAATCAAAAAGGACTTTAATTTCTAGGATTCTGAAGCTATGCAGGAATGCACAAGCCTAGCTCTTTTTCTCATCGATTATTTTGGACATCCCAGGGATAGGCATATTTCAGTGCTTTGTGCTTTTATTTACTTTGCTTTGTAGATCTCGGGGAAAGAAATGACTGAAAATATTTTGCTTTTGATCGAATGTTGCAATTGTTTTCCAGATTTTGAAAAATACCTTCTTTTCGTTACTGCATCCATGCCAAGCGACACTCGTTCTTGCATTAGGGTGTCTATGGATTTAACCTCTCTATGCCCACCATGCTCAAAAGATCTTTTGCATGTGCTGCACTGGCCTTTGGGGCTCTTATATATCTGAGACGCCCCTCAGATTTTCTCCCACGGGTGACTGCTCTGTGTCTTCCTTAAAGTGACAGATCCCATTTGCAACCCCTGTGATCATGCCGACTTAGAAGCAACTCTCTTGGCCTGCAAAATGCCACATCAGGGCAAGGTAAGGCATCGTATTTCCTGCTACATACAAAAAATAATAATAATCTGATTTTTTGATACTGAGAAAATGATGCATTTATACAGCATGAATACAACCTTGAGAGAAAGTTTCTGATCTGCAAGAAAGCAACACTGATCTGGCAAAAAGCCCTAAATTATGCATTAGAATTTTGGGGTTGAATTTTGCTACTTGACATGCTTTTTAAAGCTTAGATTTTAATAATTTAATACTGCTTCCACATTATGCTATGTTAATTGGGGGAGGGGGTTGTTTTAATCCTTCCTTGTATGGAAAATATAATTTACAGAGCTGCGTGGAAGTTGCCCGGGGTCGTTTGACCCTTTTTGGTAGTTCTATTTTATCCTTGAAAAACTACCCAAGGCAATTTTATTTAAGCTTTAAAAATTATATATGACTTTTACCTGGTGTACTTGCTTTTGTCACACTGAAGGTACAAGACAGGCAGGCAGGTGATATTCATGGTGTTACTGAAACTTATTTACATGAATTCGTATCTGAGACTGACTAATGTTTACAGATTGACTCTGGGACAGCCGCATCTCCCCACAAGCTTTGAGGAAGATTTGCATCTTTTAACGTACAATTTTTTAAAAAATAATAATAAGCTAGTCATTTCAATGAGAGACTTACATGTTTGTTCTCAACGGCTGATAACTGAACTAGCTGGAAAAAACTGACCCAGGCAAATGACATTGTAGGATTCTATACCCTTTACCCTTCTCATTATTCTCATATATATATATATATATATATATAGAGAGAGAGAGAGAGAGAGAGAGAGAGAGAGAGAGAGAGAGAGAGACATGTGACACACAACAATCATGCCTGTTCCTTAAGGTGGAACGGAATATCTCAACAGTTGTTGTTGTTGTTGCTTACAATCAAGCAGTCTTAAATTTTATGAAACAAACAAATAAATGGTTCCTGGAGCTGAGCTGAGCTCAAATACACCTCCCCAGGTGCCCAGAGGAGGAGCCTGGCCTGGGGCTTGACCCCATGCCCAAACCACAGAAGTCTTCCACCTGTTCAAAAGCTCCTTGCACCCATACTTCCATCTCTTTCCATCATTTTCCATGTCTCATATATATATCTGGGGTGCCTCAGATGGTGCATTCGGTTGAAACATTTATTTCAGCCGGCTGGAGAAGCTGCCAGGGCATCTCCACCTCATTATCTGGGCTGACACATCCTTCCGAAGGTCTTGCTTTGGATGTGGCCACAGAAGTCCCTCTTAGCAGAAGCTTCACTGCTGAGCCTCTGGCAGCATAAACAATCCAGGCTGATGCCTCAACGATACCTTTCATTAGGCTGCCTCTGCCCAAAAAGCTGCCTCGTAATTGGCAACGTGCGGCACGGGTTTCAAACGGAGGTCAGCAGCATCCACCAGCCAGCTGAAAATCAAAGGACCAGCTCCGTGAAGAACAGAAGTTTTGTTGCCTGTCAGTTGTCAAATTCAGCCAACTCCATGGAACCAGACACAACTCACAGATCAGTCCTTCCCGAAACACGACAACACACCTACGCAAGACAGATTAATCCCCTTAAATTTGGATGCACTATGTACCAAAAGAAGCAAGCCAGCAAGTTTCTAGGTTCGATGGGACTGAGAAGAGAAACTTTAAAAGCTTGAAAGCAACACCTCCTGGTGGGAGAGGGGGTCCCCCAAGCCAAAGTGTGTCTGGGAGGAAATTCCAGTAGCTGGGAGGAGAGGGAGAATTGCAATTCTCAATGCCCAAGACTAGCAAAAGTGCTGCTCCTGGGGCCACCAGCAAGCAAAGGGGCAAAGGGGCAGCTAGGACATTTTGGAGCCTGGGGTCCTGTGTCCAATTCTGGGCACAGTTAAAGAAGGATATTGGCAAGCTGGAATGCATGTAGAGGAAGGTGACCAAGATGTTCAAGGGTCTGGAAACCAAGCCATAGGAGGAAGGATTGAGAGGTACTAAGGGGGGGGTACTAGGGGAGAAAAGAAGGCACCTTTTATCATAGGTGGTGGAAATGTAAGGTAGTAAAAGAATTTGGGGAAATGATATATAATGAGTTGAAAAAATGTTTAAAATAACCTTTTCTTTAAAACCTGAAATTTTCCTTTTAGGAATTCTAAGTGCCAAAATCCCAAAAGAGCAGAAAAGACTATTTATGTATGCGACCACAGCTGCATGGATGTTATTGGCCCAGAGACGGGAAAAAGATCAAGTCCTGACCAGAGAAGGAAGTTAGATCAAGTTGATGGACTATGCCGAAATGGCTAGAATGACCGGAAGAATCAGAAATCAGGAAGACCAAAATTTTAATTAGGAATGAGGAAATTTTTAAGCTTATGTTAAAGACCGTTAATGTAAACCGTTAAAATCGTTAGTAGGGTTGGAATAACACTTGTAGTTTAATGTTGAATTTTGGACATAATGGAGGTGTAAAAGATTTGGATTATCATAAAAGATGCAGGAGGAAATGATTAATAATAGGACCCAAAAAGGGAAGGAGGGAAGTCCAGGAGATTCCTTAGAATCTTGTTTTTATGTTGTATGTTGGACATGTGATGAGAGAGAGAGAGAGAAGTCCTATGGGACTGAGAAGAGAAACTTTAGAAGTGTGAAGGCAATGCCTTCACTGAGAGCCAGTGTGGTGTAGTGGTTAAGAGCGGCAGTCTCGTAATTTGGGGAACCGGGTTCGCGTCTCCGCTCCTCCACATGCAGCTGCTGGGTGACCTTGGGCCAGTCACACTTCTCTGAACTATCTCAGCCCCACTCACCTCACAGAGTGTTTGTTGTGGGGGAGGAAGGGAAAGGAGAATGTGAGCCGCTTTGAGGCTCCTTAGGGTAGTGATAAAGCGGGATATCAAATCCAAACTCCTCCTCCTCTTCTTCTTCCTGGTGGGAGGGGGTGTTTCCTAAGTTAAAGTGAGTCGGGGGGGGGGGACATTTTAGCTCTAAATCAGAACAAGTACCAATCCATAGAAAACTTTCGTCACTTATTCTGATCCAGGGCTAAAGATCGGGTTTCCCTGGTGGAAAACAATGGAGTAAGCGGAGATGGGGATAAGCCCTAATTGCAGAACCTTATGCCTGGATTGCTGCAAAGGAAGAGAAATGTTGCCAGTTGGTCCTCTCCCCCTCCCACTCTTCATCCTCAATCTTCCCACTGTTGGTGTTCACCATCATCAGAGAGCCATTTCAGCACATCTGGCTAATCTCTGCAGCTATTAGGCAAGGGGAGAAAATTGATGGTGTTTGGGAGGTGCTTGTCACAATCAATGCTGCATATATAGACCCAGTTGCTGGATCCTTCTCAGTTTTTGGATTCAGCCAAAATAGGCTCCCTTGCAACCCATGGTGGGGGGGGGGAGAACACCAAAAGAGGACCAAACTTACCAAGAGGAAATCCCATTCTTCAGGCTGAGCCAGGGAAATCCCTGCCCTCTTGCTCCTCCCAAACATATTTATCACCTCATTATCCCAGTTAAATAATTGGCAACAGCCTCTCTGCTAGAGGAACAGCTGCCTTCATTTGCAAATCAAGAATGATGGGGAATTCGCCAGTCCCCAGAGCAGATGCCTGCCTTTCCCTGAGAAAATGCAGCCAGCCCAGAACGCCTCAGGGAAAGCGCCAGGCCGCCATCAGAAGGGGAAAGGGAGAGGTGACGCCATGCGCCACAAGTCTGGCACGCCAGGGGTGGCTGCTGGTGCCCAGTGGGACTCGCAAGGTGGGGGGCGGCAGGGAGGCCAACAGCAGGGGGCGCCAGAGTGAATGGCAAGGGGGTATTAGAGGAGCCTGCTAGATCAGAGCAACGCCCAATTGCTGCCTTCATCTGTGGAGGCAGAGCATAGGCAGCATGGCTGGTGGCCATCGCTAGCCCTCTCCTCCTCCACGAATTTGTCCAATCCTCTTTTAAAGTCATCCAAGTGGGTGGCCATTGCTGCCTCCTGTGGGAGGGAGTTCCACAGGTTAACTATGCCCTGTACTTGCTTTTATCTTCCCTGAATCTTTCAGCATTCGGCTTCATTGGATGTCCACACATCCCGGTGTTTCATAAAGATGAGAAAAGCTTCTCTGTCTGTTTCCTCTGTGCCGGCCATCATTTTATAATCTTCTACCTTGTTCCTCCACTGAAGAATGGATGCTTTTGAATTATGGTGCTGGAGGAGACTCTGGAGAGTCCCATGGACTGCAAGAAGGTCAAACCGATCCATTCTGAAGGAAATCAGCCCTGAGTGCTCACTGGAAGGACAGATCCTGAAGCTGAGGCTCCAATACTTTGGCCACCTCATGAGAAGAGAAGACTCCCTGGAAAAGACCCTGATGTTGGGAAAGATGGAGGGCACAAGGAGAAGGGGACGACGGAGGACGAGATGGTTGGGCAGTGTTCTCAAAGCTACCAGCATGAGTTTGACCAAACTGCGGGAGGCAGTGGAAGACAGGAGTGCCTGGCGGACACAACTAAACGACTCAACAACAACAACAACATTGTTCCTCAAAGGGCTAAAACTGGGCGCCCCTGCACCTCTCACACTCGGTCCTACAGCGTTGTAGTGGCAACTCTCTGCCATACAGCGCCCTGTGCACTCAGAGTGGCCGTGCTACTCTAAAACGGCCTCTGCTGCCTCAGTTGGAGGGCAGGTGCTCTGAGGTCACTCTGCTCAATGCGCACAGAGCACTTTCTGCGGCTTCTACAGAAATGGAGCAACCAAGCAGAGCTAAGTGCGGCTGCAGATGGAAAGTGGATGGCTGGGGGGAGAGGAGAGATTCCCTCCAGCCTGGAAGAAGTGGCACTGCCAACTTGGGCCAGAAGATGCCTCTGGGTGGTGGGGAGCAGGGGGGGGGGAGAGATCACAGAGTGTATATGAGGCTGACAAGACAGTCCATCTCTAATCAGCTTCAGGCTAGAATTAACCCTGAGTGAAGCACCAAGGGTTATTGCTCTGCAGCTGAATCCCAAGTGTAAAACTCAGCTTTTGAAGAAGGTGGGTTGTTTTCCTGGAAGATGAATGAAGCGGCGGGGGTATGAGGGGTGGTGGAATATTTGGGAAATGCATTATTCTCACCCAATAAAAAGTGCCCCCATCATGTTCATCAGTGGTGGAAAGAAGAGGGGGAGGCTTGTAGGCTGGCCAAGTTCAGGACAGTCCACCCCAGAAAGGCGAGTAAGGGCTCGTCCACACTCCTGCTTTGTCCAGCACCTTGGAAGCACAGCTCAGTGTTGGTGCTGACCTTGAAAGCCCTAAACGGCCTTGGTCCAGTAGACCTGAAGGAGCGTCTCCACCCTCATCGTTCAGCCCGGACACTGAGGTCCAGCTCCGAGGGCCTTCTGGCGGTTCCCTCCCTGCGGGAAGCCAAGTTACAGGGAACCAGGCAGAGGGCCTTCTCGGTGGTGGCGCCCACCCTGTGGAATGCCCTCCCACCAGATGTCAAAGAGAAAAACAACTACCAGACTTTTAGAAGACATCTGAAGGCAGCCATATTTAGGGAAGCTTTAATGTTTAATAGACTATTGTATTTTAATATTCTGTTGGCAGCCGCCCAGAGTGGCTGGGGAAACCCTGCCAGATGGGTGGGGTATAAATAATATATTATTATTATTATTATTATTATTATTATTATTATTATTATTCCCTTGCCCCCCTCCTATGTGGGAATGTTGAGGGTGGCAGGAGAGGATATATTGTTTATTAATATCCCTCCTAACGTGACGCAGCAGAAAACAAGTTGCTGACTCGCTTGAGCCTTTTACTATCATACAATTCAATCTGAGCTAGATTGTGTTCCTGGTAAGATCCCCTTTGAATCCCTCCTGAAAGAATAAAGACACTGCAGTCTTATCCATAAGTAACAAAAAGTAGTTTTGCTTACAATCAGGCAGAGTAGAGTGTGATCCCTGAAGGCAGGCTTAAGGCTTAAAGTTGCAAACATGTACAAACAGGTTTTCCCCATGTGGGAGATAACCTGGGGAACTGCTGTGGCAGCCAGCAGTACTGCTACGGCAGGAAGGTAAATGGCATTTCCATGCACTCTGGTTTCCGTCACGGTGTCCCATTGCACCAGAAGCTGTTTAGTCCTGCTGGCCACATGACCCGGAAAGCTGTCTGTGGACAAACGCCGGCTCCCTTGGCCTGAAAGTGAGATGAGCACCACACCCCTTTGACTGGACTTAACTGTCCAGGGGTCCTTTACCTTTTACCTTTACAGTCCAGGTGATGCAGGAAGCAGGCAGGACGAACAGGAAGGTCGAAAAGAGGAAGGCACCAGCATGACTTGGCCTTTGACCAGGTCTGGAAAGGTCACTCCCACCTACTAGTCGCATGCAAGGAAGAATTCTCCAGGCCAGGAGGAACAGGAATTTTTTGACTGGCTGGACCAAACATTCCCTTGCATGTCCACTCTAGCAAAACAAGGAATGTTGTACTTGACTGCTCCCAGTGGATTACATCACACATCCTACCCCAGGGAAAACCCACTCTTTAGTGCTGAATAGGAGCAACAGTCAATCCAGAGAAAACCCAAATTGCGGTTTGCTCCGGTTGAGGGCAAAAGAGTGGTTTCCCGCCCGCAGGGGAAGCAGCGGCACAAGAGGAAGTGTGGTTAAGTCCTAGGAAGGCAACATGACAGAAGTTTCTAAAATTATGCAGTGCAAGGTGGAAGTGGACAGAGAAACGTTTTCCTCCCTCTCTCATATGCAAGTAAAACTCATGGTCCTCTGATGAAGCTGGAAGCATCAGGACAGGGGAAAGGAAGTCCCTCTTCTTGCGGCAAAGTTAAACTATGGAACTCCCTCCCACAGGAGGCAGCAATGGCCACCCGCTTGGATGGCTTTATGAGTGGGAAAAGACAAATTCATGGAAAAGAAGGCTATTGATGGCTGCTGGCCACAGTGGCTGTGCAATGTCTCCATGGTCAGAGGCAGCAATGCTTGTGAATGCCAGTTGCTGGAAACCGCAGGATGCAAGAGTTGCTCTTGTGCTTGAATCCTGCTCAGGGGTTTCCCTTTGGGGCATCTGGTTGGCCACTGTGAGAGCAGGATGCTGGACCAGATGGGCCCCCTGGTCCTGATCCAGCAGGCTCTTCTTATTATCACTGGGATTATGGCCTGGGCAGGCTGCTGCAGTAAGTTCTGTGCAGTACCTTGAAATCCAGACTGAACAAGCAATAATGATGGCAGAAACAGGAAGAGAACATTTCTGATGTGGTAATAAACTGTTCAGTGCCCACCAATCAGGGGAGGACAAAGGGGGGCGGTGGGGGGCGGGCCACCCCTGGTGTCACCACTGAGGGGGGAGTTGACAAAATGCCAAACGGCACTCACTGTGGGGCCTGTAGTGCGCCCAAGCCATGTGTCTCTCCTGTGAGTGACGCGGTGGCTTGGGTGCCCGCAGGCTCTGTGCTGCCCCAACCGTCTTCCCACCACTTTCCCCACAACTGTAGGGCAGCTGAGTGGGAAGAGGCAAGCAGACTCCTCGGAAGCCCCACAGAGCATCCTGCCCGGCTGGCCCTGCCCCACAGGCGGCTGCCCCGCCCCTGGGCACAGGGCACACACGTCACCCCAGGCACCCGATTGGCTTGCTCCGCCGCTGCCACCAATAGGAACTTACAAGATCCTGGAGAGCGGACTTAAGAGAGACCCCCACCCCACCCCATAAGCCCTTCTATCTAGCTTACTTGTTGTAGGAATCATTCTTCCCTGCCCTGCTTCTGCCCCAGTGTTCCCAAGGTATCTAGTCAGGCCTTTCCTGCAGCTTCATTCTGCCTAACCAGAGGAGAGGGAGGGGGGTCCATCTTACAAGGCTCCTTGCCCGCCTGCCCGCCTGCCATCCGTCACCCCTGCCAGCCATTAATATTAATTGGAGCTGAATAATTCACTGGCTGTTTAGGATCCTGTTGTTTAAGTCCGGCTCGTGCTGTTCTCCTTCGTTAGTCATTACGGAGAAAATCTCCAGAGCAGCTCCCATAAATCTTCCTCTCCTCTCGCACACTGTGGAAAGAAAGCAGGAACCACGCTAAGCAAGGCCAGGGCAGGGCATTGGCAGCATCAGAAGGAGAAGCATCAGAAGGAAACTGGGCTGGCAGCATCAGAAGGAGAAGCATCAGAAGGAAACTGGGCTGGTCCCTCCTGATCATGTTGGGCCAACAGGGGAGGGAGGGAGGGTTCAGAGGAGAAGAACAGCATTTGGGACCTTTTAGTTTAGAGAAAAGGCAAGGAAGAGGCGACATGATAGAAGTTTCTAAAATTATGCATGGCACACAGAAAATGGAGAGAGGAAATTATTTCTCCCTCTGTCATAACACTAGAACTCTTGGATATCCAATGAGGCCAAATGTTGGAAGATTCAAGAGAGATAAAGTCCTTCATGCAGTGCATAATTGAACTATGGAACTCTCTCCCAGAGGAGGCAGGGATGGCCACCAAGTTGGTTGGTTTTAAAAGAGGATTAGACAAATTCATGGAGGAGGAGAGGGTTATTGATGGCTTCTAGCCCTGATGTGATGACCCCCTTCATGGGGAGGAATGTTTGTCCAGCCAGCAGGTCAACTTCCTGTTTCCTTCTGGGCTGGGACAGACTTCCTCTGCATGTGACTAGAGGTGGGTGTGGCCTCACCTGTGCAGGTAATGACAAAAGCACAGGGCAGGGCAGCCATCTCTCTCTCCTTCTCCACATGCATCAAAGAAGCAACATCTGCTTAGCCAAAGATGCTCTCTTGGCTCTAGCCAAGCGAAGACAAAAGGACTGTCTCCTTATGAGATAGTTTCCAGGTGTATGTTACTTTTCTAAGCTAAGTCTGCCTTCTGGGATCCGATTGTGAGCAGAATGATATGTGAGTAAACCTTTTTATAATTTTGTAGAAGACTGTGTTGTGTCTTATCTTTTATGAGGGAATAAGGGGACAATACCAGAACAGTTATTATAGAGGCTTTAGTGAGCCTGAGCAAACGCATCCGCTGTGAGTTTAAAAAGGGGAATGTTACTCTGCTAAATTGTGGAACTTGTTAACAAAAGTTGGAAAAGGATATAACCAAACAATATATCCTCTCCTGCATCCCTGAACATTCCCTCAGCCATGGCAGTGCTCTGTTCCCAGTCTGTTCCTTCTTACACCTTTGTGTATTGACCTTGCTATGGACTTCGGTTGGTGGCCTTGGTTGCCCCAGGGGCCTGGTAGGACTTTTTTACCCATTTGGCAAATTGGCACCAGCCTCTTGGTTTTTTCGCAGTTTGTCACAACTTTCTGGTATTGGTGGTTAGGCATTGGAATATGTGTGCTGTGTTGGAGGGTTGGGTATGGGCCATCATCTACCCCTCCTCTTTTGGGTATTCCGTTGAAGGAATCTGGTGGTCATGGATCCTGTCTGATGCCCTGCTGGTGGCTAGGGCCACGACACGACCCCGGTGACATCATGGGGGAGTTTCCAGTTGTATTTGCATCAACAAGCTCCTCCCACTGGTTGTTAACCCTGATATGACTCCCGTGGAGTCTGGTATTGCTGTTTCATCCAATGCCTAAGCCAATACTACTCACATGCTGTAACCAATCAAGTTGTGGCCTAATTTTGCCCATTAACCTAAAATAATGTGTCTTTGTGTCTTATTATAATACTATGCGGGTGGCGGGTCCTCGACTCACAACTGGTAATCGGAAACTTTGCTGCTACTGTGGGAATGTTCTGGGGTGCAGGAGAGGATATATTGACTAATTATA
>JAXCMG010000039.1:1163152-1177218 GCA_034642415.1 Podarcis siculus | reverse complement strand
CTTCTTCTTCTTCTTCTTCTTCTTCTTCTTCTTCTTCTTCTTCTTCTTCTTCTTCTTCTTCTTCTTCTTCTTCTTCTTCTTCTTCTTCTGTGATCCCTCGTAGCTGAGTAAGATTGTCTTCCATGAACACAGTTCTAGCAGTGAGTCCATAAGTGACCACAGAGGTCAATTCTGGATCCACACATCCTTCCACAGTGGGGACATAGGTTTCTGGGAGGGAGTTGATCATGGTAAGGGTTTGCCAAGCGTGCCTTCCTCTTTGCATTTTTCTCCCTTTAGTCCCGAGCGTCTTCAAAGCCCACAACACCTTTGGGAAAGGCTGTTCTCCAATTGGAACACTCGCAGGCCGGTGTTTCCCAGTTGTCTGTGTTTATACTACATTTTTTAAGATTTGCCTTGAGAGAGTCCATAGCCAGCAACCTTTCCATCAACACTGAGCTGGGCAAGTGTATTGGCAAGGCAGCTACAGCAGCAATGCCTCTCCTCTCCAGAAGGATCTGAGAGAATGTGATGCTAACGTCCAATACCAAGATGGAGGTGTATCAGACTTGTGGGTTGAGCACGCTGATTTATGGAAGTGCATCGTGGGCAACTTACAACTGCCAGGAGTGACACCTCAATGCCTTCCACATGCACTGTGTCAGGAAGGTTTGGGGCATCACATAACAGGACAAACAAAGCCCACAGTCTACGCTGGCTTGGCCAGGATCCCCAGGGAGGTGCTCTACAGGAGCACTACAGGAGCTGGCTTCCAGCACTAGGCCAACTGGCAGACCAACTCTGCTGTGCTACAAAGATGTCTGCCAACATGGCATGAAGGCTGGCAACATCAAACCTGTCGTGTGGGAATCCCTTGTAGACGACCGCAGTGCCTGCAGACAGTCAGGTCTTGTATCCATAGCAGTGAGCAGAAGAGGAAAGACCTGGGAGGAGCACAGGGAGAAGAAATGTGCTGGTGCATCTGCAGCAGCACAACTGGACACCTTCCTCTGTCCCAGCTGCAACAAAACATGTCTCTCCCACATCGGTCTCTACAACCACAGCAGGCGCTGTAACTCTCCAGAGGTTGGACTTCACCCCTGATGGCACACTCCTCCATCATCTCCTGAGACAGACAGATGCCAACAGCAATGGCTTTTAGCCATTGACAACCTTAACCTCTGCAAATTTGTCTAATCCTCTTTTAAGTTGGTGGCCCTCCCTGCCACAGTTTTGCCATGCACTGCGTGAAGATCTCTTTTCTTTTATCTGCCCTGAATCCTACAATCTGCTTGGGCTGGTGGAGTCCCGGTAGCCTAAATGTTTCATGGGTGGGAGGCCACAGCTGAGCTGCCATAAATTTTGTTGACAGCGCTGCCTTGTTCTCTGCTGGCCCCTGAGGGAGAGGAAGGAAGATCCTGCTCTCTCCGGCAGATAGAAGTCACGACGAGTATTTGTCTGTGATGCACTTGCTTGGGCTTTGAGGCTCCTCTCACCAGCACAGAAACGCCAGCTCAATTTAAGCCTCCTGAAATCTCTTTCTGGGCGCGTGGTTTTCATCTGAGCTATTTTCATTGGCTGTTTTTATTAGTTTGCTTGTGGATTGTTGGCCTGTGGCCTGTCTCCATTTAGAGACAGAGCCCCCCAGGGGGAAGAGCCGCCTTCCTAAACGCGGATGTTTGTCTTCTGCCTGCCAGATCTCTCCCAGGGGTTGTGACTCTCTCACGGCATCCTCCCCTGGGCATCTGGACTGCAGCCCAGACACGCCGAGCTGCGAGCAAAAGGCTCCTCCTGCCCTTGCTTTCCAGGCTAGCTTTCCTTCTCCTCCGCAGAGAGCAGCACCAGGGCCTCCGGCTCTGCATGGAGAAGGTCCCACCTTCGTTCCCTGCCGGTGTCTTATAGAACCATAGAATTACAGTGGTACCTCAGGTTACAGACACTTCAGGTTACATACGCTTCAGGTTACAGACTCCGCTAACCCAGAAATAGTACCTCAGGTTTGCTTAAGGATGAGAACAGAAATCGCACAGCGGCAGCAGCAGGCCCCATTAGTGGTGCTTCAGATTAAGAACAGTTTCAGGTTAAGAACGGACCTCCGGAACAAATTAAGTACAGAGGTTGTTGTTGTTGTTGTTTAGTCGTTTAGTCATGTCCGCCTCTTCGTGCCCCCCTGGACCAGAGCACACCAGGCACTCCTGTCTTCCGCTGCCTCCCCACAGTTTGGTCAAACTCATGCTGGTAGCTTCGAGAACACTGTCCCACCATCTCGTCCTCTGTCATCCCCTTCTCCTTGTGCCCTCCATCTTTCCCAACATCAGGGTCTTTTCCAGGGAGTCTTCTCTTCTCATGAGGTGGCCAAAGTATTGGAGCCTCAGCTTCAGGATCTGTCCTTCCAGTGAGCACTCAGTGCAGATTTCCTTCAGAATGGAGAGGTTTGATCTCTTGCAGTCCATGGGACTCTCGAGAGTCTCCTCCAGCAGAGAGGTACCACTGTATAAAGGGACCCCCAGCGGTCTTATTGTTCTGTGATGGCCTGGGACTCGGGCTTGGACTCAGAACCAGAGGAAACTCAGTCTGCACCGGATCCTTTGCCTCAGGCATCATCTGAACCAAGTCTGGGGCCTGATCCTGAAGAGTCCCAGTCTGCACAGGTTCTCCTGCAACAATCACCAGCTGGGCCGAGTCAGGGCTCTGCCCTGCTGCCCTGGCTCCAGATGCGGGGATGACCTCGTTGCCTTCAGCTGGGCCATCACTTACAGCTGCTCCACTACTGGTTGGGTCAGGGGAGGATGAGGTGGCCACTGGGTCTAGTCACCCACCAACGTCTCCCGAGCTGCAGAGACTGAGGTCTGAGAGAAGGAGAGACCAGAGTACTTGCAAGAGGAGTGCTCGCCTTTGGGAGAAACAGGGAGGTGAATCGCCGGGGGATCAGGACCGGCCATTACCCTTTCAGAGATAAAAGGCTGCCGGACCCCGCCCCAGGTTGCAGGAGCAACATTGCTGTATGCCAGATCCTGCCTGAGATCCTGTACCTGTCCTTGCCTGGTTTCCTGCCTCGTGTCCTGCCTTGGCCCCGTCAGACTGACTCCTAGCAGAACCTTCGGATTTGGGACTGGACCTCGACCGCGTTTCACGAGTTACCCCCGGGCCCAGCACAAGTTCAACCCACTGAAATGCAGGAATCGCAGCCTAGAGAATCCCTGACAGATGGCCATCTGACCTCTGTTTAAGCACCTCCAATGAAGGAGTCCACTCCCTTCCGAGGGAAGCCGTTCTACTGTTGAATGGCTCTTCCTAATGTTTTCTTGGAAATCTCATTTCTTGTGATTTCTGAAGGGCTATCATGTGGACGATGATACAAGCTTGTTTTATCCTGCTTCAAAGAGAAGAACTCAAACCAATGGCTTCAAGTTACAAGGAACGAGATTCCGACTCAACATCAGGGGAAACTTTCTGACAGTCTGAGCCGTTTGACCACAAGATGGTCTCTTCTTCCTTGGAGGTTTTCAAGCAGAGGTTGGATGGCCATCTGTCATGGATGCTTTAGCTGAGAGTCCTGCATTTCAGGGGGTTGGTCTAGATGACCCTTAGGGTCCCTTCCAAGTCTGTGATTCTGTGATTCAATATTTCCATCAATGCATGTGTAAACCCAGATATTAATTGATTGACAATTTAATGCTGCCTTCCAGCCCTCAGAAGGATCCCCAAGTCAACTTAAACAGTATGAGCGGGGGGTAGTCAGCTAATTTTTACTCAGAGTAGGCCTATTGAAAGTAATGACCCTGTCCTTCCAGTTCTGCAATTCTGTGACTCTATGGAAGCACCCTCCAGATCATCTCTACCCACCATCAATAGTTTTGGCACGAGATCCCTCTGCCTTCCTGCGCACATTTTCTCTAAAGAGCAAATGCGTCTCGTGTGACGCTGGGCAATTCCTCCTGGCTTCCTCTCCCTCTCCCCGTCCAGGCCTTTGATTCCAGGGAGATTTGCAGCTCTCAATGTCTCTGTCAGTCCCACCCGGCCCTGATCTAGGCCTTTGCTGAATGAGAAGAGAGAGGCAAATAGGAGTCAGGCCTCCTCCCAGCATCATTCCAATAAGCCGTCCTCCAATCTCCCGGCTCTCTTTCAAGTCTGCTCCAAACAGACGTTGGGAAAGGGTTGCTATGGAAACACCAGGACAAGGCCTTTTACATAAAAATCCTGAAAAGTGTGTGCATTGGGGCGGGGAGAGAAAGAGATGGTAAAATGAAGTCAACCTCTCTTGGGCTGCTTAAACGAGAGAAGGAAGTATGGAGGGGTTCCTTAGCAAATGCAAAGCCCTGTCTTCATTCCTGCAAATGGCCCATGGGCTGCTATGGGGCTATAAAGAGCAGTTCTGTGCACATGCTGCTCCCCCAGTCACAGACAGCTGCCTGTCCCAGGAATACAGGTGAAAAGCATTGTTAAAGATAAAATAACCAAGCATGTTGAAGAACAAGCCTTGCTGAAGCACAGCCAGCATGGCTTACGCCAAGGCAAGTCCTGCTTTGCCAACCCATTAGAGCATGGGTAGGCAAACTAAGGCCCGGGGGTCAGATCCAGCCCAATCGCCTTCTAAATCCAGCCCGCGGATGGTCCGTGAATTTTATTTAAAATGCATCTCTGGGTTATCTGTGGGGCATAGGAATTTGTTCATTATTATTTTTTTCAAAATATAGTCCGGCCCCCCACAAAGTCTGAGGGACAGTGGACTGGCCCCCTGCTGAAAAAGTTTGCTGACCCCTGCATTAGAGTTCTTTGAAAGTGCTAGCAAGCATATATAGCATGCTTGTGCTTTCAAAAAGCTTTTGACAAGGTGCCTCACCAAAGATTCCTGAGTAAGCCTGGCAGTCAAGGAATAAGAGGAGAGATCCTCTTGTGGATCACAGATTGGCTAAGTCCCCTAACCTGGTGCTCTCCAAATGCTGTGGACTACAAGACCCCTCGGTCCTCTCCAATATAGCTGAATTTTATAAAATAACCAAGCATGTAGATAATTGAATTTTATAAGAGTCTTGCATGTCTGTGTTGGCCGGGACTGATGGGATTCCAAAACATCTGGAGGGCACCAGGTTGGGGAAGATTGCTCTGACGCAGGAGTGGGTGGCAAGAAGCATAGAGCATTCCCTGGCTGGTAACGCAGACATGACCTCAAAATTGGTGTTGTTGAGCATGAAGTGGCATAGCGGGGGGAGGTGCAAAATTGTTAGGGGGTGCAAAATTTCAACATGCAGTGCTGCCTCAATACAGCTGCGTGCTTCTGTTTCTGGGCTCTGCTGAAAATGGCTACCCTTTGTGAACCAAGAAGTGACCCCTCCAGACAACGGTACAACTCTTCTTTTCTTATCTCTGTGGCTGTGATCTCATGAGTGACACTCTACCAGGATACCTGAAGGAGCGTCTCCACCCCCATCGTCCAGCCCAGACACTGAGGTCCAGCGCCGAGGGCCTTCTGGCGGTTCCCTCCCTGCAAGAAGCAAGGTTATGGGGAACCAGGCAGAGGGCCTTCTCGGTAGTGGCACCTGCCCTGTGGAACGCCCTCCCACCAGATGTCAAAGAGATAAACAACTATCTGACTTTTAGAAGACATCTGAAGGTAGCCCTGTTTAGGGAAGCTTTTAATGTCTGATGTTTTATTGTATTTTTAATATTTTGTTGGAAGCCACCCAGAGTGGCTGGGAAACCCAGCCAGATGGGCGGGGTATAAATTATTATTATTATTATTATTACACCATGGAGACTTTTCACTGCTCTTATTTTTTATTTATTACTTTTATAATGTAAGAAAGATTACCAATAACAGTTCTACATCCTCCCCAGTTGTTTTTCAACTCTCCTTTTTAAAGCAGCAGGTTGGGCGAGATATTATCTCCAACACTGCCATTCCAAAAGCCCCTTTTCAATAAATCTTCCCTCCAGCTCTCGCCTGCTATGTTGGCTTGAGTGCCAAGGCCATTTGCCTTATAGTTCCTAACCATTCTGACATATATCTCTCAGAAAGAGCAGCTGGAAAGAGGGTCTTTGTGGTCATGTCCCTCTCCAGGTAATGGAAGCAATAAAAAGAGAAAGCCGGCAGTCACGTGAGAGCCCCTAAGTCACGGGGTGTCCTTGCAAACGGGAAACTCAGCCTGTAAATAACCAATTTGGCTCCTGTGCTTCAAGGAGACAGCACAGCCAGCCATCCCAACCCAGAAATAGCCCCAGAAGTTCTTAATTGCTTTCAATATGTTTTTTACAATTCTGTTCTTTGCCCCTCTCCCAGCATCTTTAGGTTCACAACCTAGATGGTTTCGAAAGAGGATTAGGCAAACTCATAGAGGAGGAGAGGGCTATCTTTTTCTTTCTTCTTAATATCCTTTATTATACATCAATTAATATTAATTTAAGAGACGCGGGTGGTGCTGTGGGTTAAACCACAGAGCCTAAGGCTTGCCGATCAGAAGGTTGGCGGTTCGAATCCCTGCGATGGGGTGAGCTCCCATTGCTCGGTCCCTGCTCCTGCCAACCTAGCAGTTTGAAAGCACGTCAAAGTGCAAGTAGATAAATAGGTACTGCTCCGGCGGGAAGGTAAACGGCATTTCCGTGCACTGCTCTGGTTCGCCAGAAGCGGCTTAGTCATGCTGGCCACATGACCCGGAAGCTGTACATCGGCTCCCTCGGCCAATAAAGCGAGATGAGCGCCGCAACCCCAGAGTCGGCCACGACTGGACCTAATGGTCAGGGGTCCCTTTACCTTTTTAAGAGTCCCAGGGAATGTGGAGCATCTATCTGGAGCTGATTATAACCAGAGCAGGAGAACCAGCTCCTTTTATAGCAGGGTGTGTGGCTGGAGGAGGTTTTTTGGAGCCCCTGATCTAACAATGAAAAGTCCCTAGTTTCCTCTAGGCATTATGGTGTGCTTATGGTGTTTGCTCGGCTCCGAAGGACAGTTGCTCTCCAGGGTACTTTAGGGGGCACTTGGGCAAAGCTCTGCCCAGAACCATCCCAGAGGCCTGCAGTCATGAGAGGCACTCCCTTCTCACCAGGCAGGTCCTTGCCTAGATGCGCCCAGAAGCCTCATCTGAATATATGGCCTCTCTCTCTGCGCTGGCCCTGACTTGCTCTGCTCCACAGTCAGGGCTGCCAGGCTTTTATTTGCCTTGAGGCAGCACAAATTTCATAGCATCCATTAGGATTATTGTTATTAGCCCTGAGTAGGGAAGAATCGAAGGCTGACGAAGGCTAATTAATTGGTGGGGGGGGGTGATGGATGATGGATCAAGGAGCTGGCAGTCGGAAGGGCCGGTTGAACGGCTGTTGATTTATTGGACGCATCACGTTGGGTTCACATGTCTGGTCTGCAGCATTTATCTAAGGGGCTGGGATTCCTGCTCAGAGACCAGGAAGGTGGAGGAGAACCTCACCGTCCTTGCAAGGTCACCGTCAGAGCAGAAGGCCCAGGGCTGCACAGGGGAAATGAAGGCTCAGGAGAAGACTGACAGGCAATATTATAGATACTTTCTTTTCTTTTTTTAATTTGCATTTTTTTTATTTCTTAACATTCTTATATTACATCGGTAAACGTTGTCATATTACATTACAGGACTTACTATAATATAATTTCCAACATGTATACATAAATTATATACAAATTTCATATACCTAGAAAGAGAATGAAACAAAAACAATCCCCCCCCAAAAAAATCATATACCTACCAACACACTAGACTAGAAAATATTAAAGGGCAATATTATAGATACTTTCAAATATCTGAAGGGATGACGCATGGAAGATTTATTTATTTACTTATTTTTTGAATTTATGTACTGCCCTCTACTCGGAGGTCTCAGACTGGTTCACAGAAAAGACCACGATATATAAAATCAAAATAAGAACAATAACACCCCCCCCAAAAGAGTCACATTTTAAAAGGGTATAGGATGTCACTCAGGTCAACCAAAGGCCTGGTTTAAAAGGAGCATTTTTGCCTGGTGCCTAAAGGTGTATAATGAAGGCACCAGTTGAACTTCCCTAGGGAGAGGATTCCACAGATGGGGAGCCACTGCAGAGAAGGCCCTGTTCTTGTGTTGCCACCCTCCGGACCTCTCAAGGAGGAGGTACACGAAGGAGGGCCTCAGAAGGTGATCTCAGGGACCGGGTAGGTTCATATGGGAAGAGGCGGTCCTTGAGGTATTGCGGTCCTGAGATGCTTAAGGCTTTACAGGGCAAAACCAGCACTTTGAATTGGGCCCGGAAACTAATTGGTAGGCAGTGCAGTAAGATGGAGCAAACATAAGAAAGCAAGAGCTCTGCTGGAACAGGTTAATGGACCATCTTCTTCTCACAGTGGATGAGCAGAGTGGGAACCCCACAAGCAGGATCCAAGCACGAGAGACCTCTCCCCTCTTGGGATTCCCCACAACTGGGATTCAGAAGCGTTGCTGACCCCAACTGTGGAAGCAGAGTGTAGCCATTGTGGTTAGTAGACATCAGGAGTCCTCTCCTCCATGAATCCTGTTTTAGAGCCATCCAAGTTTGTAGCCATGACTGCCTCCTGCCTCCTGTGGGATTAGACAAACCCCCAAAGGATTTGATGAATTATGAAAGAGTGGGCTATTGAAGGCCACTTTTCAGTGATGGCTCCGACTTGGTGGAATGCTCCGTCCCATGAGACTAGGGCCCTTCAGGGTTTAACCTCCTTCCGTTGGGCCTGTAAGACAGAGCTATTTTGCCTGACCTTTAATTTGAATTCAGCCTGATCTTTTATTTCCCTTCTCTTCCTTCCCCCTCCCCTTTTATGAAGATCACCCACTCTGGGATCCCACAGCTAATTCTCCCCTGGCCTCCTCACTGGCCCAAGTAGGACCAAGCCAGCCAGCTAGCCCTGGGGATTTTCTAATTGATTTTTGATTTTTATTGTTATTCATGTTTTTGTACTGTATTTTATGCTGCTTTTACATTTAAGTGTTTAAAATTTGTTGTTAGCTGCCCTGAGCCTGTTTTTTGAACCGGGAAGGGTGGGGTATAAATAAAAATAGTATTATTATTATTATTATTATTATTAGCCACGATGGCAATGCTCTGCCCTCCACTGTCTGCGGCAGAAATGCTTCTGAAGCCCAGCTGCTGGAAACCACAAGAGGGGAGGACGGGGCTCTTGCACTCAATCCTACTTGTGGGTTACCCTCAACATCTGGCTAGCCAATCTGACAACAGGATCCTGCACCAGGTGGGCCATTGGCCTGATCCAGCAGGCTCTTCTTCATAGCATCATAGAATTGTAGAGTTGGAAGGGACCCTGAGGGTCAGCTGAATCCAGGGGTCAGCAAGGTTTACCCTGCCTGGACCAGTTCACTCCAGCAGAGATCCCTCCATGGGCATGCGCCCACATTTTCTGGTGTCTGTGTCTGCACAGACATGATTTCCGGTGTCTGCATCTGCGCAGATGTAATTTCCAGCATCTGTGTCTGCACAGACACGATTTCCGGTGCCACAGAAGCGAGTCCTTGCTCCACGCTGTGCCAGTTTAGTGCAGCGCGCAGGGACTCGCCGAACAGGCAGCTCGGTTCGGGGGCAGCTCAGGGGCTGGTTAAATGACCTGCAAGGGCCGCTTGTAGCTCATGGGCCTTAGGTTGCTGACCCCTGTCTTAGTCCAACCCCGCAATGCAAGAATCTCAGCTAAAGCATCCATGACAGATGGCCATTCGACCTCAGCTTAAAAACCTCCAATGAAAGAGAGTCCACAACTTCCTGAGAGAGCTCTTGCTGTCAGAAAGTTTTCCCTGATGTTGAGCCAGAATCTCCTGTCTTGTCACTTGAAGTCATTGGTTTGAGTCCTACGCTCCCGAGCAGCAGAAAAGAAGATTGCTCCATCTTCCATGTGACAGCCCTTTTGATATTTGAAGATGGGCATCATATCTCATGTCAGTCCCCTCTTATCCCGGCTAAACATATCATCCAGGCCTGGGAGCAGACAGTGCAGGGTTGCAGAAACAAGCTCACACAATTCCCTGATGCGTGCACCAAATTCTGAAGCTCAGAGTGGAGCTTTCTCCCCTCGCCTGATGTGAATCAGGGGGCATTCCGAAATGGTTATAGGACAGCCTTGCCCTACCTGGTGCCCATCCAGAGGGCACCAGGTTGGGCAAGGAAAAGACTCAACGGTGCCCACAAATAAAGGCAGCTCACAGTGCATTAAAAGTCACGAGGGCACCCCAGAAACAATAGTACTAATAAAAGCTTGGAAGGCAATTAGATGCTAAAATGCCATATTTAACTGCTCAACAGCTCTCTAAACAATTTGCCTATTGTGCTTTTTAAAAAATTGCTTGCTTTCTAAAAACAACAGCAGCAGCAACCCCACAGAGCTGTTCGGGGCTGAGTTCAGGAGCAAATGCCATATGAAGGGGGTCTGTAGGAATTAGGGACCACTACAATTACAATTAGGGACATGGGTGGCGCTGTGAGTTAAACCACAGAGCCTAGGGCTTGCCAATCAGAAGGTTGGTGGTTCAAATCCCCGTGATGGGGTGAACTCCCGTTGCTCGGTCCCTGCTCCTGCCAACGTAGCAGTTTGAAAGCACCTCAAAGTGCAAGTAGATAAATAGGTACCGCTCCAGCGGGAAGGTAAACGGTGTTTCCGAGCATTGCTCTAGTTCGCCAGAAGCGGCTCAGTCATGCTGGCCACATGACCTGGAAGCAGTACGCCGGCTCCCTCGGCCAATAAAGCGAGATGAGCGCCACAACCCCAGAGTTGGTCACAACTGGACCTAATGGTCAGGGGTCCCTTTACCTTTTCCTTTTCCTTTACAATTACTCCAGAGGGTAGAACCCAAACCAATGGATTCAGCTTACCAGCCAGAGAGTTTTAGACTAAACATTAGGAAGAGCTTTCTACAACAGAGCAGACTCCTTCAGAAGGTGGTGGACTTTCCTTCCTAGGGGATTTCTAAGCAGAAGTTGGCTACCCCCCTGTCAGGGATCATTTAGCTTTGGTTCTTTCAATTCTACAATTCTATGCTTATTAGGAGGGATGCAGGTGGCGCTGTGGGTTAAACCACAGAGCCTAGGACTTGCCGATCAGAAGGTTGGCGGTTCAAATCCCCGTGACGGGTTGAACTCCTGTTGCTCAGTCCCTGCTCCTGCCAACCTAGCAATTCAAAAGCACATCAAAGTGCAAGGAGATAAAGAGGTACCGCTCTGGTGGGAAGGTAAACGGCGTTTCCATGCGCTGCTCTGGTTCACCAGAAGCGGCTCAGTCCTGCTGGCCACATGACCCAGATGCTGTACGCCAGCTCCCTTGGCCAATAAAGCGAGATGAGCGCCGCCACCCCAGAGTCGGCCACGACTGGACCTCATGGTCAGGGGTCCCTTGACCTTTACCTATGCTTATTAGGGGGAGGGGGCACATCCCCTAAGCCAGAGAAGTCCAAGGCATGTGGGGACCATATCGATTAACAGCAGCCACTTGAAGTGTAGCAAAGAAATGGTTCTCTCAGGGGCTGCCAACGTGGTGCCCCCTAGAGGCTGCTAAGCGACAGCAACCCTTCATCTCT
Source organism: Podarcis siculus (assembly GCA_034642415.1). NCBI lineage: Eukaryota > Metazoa > Chordata > Lepidosauria > Squamata > Lacertidae > Podarcis > Podarcis siculus. The sequence goes on along the minus strand of JAXCMG010000039.1, from coordinate 1,165,686 downwards.
GAGCACAGGCCATGCCGTCTGGGGTGGGTGGAAACTGCAGCCCAATGACATCTAAAGGGCACCGCACGGGCTCCTGCGATTTTGGCCTGTATTCAAAGCTATATTCATAACACATTTTGCTAGCAAGAGAGAGGGAGGGAGGGCACGCGCTTCCCTTTGCATAACACCAGGCACAGCTCTCCACAATATGTTAAGCGGGAGGGAAGCTCTGCGATGGATCTCTCCGGCTCAGCAGTGTCATTGTCTGTACATCAGCAGCTATCACCTCCTCCCTCAGACAAACAGACCGCGCATACAATGCAATTCCTGGGAGCAACAACAGCGGCAGAAGGCTGCCTCTCCGGCCCCCTGGAGAGAGCAAGAAAGGTTCAGCGGCGCCCCCGGGGGATCATGCAAGCACCCCCGGTGTGCGTCTGCCGCGTCCCGCTCCAGCCGGCAGCCACGGGTTGCTTTCTGTGCCAAGGCTGGCATTAACACGCTCGGGTGCTCCGGACAGGGGTGACCCCATTTATCTCCGTAGACCTTCCCACCCTCCAGTGAAGATGGGAACATTAATGATGTTCGTGGCTGGGAGTTCATTTCCATTCCTTCCGGCCGGAGAGGCAAAGCTGGAACGTGTCATTACAGAGCGCATGCAACATTTACAAGCAGTACCATAAACCGCTCCATCCTGGGCACGGGGCACGGGGAGGGGATCATGTGGAAAGGATGACATGCACAGTCTCTCTCTCTCTCTCTCTCTCTCACACACACACACACACACACACACACACACACACACACTCGCCTGGCACCAGCAGCAACAAACCAAGGCTGGGGGTGTTTTGTAAGAGCAGGAAAAGCTGGGAATGGGCACAGAATTCAGCATCTGAAGTTCAATTCTATTTAAAGGGGGGAGCTAAGTTTCTAGTCCTTATGATGGAGGGGATATTCTTGAAAGTGTGCGGGTAATACATGGTATATCTATATCTATATCTATATCATCTATAATCTATACAGTGGTACCTCTGGATACGAACGGAATCCATTCCAGAGCCCCGTTCGCATCCTGAAGTGAACGCAACCCACGTCTGCACATGCGCAGGTCGCAATTTGCCACTTCCACGCATGTGCGTGACATAATTTTGACCATCTGCGCATGTGTGAGTGGCAAAACCCAGAAGTAACGTGTTCTGTTACTTCCGGGTCACCGCGAAACACAATCCAAAAGCGCTCAACCTGAAGCAACTTCAACCCAAGGTATGACTGTATATCTATATAGATATATAGATATATATCTCAAAGCTAGCACTGAGAGTCATTTTCAGGGGGTCAGCAGACAGACCCCTAATGTATTCCACAAAGCAGGAGAAGTGATACAAAATGAGAAAATGTACCTGTGCTTATGTGTAATTTGCACAATTCCTACGGTTGGCATAATTCAGCTTGCGGTAACCATGGTGTGGGTTTATTCTTCAGGGGCAAGGAAAGATGTCTTCAGTGCAGAGGTACCCCAATAATACCAAGGCAAATATCTCTCCTAGAAGCAGCTCTCCCCACATATTTCTCAGCTGGGAAAATATTGCGCCAAAGAGCCACAAAACGCCCAAGGGAGAAGAGATTCTCTGTTTCTCACTTGCTCTGCTGATCTATTTCATTCCTGAAATGCTCTTACAGTTTGGGAATATTTTTCCTGATGCTGTAGGAATGTCCCTTCTGTGTAATACGAACCCACTGCCATTTCTTTCCCTCTTCCAGCAGGTGCCAGGGCAAACGCTTATTGGGAGGGAATGGAAACTTCAGAGCAAGCACCCTGATGGATCAGGCTGCCAAACAAGAGATATGTGTCCCTGCCCGACTTCCCCAGAGGTGATCATCGTCTTGTGGGCTTTGTCCCCACAATCAAGCAAGTGTAATAATAATAATATCTTATTTGTACCCTGCCCTTCTCGGCCAGGACCAGGCTCAGGGCGGCTAACATCAAAGTTGTTGTTGTTTAGTCATTTAGTCATGTCCGCCTCTTTGTGACCCCCTGGACCAGAGCACGCCAGGCACTCCTGTCTTCCACTGCCTCCCGCACTTTGGTCAAACTCATGCTGGTAGCTTCGAGAACACTGTCCCGCCATCTCGTCCTCTGTCGTCCCCTTCTCCTTGTGCCCTCCATCTTTCCCAGCATCAGGGTCTTTTCCAGGGAGTCTTCTCTCCTCATGAGGTGGCCAAAGTCTTGGAGCCTCAGCTTCAGGATCTGTCCTTCCAGTGAGCACTCAGGGCTTATTTCCTGCCTCCTGTGGCAGGGAGTCCCAGGGTATAAATATACACTATGCGAAGAAGCGCCATCTTTTTAAAATATATATATAATTTTATTAAAGATTTCTTAATTTACAAAACTACATGTATTGTCTCTTTTTTCAAGTTGTGTCTTTTGCAGATCAGTTTCATGCTGTAATATTTTACTGTTGTTAGCCGCTCTGAGCCCCGCTTCGGCTGGGGAGGGCGGGATATAAATAAATTATTATTATTATTATTATTATTATTATTATTATTATTATTATTAT
>JAXCMG010000039.1:1108387-1163142 GCA_034642415.1 Podarcis siculus | reverse complement strand
ATTATTATTATTATTATTATTATTATTATTATTATTATTATTATTATTTGTGAGACATTAGTGTTGTATACAATCTTAGGTTAGGAAGAAAAGGGGGGAGAGGAGGAGAGGGGAATGGTGAGTGGGGTGGGCTTGGGTGGCAATGCTTCAATTCTTCTCCTTAGTGTATGTGTGGGGTTTTGTGTCAGCATCACTTGTGTGGGTCCTCTTTACTATTCGTTCGTTGTATTCCATTGTTGGTGCCACCTTAACTGCATTGGGGGCCCCATTTGGAGCGGAGAACCAATTTGCTGTTAGCATATAGGAGAGGGAACAGGCCTTGGAAATGCTTTGGTCCGAGGCCCTGGAGAGCAGCTGCCAGCCAGAGTTGGTAGTGATGTGCTAGGAAAAGCCAACGGTCTGTCTCAGCATAGATTGCTCATGGGGACCAAGGAATTCAGGCTCCATCTCCCTACCTGGCCCATTCCACCCACCCTGCTTATTGTCCCTGGGCCAGATGTCCCAGCCAGCCCTGTCCATCCCATCCTCGGTCCTTTGATCATCTTTATCGCTCTCCCCTGACTCCTGTCCAGCTGGCGCCAACCTCCTTCCTAAGTGCTCGCAGCGTGATTGAAGGGAGGGGTTTCTGCATCTCCAGCCAGTTGGCTCGCGCTGGAGTAGCTGTGCAGCCGGACACCAGGAAGCTTGTGGCTTTGATGCATTAGGAGCACTTGCAAAAAAACAGCCCCGTCTTGCCACGAATTGATGCTTCTCTTCCTCGCCACCCACTGCCTGCAGGCGTTTCCATGGCACTGGGTGCCCAGGAAGAAGCAAGAGGCTTTGGCAGGCTGGAGCTCTTAGGGTGGGAGAATCACAGAATCTTAGAGATGGTAGGGACCCCCAAGGGTCATCTAGTCCCACCCCCCGAAAAAGTAGGAATAGGAGCAAAAGAATCCCTAACAGAAGACCATCCAACCTCTGCTTATAAACCTCCCATGAAGTCCACCACCTTCAGAGGGAGTCCACCCCACCGCCAAAGAACTCTTGGCATCAGAAAGTTCTTGCTAATGTTTAGTTGGAATCTCCTTTGAATTTGAATCCATTGGTTCAGGTCCTCCCCTCTGGAGAAGCAAAACAAACTTGCTCCATCTTCCATGTGGAAGATCTTCCATCTTCAGTTATTTGAAGATGGCCACCATCTCCTCTTCTGCATGGTGCTGGGACCCACAGTATCTCCAGGGCCATTTCTCTTCCCAAAGACAGGTTCTTCCAGACTCAAATCTATCCCAACAGCCACCCACCCAGCCCTCTTCTTATTTGGGGTGCCTCCAAAAGGATGAGATCCCACCATGTGTTGCCACCACCATCACAGCAGCCCCACCTCAGCAAGGGACCAGGCAGCGTGGCTAAACTATGGAACTCCCTCCCACAGGAGTTCCAGTAGAAGAATTGAACTATTGCCACCCAACCCCACCCCACTCACCATTCCCCTCTCCTCCGCTTCCCCCCCCCTTTCTGCCTAACCTAACACTATATACAACACTTGTTTTTGTTGTTGTTTAGTCATTTAGTCGTGTCCAACTCTTCGTGACCCCATGGACCAGAGCACGCCAGGCACTCCTGTCTTCCACTGCCTCCCACAGTTTGGTCAAACTCATGCTGGTAGCTTCAAGAACACTGTCCGTCCATCTTGTCCTCTGTCATCCCCTTCTCCTTGCACCCTCCATCTTTCCCAACATCAGGGTCTTTTCCAGGGAGTCTTCTCTTCTCATGTATTTTCCAGGGAGTCTTCTCTTATGTATTGGAGCCTCAGCTTCAGGATCTGTCCTTCCGGTGAGCACTCAGGGATAATTTCCTTCAGAATGGATTGGTTTGATCTTCTTGCAGCCCATGAGACTCTCAAGAGTCTCCTCCAGCACCATAATTCAAAAGCATCAATTCTTCAACACTAGACTGCTTTAAAAGAGGATTAGACAAATTCATGGAGGAGTCAGCTGTCAATGGCTACTGCCCCCCCCCCCCAAATGCAGAGTTCTCTTTCTTTTAGGAAGGGATTGTAACACTGCAGGTATGATTCCTCTCCCTAGGTGATTTTGGGTGGAAGACTTTGAAAAGACTGTAACAGTCATTCCGTAGAAAAAAATCCCTAGGGTGCTAAGTTTATATTTTGAAAGGGGGGGTTGGTTGCCCCCCAAGTGTGCCTGGAATGTTCTATCTGCAGTAAGAGTGCAAATCTTGAGTCAAGTCTGTGAGTCTGATGAAATTACATAGTAAGATAGAGAGATCCACTTTTCCACTTCTAGTGAAACCTGGAGGAGGATCTGTCCATGGTGCTAGCAGGAAAGGAAAGGCCTGTGTAGTTTGCCGCCCTTTCAGACTCGCCTAGAAACACCTCCAGATTCATGCATGGGATGTACATGAATCCTCAAATTCATTAGTCAGTTTCTCTATGAAACGGGCAAGTTGACCGGCTTCCCACTGCATTTCCAGTGACCAAATATCAAAATTGGACACACGTTGTTTCTTATTGCAAAGTTGGCCTACTATACACTTTTGTTAAATAAAAACAGAATGTTTGTATCATGCTTTAGGGTATTCACAGTGCTGCACATTCATTATCCAGTTGCAAGTCATACAAGCAGCCAGTATTGTTATCCCCCATTTCACAGAAGAAAAGACTGAGGCTGAGAAAATGGCTTGTCTACGACCACCAATTCAGTGATGGACCAGCGGTAGCTTCCTGACCCCCAGCTCCAGCCTCTCTGCCACTATCGGCTGCAACAGCTATTACAATTTTGTATGTAAAGACAGGGCTTGCGGTTGCGTACATTTCCAACAGAAGATTTTGTCTGGCGACTGAATGCATTTGTGCATTTGGGGAGAAAGGTGTTTTCCTGTAGGCTTGCCCCTGCTTGTTATAATCCATGTCTCTTGTGACAAAAGAATTCAGAACACTCTGTGGTTCAAACTGCAGCCCCCACCCCCAAAACAGCCCCACCATTCTCCACCCTGTCAGTGGCTTCTTAGCATTCTGCAGCTTCCATTTCTTGGCTGACCAAAAGTGAGGCCTGATTGCAGATTCTTGGGCCCTGCTGAGCCAGCAAGCTCCAAAGCTAATTCTACATTCATTAGGCACAGTCTGCTGGTAGGAAGCTTTTTCGCCAGATAAAGATTTCAGAGGATCACACTGGCAGGGAGAAGGGGCAGGAGGGAGGGCCTCAGCTCACAGACAGGACTGCGGGCTCTGAAAACCTTCTGTGCCGACAGTCACTTCAAAGCCTATGGTACAGGTGGAGGAATAGCTGTTTGCAAAGAAAGGGATGGCAGGCAGGGGAGAGAGGCCTTTCTCTAAGCAGGCATGATGCAGCAGTTAACACTTCCAAAGAGTGGCACAGACGCTTCCCTCATTGCCAGCTTCGCCACCAGAGGATCTGCTGTTTACCTGCCTCTGAATATCAAAGGTTCAGCAGAGTTATGGGGGAAAGTGTCCAGGAAACAAGGAACAGTTCGAAGGCCCCAAAGGAGCAGATTGTCTGGGGCACAACCTTGAACAGAATCTTATCCATACACTGGAAAATATCACAGAGGGATACATGGAAATAAGGGAAGTAAAAATTAAAGATCACCCTGCATCGAAGGGTTTGCAAAAGGAAAGCTAAAGGATGCACTTAACCCTGACTTGCAAGTTAGCAACTGGCGTAGCCCACTCTGCAAGAGCCTGGAGGTCCATTTCTGTCACCAGAGAGCCACAGTTCCCTGCAGCTCACCTCCCTTGTTAAAGCCAAGATTTTGAGGGTGGGGGGTACCCTGTTGTTGTTGTTGTAAATTCAACTTATACACTGCCCTATACCCGGTGGTCTCAGGGCGGTTCACAACAAGACCACAGCATATAAAATCAAACCAAAAGCAGTAACTCAATAACCCCCCCTCCAAAAAAAACCACATTCTAAAAAGGTGTTGGATGTCAATAAGATCAGCCAAAGGCCTGATTTAAAAAGGAGCGTTTTTGCCTGGCGCCTAAAGCTGTATAATGAAGGCGCCAGTCAAACTTCCCTAGGGAGAGCATTCCACAGATGGGGAGCCACTGCAGAGAAGGCCCCGTTCTTGTGTTGCCACCCTTCGGATCTCTAGAGGAGGAGGCACATGAAGGAGGGCCTCAGAAGATGATCGCAGGGTCCGGATAGGTTCATATGGAAAGAGACGGTCCTTGACATATTGTGTTCCTGAGCCATTTAAGGCTTTATAGGTCAAAACCAGCACTTTGAATTGGGCCCGGAAAAGATGCACACACACACACACACAGAGAGGATACATTCAAATGTGCTTTCTTCTTCGGGCTGAGAATAAGTTCAGGGACTGCACCTTGTCTCAAACCCTCAAGCTGCATTTTATTAAAATTCAAAGCAGCAAGGAACACAGCGAGCCCCCTGTGCCCCTCAAGCTGTTGGCACAGACGTTTTCTTGTAAACAAACAGGCAACGGATCTCGTGCGTGCCAGTCACCCGCAGCCAAAGGCCAGCTGGTTCTGCAATTCCTAAAGATAGGTTGGTCTCGCTTTGCAGGGCAGGAGGCTGCCATTGGCTCTCAGTCTCTGTTTTCCTTAAGAAATGTTTGACCCTCGCTTTCAATGCAAAGGGTCCTCAGGGCAGCTGGCAGCAGATTCAACGAAGACGGTAAGGGTCCTTCTTCTAAAAAACAACAGAAATAAAGCAGGATAGCAAATATGCCAGTGAGAAATAATAAAACACCAGCTAAGATGTGGTGAAAGGAAGAGAAAAGGACATTAATGACCTTTGCAATTTCGGATGTAGAGGAAGGCCTTTCGCTCCCTCTCCTCATCAGGCAGAGCACAGAGAAGAGTCTCTGAGGATGGATCTGTCGTGGGCACTTCAGGTGCCACCCAGACCCGTTTGTTGTTGTTTAGTCGTTTAGTCGTGTCCGACTCTTCGTGACCCCATGGACCAGAGCACGCCAGGCACCTCTGTCTTCCACACCCAGACCCCTTAGGGTTTTGTAAGTCAAGACGAGCTCCCTGCCTTGGGCCCAGAAACAAACCAGAAACCAGTAAAAGGTTGGTGGTTTTTAACAGCATCATAGAGTTAGGAGGGAACTCAGGGGTCATCTAGCCCAACCCCCTGCAATCACAGCTAGAGGATCCCCAACAGAGGACCGTCCAACCTCTGTCTGAAAACCTCCAGCAAAGAAGAGTCTGCCCCCTTGCAGGGGAGTCCATTCCACTGTTGAACTGCTCTTACCACCAGAAAAACGATTCCTAATGTCTATTTTTTTGTAATTTGAATCCATTGGTCCTCCCTTCTGGAACAGCAGAAAACAAAGCTTGCTCCATCTTCCAGTTGACATCCCTTCAGGTGCTTGAAGATGACAATCAAGTCACCTCTCCACCTCCTCTTGTCCAGGCTGAACATGCCCTACCTGGAGATGATGCTGGGCAACGTCTTGGAACCTTCTGCATGTCAGACAGGTGTCCTGCCACTGAGCTGCTGTGACCCATTCCAAAAAGGGCAGTATAACTTTGTCCCTTCCCCACACACACACCTGCTCCCTGCCCATCACCTGAGCATTCAGCCTGGAGAGAAAGAGGCGCAGCCCAGATGGGCTGGCGATGTGTTTTGCTGTTCCTCACATCGCCGGTTTGAGTTGGGCTCTGAGGTCCCCTTTGGCCAACTAGCAAAGAACCCTGTCGTCGGCAAGAGAGCGAGAGTCACGGCAAGCAGAAACATGGTGAGGAAGCGAGATAAAGCAAAATAATTAATAGTCCCTGTTTCATTCACAGCCGGAATGAGGGGGGCGGCGGATTTTACATCAGTGAGGCTGATCTTTGCCCACAGCTTGCCTTCATCTGTAGCTGCCTGTCTGCTGTGATGACGGGCAGTGGCAAGACGCTGGAGCAGAGATTCTGCAAACCAGATGAGAGTTGCCCAGCTGAACCAAGAGGGGACGGCAGCCTCCCTCACCATAATCTTAATTAAATGGCAAAAAAGGCAGGAGATGTCAGGGGATATTTTAGTTGGGGAGGGAGGGGATAAAACAAGCAAAGCTGTGGCAAGAGAGATATTGCTAATAAGGGTCTCCAGAGAACTGTCAGCGGAGGAAACAGCTGCCTCATGCGGTTACGAACAGAGGGCTGAAAGAAATTATTAAAACTTCACTGTATTGCACATAGATACTTTGCTGGAGTCTTCAGTTGCCCATTTGTGGGCATCATGCGTGCCTTTGGTAGAGGGACCATCTCATTCTCCACTGCCACAAACCAGTCTGGGACTGGGAGCTTCAGACTGGGAGGTGTGCAGAGGAGGGCAACCAAGATGACCAAGGGTCTGGAAAATAAGCCATATGAGGAATGGTTGAGGCATTTGGGTATGCTTAGCCTTGCGAAAAGAAGGCTGATAGGTGATATACGAGTCATAGGACTGTCACATGGAAGATGGAGCAAGCTTGTTTCCAACTGCTCTGGAAAATAGGATGAATTCAAACCAAGGGATTCAAGTTACAAGAAAGGAGACTGCAACTAAATCATGAAATAGACTCCCTTCGAAGTGGGTGGACTCCCCTTCATTGGAGGCTTTTAAAAAACCTGAAAAGTTGGGTGTCCATCTGTCGGGGTTCTTTCAACTCTGCAGTTCTATGAAAGTTGTGTTTGCCGATGACAAACCCAGGGCAACTGGGTACAAAATCCCCAGGAACAAAACACGGCGAAGGCCGAGATACTGATCCACGAGGCATTCCATGTTGGCTCTTTCCTTCCTGCCTTTGCTCCACAGCCAGAAGCCATAACACTTCTGAATACCACTTGCGGGCAGTTTCAGCTGGAGAGAGTGCCGCTCTCACAATCTGGGCTTCCCAAAGGGTGGTCTGGTTGGCCATTGTGGGAACAGGATCCTGGCCTAGATGGGCCACTGGCCTAATCCAGCAGGTCTCTTATTCTAGCATACAAAACAGATGACAATATTTATATACACATCCATTGTTGAACCATTGTCTTCTAGAACAAATCCTGCCGCGTATCGATTTCCTTCTTTGTAAGTGACTAATATTATAATTACCCGTGCTACAGATCACTCATATTCTTTCAACATCTGCTACATCTCCTCTCAGCTGCAGCAAAGCATTAGACCGTTGTAATTCTGCTCCATATATGTGGCATTAAAGGAACCTCTAAGCTTTCAAACTCCAGCCCCACCTCATCCTCTAGCCAAATGCGAAGCTGCCATGCACCTCGCCCAGAATTAGGGACAGAAACATTTTCATTCTGAGCTCAAAGAGAACAGGATCACACCCCAGAATGGAAGTGGAGGGTGATGTCAGCCTAAGGCTGCAGGGATCTGAGTCCATGTTCTCTCTCCATTATTGTGATGGCCTGGGACTCGGGCTCAGACTCAGAACCAGAGGGGACTCAGTCTGCACCGGATCCTTTGCCTCAGGCATCACCTGAACCAAGTATGGGGCCTGATCCTGAAGAGTTCCAGTCTGCACAGGTTCCCCTGCAACAAACACCAGCTGGGCAGAGTCAGGGGCCTGATCCTGCCCTGGCTCCAGATGCGGGGATGACCTCATTGCCTACAGCTGGGCCATCACTCACAACTGCTCCACTACTGGTTGGGTCAGGAGAGGCTGAGGTGGCCCCTGGGTCTAGTCACCCACCGACGTCTCCTGAGCTGCAGAGACGAAGGTCTGAGAGAAGGAGAGATCTGAGTATTCGCAGGAGGAGTGCTCACCTTCGGGCGAGACAGGGAGGTGAGTCGCTGGGAGATCAGGACCGGCCGTGACCCTGACAAAGATAAAAGGCTGCCGGACCCCCCCCCCCAGGTTGCAGGAGCAACACTGAAGTATGCTAGATCCTGCCTGAGATCCTGTACCTGTCCTTGCCTGGTTTCCTGCCTCGTGTCCTGCCTTGGACCTGTCAGGCTGACTCCTAGCAGAACCTTTGGATTCTGGACCGGACCTGGACCGCGTTGCTCAGGTTATCCCCGGGCCCAGCACAATTATGAAGCTCATGAGGGGACCTTGAGCCAGGTACTCCTTCTTACCTCAGCCTACCTCACAGGGCTGCTGTGAGGGGAGGTGGAATCATTAGACCCTTGGAGAAAGGCTGGGTTATTAAAAATGAAATCTGAACAAGGCAAGCTCAGAGGGGAGACAGAAGGAAGGGGCTTGATCTTAGCCAGGATTTGGTCCCAGAATATTTTATGGGAATAGTTTGATTATTGTAACTCGCTCTATGTGGGGCTGCCCTTGAAGCTGACCCAAAAACTCCAGCGGGTGCAGAATGCAGCGGCGAGGCTCCTTACGGGGTCCTTGCCGCAGGAACACATTCATCCAGTTCTTTACCAACTGCACTGGCTCCCGGTAGAGTACAGGATCAGGTTTATGGTGCTGGTTTTTACTTTTAAAGTCCTATGCAGCCTAGGACCACGTACAGTACCTCTCCTGGGATGCCCCGCAGAGGACCTTAAGGTCCACAGATAACAAGACTTTGGAGGTCCCAAGCCTCAAGGAGGTTAGATTGGTCTCAACTAGGGCCATGACCTTTTCAGTACTGGCCCCTACGTGGTGGAACGCTCTGTCCCAAGAGACCAGGGCCCTGCAGGACTTGACATCTTTCTGCAGGGCCTGCAAGACAGAGCTGTTCCGCCTGGCCTTTGGTCTGCACTCAGTCTGACCCTTATGTTTCCCTCCCCTTATGGTCTTGATTGATCGACTACTTTAAAATGAAGCTGCATTTTAAATTGCATTTTAACCTGTAATTTAAATTGGTTTCTCCCCCCCCCCTCTCTCTTTTTCTCCTGTTATGTTTTTACTGTGATTTTATTGGTGTTAGCCGCCCTGAGTCCGGCTCTGGCCAGTGAGGGCGGGGTATAAATTATTATTATTATTATTATTATTATTATTATTATGGATGCCAGAGCTAGCTATTAAAATGCCACACAGCTGACCATGTGCAACGTGTGAGTCCCTCACCACCACATGCACACGCAACTAGAACTGGCAAGCTGCAGAGACTGACTTAAGCCCTAGTCCCTGGGGTGGGGGATCTGCAGGGGCTCCCCAGGTGTTACTGAACTACAACACCCATCGTCCCCTGACCATGCTGGCTGCTGGGGGGGAGGGGAAGCTGGAGTCCAGCCACATCAGGAGGCCCACACTCACACAGATGTTCCCCATCGCTGCCACTGCATTTCCCTAAGAAAAACAAAAAACTTTTTGGCCGGGAGGGGGGTATGAGAAAGGGTGGCCTTCTGCAAATCAAACGCTGTGTGCAAAGTGGCCTGGAGAGACGTCCTCAGGGCTGCTTGCATGGGCTTTGAGTGTCCCTTTCCGAAATCGCAGGGACACCTCCCTCTCCCAAGGCCAGGGCTGCAGAAATGGTCCAGTCAAGCACGCAGGAGGATGGAGCTGTGCCTTCCACGGAACGGGGGGGGCTCCTCTTGCCACATGGCGCCGCGCGCTGCAGTCTGCCGCCCCCCTCCCGCCCCCCAGGCCACAGTTCCGCCAGAGCCTGACTGTCAACACGCGGATGGGAGTTAGGGTGTAGCTCCATCCCCTCCCCTCCCCAGCCCCCTCCAGACCGGGGCAACAGCCTAGAGAGATCTGGGGCTGGAGGAGGAGGAGGGGGGCGTGGGGTGTGGTGGGGCGGAGTGGGGCGGGGGAGTGTTTGTCCTGCGGGAAGCGGAGCCCGCCTGAAGCTGCCTTTCCCTCTCCGGCGGCGGGCAGGGAACTGGCGCAGAATCCGCAGTTCTCAGCGAATGAGGGAGCTCAGGGAGGGGCTGGGTTGAGACGGGGGGGGGGGGGGGGGGTGTCATTAGTGCTTCCCAGCAAAAGCAGCTTCCTTTCCAGGCGGGGAGGAGAGAGAGGCAGGCTGGGGGCTGACTGGTGCAGGGAGCCCGGAGCAGGCGGAGTTGGTGGTCTGGCTCCCTTCCCTTCCTTGCGCATCCCTCTCGCCCGCCCGCCGCTGCATCCCTCCTGCATCCCTGGAGAGAGAGCGGTCCTTGGGTACCAGCGTCCTCGGAGCCTGCCCGCCGCGGCTCCTTTCCTGGGCTGTCCTCTTCTGCTGCTGCTCCCATCCTCGGAGAGCGCTCCGGGCTCTTCCTCCGGGGTACCGCCCTGCCCTCTCTCTCTCCGCCCTGCATCTCCTGGAGAGAGCGCGCAGCATCCCTCCTCCTGGGTACCAGCCTCGGCATCCCAGCCCGCATCTCCGAGGAGTGCAGCGGCGGCGCCTCTCTCGATGCAAGGGCGACCACGGTGATGGGCTTGGAGTGGGCAGCTTGTTAGGTGTGGAACCGAGGCAGACCACCTCAGGTGAGCGGATCGCAACAGGGCAGGGGGGGAGGGTCGTTTTGCGGAGCCCTGCCCTCTGCAGACAGGGTGGGAAAGCGCTGGTCCAGGGGGTCTCTGGAAGGCAGGTGGGACCCGCTGCCTATGGGAAAGTGAGGGGGCAGGGCTATCTAAGGAGAGTCTTGGTCCAGAGGGGACCCCCGGAATTAAGGATGCTTCGGCTGAGGTGGGAGGTGCGATGGATGCTGTCCTGGCTCCAGGGACTGACCTGGATTGAGACCTTTTAAAAAAACCCTGCATTTGACCATCATCATGCCCCCGCCTGACACTTCCAAAGTAATCGTAACAGGAAAGCGGTTTCTTTTGCATGCTGGGTGTCGCACAGACTGCATAAGCAGAGAACCCTCCTAGGAAGGGGCAGTGCAGGCTGGGTGGGTTGCAGGGAGACGTGGCTGAGTTTTGGGTGGGCTGCATCATTGAGATGCATCTCTGGCCTGAGGCTGGCATCGTGCTGCGAGAGGGAAGTGGCACGAACATGCCCCCTGCAATGTGTCGTGCGAAAGGGGTGGAGGATCCCTTGTTGTGACGCAAGAGCGGCTGGTCAAGGTGAGCGAGGGGCCGGCTGCCGGTTTCACAAGCAGGTTCTGTTGGTCGGGCGGGCACTGCAGCGCTCCTGCCATGGGCAGAATTGAGAATCTGGGGCTGCCTGCCTTTTGCCATCAGGAATGAAGCCCTTCTCAAAGCCCTCCCCGCAAGGCATGGTCACTCACCTAGAAAAGATCCAAATCCACTTTGCACTGCTGCTTACCACTACTCCTCACCCCCTCAAAGCCTCCCAGGTCACAGGGCTGCTTGGTTTGAAAGGAAAGAGGGCACCCGAGTGGTGCCCGTGTGGGCAACCTTCCATGCCAGGTGGCCTTGGGCATCCTGGGCAGGTGCAAGAGGTTTATAGGAAGCTGCCTTACACTGAGTCAGATCATTTGTCTATCTAGCTCATTTTGCCCGCACTGACTGGCAGCGGCTCTCCATGGTTTCAGACAAGGAGTATTCCCCCCCCCAATACCTAGAGATGCTATTGGGGTTTGATCCCAGGCCCTTCTGCATGCAAGGCAGGTGCTCTAACCACTGAGCCATGGCCCTTCCCCAAAAGGCAAGTGCCCACACAGGAGAGGACACCGAGCAGAGCAAAAGCTTCAGCCTGAGTTGACGCCTGCCTCTCTCTCACTACCCATTGCATTTTGTCTGGTCCACAGGAAAGACATCAAAAGGGAAAAAAATCTGGGTGTAAAAGCTACGCGAAGTTCAGGGGGTGGAGGTAGGAGTGGGCGCAACACCTTAATTCTGTGTGAATGGGTGCAGTGCCTTAACTCTGCTCCTTGACATCCGGAATACACAGAGCCCGGTCTGTGGGCAGCATCCCAGCCAAGCAGCCTTCTGACCTGAGTCTGCAGCACTTCAGATTTATCTTTTCCTTCCCATACTTCACGTTGGTGGCCAAAAAAAATCAATGAAAACCCCATCATTCTATTCTGAAGGGCCAGTTGCTTGTTTTGAGAACAGGAGCACAGAACACCACACCACCCACCCCACACAACACACACACACACACACGCTTCTGCAGCGATCTCTCTGAACCGCAGACTCACCAAAAGGCATCTCTCTCATTGTCTGGTGAATGAAGAATTCAGGGAGATGGAAATAATTTAATTCTGCATCCAGTAGGTACAGGGGATCCAAAGATATTTGTGCCTGAAGAAAAGCCCCCCAGGAATTAACGCTGTGTTGGTGGCCGGGTGGAGTGGGGGCCAGTAGAGGAGCCAAGGCAGGGGTATCAATGTCACCAGGAGGTCAGGGAAAGATAACTGGGTGCCACACACGTTTGGGTAAAGAGGATGCCAGGAGCTTAGCCAGATGGAGCAAACCAGGCCTGTGGTTGATTGGCATCCTATGCCCTTTTAAAATGTGTTGGGGGGGGGTTATTCGGTTGGTTTTGTTCTGTATTTTATCCTGTGAACGGCCCTGAGACCGGTATATGCATTTAATAAAGAATAATAATTATAATAAAGCAAAGAGTGGTGACAGAAGCAGGATGTTGGAGGAAAAGGCACCATATTGGTCCATAGACGGTTCGTGTGGGATTCCTTTGTGAGAATAGATGATATCACCCAACAGGACAGCTGTGCAGACAGCAGAACGTGACGTGCACCAGAGACACTTGTGAAGTGTGTTGTGCTACAGAGGAGAGCCAGGTGCCCAAGGATAACGGGAGAGATCGCCGTCTGTGCAGCTGCACTTGCAGGGAAAGTGGGAAGGGGCTGGTGCAGAACAAACGGAACAGGAGCCAGCAATGTGATCCTGCAGCTCAAAAGGCCAAGGGTGTTTTAAGTTGCAGCCTCAGAAATAGATGCTTCCAAGGTAAAGGACGTAACCACCTTGCTCTCTCCAGCACAGGTAAAATCCCATTTGGAAAACTGTGTTCCATTCTAGGCAGCCAGCCAGAGAAAACAGACAGGTCTGCCTATTTTTAAAAAGAGGTGTTTAAAAACAGCTAACAGTTTTCCATCGATCCCAAAGTTTATTCATCTCAGGACATTTGCTGCACTAAAGAACACTGGCTCCAGAGGGCTTTTTCCTGGCTTGGTTGGAGAGTTAAACCTCAAGTAAACCTTAGCAGAGCTAGGCCAGTTTGGGGCATCAGGACTCGCATCAGGCTTGTGGTGGGTAAAATGAAAACAGAGAATAAAGAATAGAGAAGGGGAGTGGTCTTAAGAGAGAGCACCAGAGCATGTGCAGAGCACCTATTGCTTCCCAAATCTCAGGATATGGCTCCTAGGTGACAGAACTGAGGCACTTGAGTCAATCTCATTTGCAGCCATCAATTTTGTTATCTTCCAGAGAAGCTTGCTATCAATTTCAAGGGGAGGTTTGAAATGTGACCAGATTCTGCTGCGAGTCTCTTAGGTTGGAAGATTCAGGTCAGGTAAAAGGAAGCTCTTCTTCCTGCAAGACGTAGTTAGACTATGGAACTCCCTCCCACAGGAGGTGGCGAGGCTCACCATCTTAATCTCTGATGCTGTGGTTTCTCAGCTGAGAGAGGAAAGGACTCTGCTCATGCTCAGAGGCCCCTTCTGCTTAACCCTTGATAACAAACTCGTCGGCGTATGGTGTGTGCAGCTCCCCAAGCCTGTAGGTTTGTGGCAGTGCCGTTTTGTGCTGGAAGAAATTCAGTCAGACTCCAACTCTTCAGACGGTTCAGTCCTTTACTGGCAGGTCCAAATCATTAAGGCAGTTTCACTATATACAGGATTCCCCATGATCCCTAGTGGAAGCTTCAGGCTACAAATGCAAAGCAAGTACAACTCAAAGCATACATACAGCACAGACTTCAGCATCAACCTGGCAGAGCTTTCTCTCAGCGAAGCAAAGAGGCCGTGTTCAGCCCCCTCTTAATAGACCCAAGAATGACCACACCCTTGGCCGGTGGCCAGATCACAGTGACCTACTTGGCTGGTGGCCAGGTCAGTGACCTTCAAACCCTAAATACAAGACCTGTAGGTGCTAGATAAAGGAAGCCCATTCACCAGATTTTCCTTAACAGGAATTAAAGGAACCTCAACAAAACTAATTTCACACGTTCTCGGGTTCAAGCTCTGAGTCAAATCAAGATGTTGGGTGACAGTGGGGCAGACAGGGTGTCCTAAACCACCTCTCATTCCTGAACTAGATGTGAGTTTTTGTCTTTTGCCTCTATGGGTTGGCCATGGAATCACGGAACAGTAGAGTTGGAAGGGACCCCAGTGCCATAGCTGTCAATGTTTCCCTTTTTAAAAGGGAAATTCCCTTATTCCAAATAGGATTCCTCGCAAGAAAAGGAAAAAGTTGACAGCAATGCCCAGTGATCACCCAGCCCAACCCCCTCCAATTCAGGGATCAGAACAGGCCACACACATTCCCAAGTGACCCAGTGGCTCATTCATACATGAAATCCCTCAACACAAGTTAAAATACTACTGCAGTCTGAATCCCAGGCAGGGACCTGTGGCAGTGGAGGCATATCATTTAAATAATAATATAAAATAATTTATTATTTATACCCTGCCCATCTGGCAGCTTCATTAGGACGGCTCTACTCACTTTGGTCAGCCTTATGGAATTATGTTCCTATGCCCGCCATTGGCTCTGGTGCCCCCTATAATTGGCCTCTCTCCCTTCTGACCTCCCAGTCCCCTTGGCCTGCTGATCAGGCAGTTTGTCCAACCAAGTGATCAAGTTGTGAGTGCTGCACAAACCATAGTTTGAGGGAAACCTGGATCGCATCTGGCAGGCAGGAGCCTGCTGAGACACCTCTAAGAACCAGGGATGACCCCATTGGCTTTATTCCCAAGTCACCCAGCAGTGCCAGGAAACACGCCTCCTTCTCAATAAGGCTGCCAAGTGAAGCTCTACGCTTTGGACAGCTCCACGGCGGGCAGAAATCCAACAGGTACGGCATGCGTCAGTACACCTGTGTGGCCGGGGAGCTGCCATGGGGCCAAGGGCAAGGTGCCAGCTCCATCCCTTGGGAAGCCAGAGACCTAGAATTGTTGTGGGTGAGATATTGCCGCTGGGTTTCTTGGATGTGTCAGGAGCCAAACTGCAGACGGCTCTGTCCCTTTGTGTGCCAGCTGGCTTCTTGCAGCAAAACGTCAGTTTGCAAAGACAATGGAAGCTCTGGAATAAAAGCAGGCCATGAATCAAGCTCCCTCGGCTGCCTCTGAAATTAACGGTCCATTCATCTCCAGCTTCCTGGTCGACAATTCATGGGAGGATCCCATTCATCCTCTCTCGGTTTTTGCCCTAACATTATTCAAATGTGTGATGCAGTTGAATGTGGCTCCCAAATGGCCGACCCCAAAGTGCTGCCTTCATTATGGGGTATTATTTACACAGTACCATTAGAGTGCTGGGCACTTCACAGAGCCCAAGAGGACTGGTCCCTGCCCCCAAGGAGCTTACAATCCAGCACCCAACACTTGGTGAGGCAGTAGAGGAAGAGGAGAGACTAGCAAATAAAACCTGCGTCCTTTTCTGTTCCATATACTTTGACTGCACAGACACCATACTTCTAAAGCCCATTCCAACACACACACACATACACACACACACACGTATTCTGGGAACTGTGGCTCTGTTGGGGGTGAACTACAGCTCCCAAGATTATTTGGGGAGGGTGTGTGGTGTTTGCACAGCCTCCATCTTCACCTCAGTATAATTTGAGAAGTAGACCCATTGGAATTAATGGACCTACATTAGTCGTGCTCATTCACTTTGGTGGGTCTGTTTTGAGCAGTGCTAGCACCAGATGTAGCCCAGAATGTGAGCCAAAAGTGTCTCAGCAAAGGGGAGTTTTGAGGATGGATTTAAGGGAAGAGAGAGGCACCTGTCATAGAAGCATGCGGACGGCAGCAAGGGGAGAAGGGTGGAATTGCTTGAAGGAGGAGGAGTTCTTCAGATGGGCAAGGAGGGCAGTAGAGCAGCAAAGAGGTCAGGGGTGGAATTTACCTCACTGGAGGTTTTTAAGCAGAGGTTGGATGGTACGGTTGCCATGTGTCCTCTTTTTCCAGGACACATCCTCATTTTCAAGGGTAAAATTTCTGTCCAGGTGGATTTTTTAAATTTGCCATAATGTTTCTGGCTATACTTTCTGGATGAGACATAGACATAGCTGGTGCCTGAAGACTTGCTTTCCTCTTCTCGTTTCCTGACCCCCTCAGCAATATATCACAGATTCTATAGGCTACATATAGTAAGGTTACCAGATTTTTTTCAATGAATCCGGGGACACTTTTCAGCTTCAATGGATTTTGTCTGGGGACTGATTAGTAAATCCAGCGACTGTCCCCAGGAAATGGGGACGTCTGGTAACCTTAACATCTAGTAAAGGTAAAGGGACCCCTGACCATTAGGTCCAGTTGCGGCCGACTCTGGGGTTGTGGCACTCATCTCACTTTATTGGCCCAGGGAGCTGGCATACAGCTTCCAGGTTGTGTAGCCAACATGACTAAGCCACTTGTGGCGAACCAGAGCAGCGCACAGAAACGCCGTTTACCTTCCCACTGGAGTGGTACCTATTTATCTACTTGCACTTTGACATGTTTTTGAACTGCTAGGTTGGCAGGAGCAGGGACCGAGCAATGGGAGCTCACCCCGTCGTGGGGATTTGAACCGCCAACCTTCTGATCGGCAAGTCCTAGGCTCTGTGGTTTAACCCGCAGCGCCACAGGAGGAGGATTAGTTTGAGAATATATTTAATTATTTGGGCAGGTTTGAACAATTTGGGGCAATTAAAATGTTAAAAGTTAAATTAACCTTGTGGAGGGAGGAGTGTTAACGTATATAGAACTGTACATATCGTTGATTTGAATATGTTGTTATTGATTATGTATACCCTATGTATCAGCCGCCTGGGGGTTTCACTGTTTGTGTTTTGGTTGTTGGTAAAAAACAACATGAAGGCAGCTGAGTTGGGTTAACCCTTCTTGGCAGGGGTTCTCCAGAGTTTGAAGCTCCCTTGCACCCAGCCCAACCTGGTGCGCTGCAGTCACTGGGCTCAGAGGAAACTCCTCGCTCTGTTTCTCACCTTACAGGCATCAGCCTCTAGAATGGTTTTGCAACTGCAGGTAGAAATGAAATGCAGGTGACCTTGATGCCCACACCTGCACACCTGCGTCCTGGGTTTCCCCTTGGAGTCTGTGACTAGCTGGCTGAAGCAAGGAGGGCGAGGGGGGGCTCCATCTGCTTGGGCTTCTGTGCACGCACCCTCCTGTTTATGTGCCAACACACAACACACCCGCACAGCCACACAGCCACACGCCATCCCCCAGGAACTCGCCCTGGCTGGCACGCCTTTCGCCAGCCACTGCGATTTATGAATTAAGGAGTGTAGGCACACGCCAAGCGCAGCCCAGCTGGCAGCCTCCCAGCACGGCTTTGGACTGCTGTAATTTCCTGGGGGTCGTTTTTGCAGCAGTCGTTCATCATAATACTTCTAGGCAAGGGAGAAGGGGGAAAGGGGCCTGGCCTGGCAGGACCTGCGAAACCAAAAGCATCTCAGCAAAAGGTAAAGCCTCTCTGCCCTCCTGCCTCTCCAGCCCAGAAGGGGGGCTGCATGCTCATTTTTACTAGGAAGTTGCTTTTAGCAGTAGTAGAATCATAGAATTGTAGAGCTGGAAGGGACCCAGGGGTCATCTAGTCCAACCCCCTGCAATGCAGGATGTAGGTGTCAGTGTATGCAGTGGTAAATAGCAGTATAGTGGAACTGGTATACAGACAGCCACCAATGTGCCCATGGCGCTTCAGACAATGGCAGCTAAAAGGAAAGTCCCCTGCCCGCAAAGAGCTTACAATCTACCGTGAAAGACGGTCGCCTCTCTTGGCTTTGGGCACTGAGGAACAGCTGTCTGTCAGAGGAGGCAAGGGTGCGATAGATGGGCCCCAGGGGTCTGTTTCTCACTCAAAGGCAGCTGGTGTTGTCTGCTCTGACTGGCATGTCTTTTGCACCCTGGCTGCCAGAGATCCTTTTAACACAGAGGGAGGAGGGTTCTCCGTTTCCTCCTTGGGATTCTCCTCTTTCCTCTTCACGCCCTTCTCAAGCGCTTTGGCCCAGCTGGGAGGTGTACTTGACCTGTAATCCTACCTCTTTCCAGCCTGGACAGAGAGAGGGGAAGTTGTGACATTGGGGTGGAGCAGGCAAAAAAATCTCTCGACTTTTGGTATGGTCAAGATGCAGCCTCCTGTTTAATGTTCAGGGCCACTTCTGTGGCTCCACTGCCTCTCGCCTCTCGCCCTTCCCATCACTGGCATGAGACGCACAAACCCATGAAGGCAGCCCACCAGGGAACATGACTCTTGGGCTAAAAGGTCTCCCTTCCCCTCCCAAGGTTTTGCATGACCTCCTGCGTGAAAAGCATAATCACCTCAGAAGAGATTCCCACATCGGTACAAAGAGGGCATCCTCTTTGGCAAAGTGGCCAAGTAGATCCCCAATATGAGGATCCCTCAAGCAGGACAGGGGACCAACTCTCCCTGCGGCATTCCATTTAGTATGGCGACACCTGCCCTTTGGAACTCCCTGCCTATTGATACCAAGCAAGTTCCTTCACTGCAGTCTTTTGGGCACCTGCTGAAAGGGGACATTCCCTGCGGAACTGAAGGAGGCAGTGGTGCGCCCGCTCTTAAAGAAAACATCATTAGATCCTTTAGATCTCTCCAATTACCGCCCGGTTTCGAATCTTCCGTTCCTAGGTAAGGTGATTGAGAGAGCGGTTGCTGAACAGCTTGGTAGGTTTCTGGATGAAACATCGGCTCTGGATCCATTCCAGTCTGGCTTCCGCGCTGGTCATGGGACCGAGACGGCTCTGGTTGCCCTAACAGATGATCTCCGTAGGCAGCTGGATCGAGGCGGGTCGGGGCTGCTGATTCTTCTAGATCTGTCAGCAGCTTTCAACATGGTTGATCACGAACTCCTGGACCACCGCCTTGCCGACGTGGGGATCCAGGGCACAGTCCTTCAATGGCTGCGCTCGTTTCTCTCTGGTCGGGGACAGAGGGTGGCGCTTGGGGGGGAATTGTCATCGCGCCACTCCTTGGTGTGTGGAGTGCCTCAGGGTGCGATACTCTCCCCGATGCTTTTTAACATCTTTATGTGCCCCCTCGCCCAGCTTGTCTGGAGTTTTGGGCTGGGTTGCCATCAGTATGCCAATGACACCCAACTCTATCTGTTGATGGATGGCCATCCTGACTCGGCCCCAGGCACACTGACCTGATGTTTGGAAGCTGTGGCTGGATGGTTACGTGGGAGCCGGTTGAAGCTAAATCCTTCGAAGACAGAGGTCCTGTGGCTGGGACGGGACGATATGGGATTGAGGGGGCAACTCCCATCTCTTGCGGGGGTGCAATTAGTGCCAGCACCGTCCGTTAAGAGTTTGGGTGTAATCTTCGACACCTCCCTTTCCATGGAGGCGCAGATTGCAGCTATAACAAAGGCGGCATTTTTCCATCTCCGCCAAGCTAAGCAGTTGGCTCCTTATCTCTCTCGCCCTGACCTAGCTACTGTGATCCACGCGACGGTCACCTCCAGACTGGATTATTGTAACTCACTCTACGTGGGGCTGCCCTTGAGACTGACCCAGAAACTCCAGCGGGTGCAGAATGCCGCGGCGAGACTCCTTATCGGGTCTTCGCTGCGAGATCACATTCATCCGGTACTATACCAGCTGCACTGGCTCCCGGTGGAGTACAGGATCAGGTTTAAGGTGCTGGTTTTAACCTTTGAAGCCCTATACGGCCTAGGACCCTCGTACCTACGGGACCGCCTCTCCTGGTATGCCCCACAGAGAAACTTACGGTCTTCAAATAAAAACATCTTGAAGGTCCCAGGCCTCAGAGAAGTTAGGCTGGCCTCAACTAGAGCCAGGGCTTTTTCGGCTGTGGCTCCGATCTGGTGGAACGCTCTGTCACAAGAGACTAGGGCTCTGCGGGACTTGACATCTTTCCGCAGGGCCTGCAAGACAGAGCTGTTCCACCAGGCCTTCGGCCAGGGCGCAGCCTGACTCACTCCCTCGGCAATCTTCGTGGAGCTCTGGCACAATGGTTGCCAGTGGCTTGATTTGAATTAATTTTATAATGAATGATTTTAGAGTGTTGTTTGTGCTGTACTTTTGTACTGTCTTACTGTTGTTAGCCGCCCTGAGCCCAGCTTCAGCTGGGGAGGGCGGAATATAAATAAAATTTATTATTATTATTATTATTATTATTATTATTATTTAGACAAACCCACCCATGTGCTTAGAAAACTGGGGGTCATTTTCATCTGATTTAATACAGCATTTTAAGTTGTGTTTCATTTTTAAATACTGTTGTAATTCTTTCTTGGTTTCATTGTTTTATCTTTTTGTAAACTACTTTGAGGGTGTTTTTTCTTTTCCACAGTCAAGCAGTGGATAAATTTTATGAAAGAAGCCCTATAAAAATAAATAAATTCCCCAGCAACTGGTACTGCTGGGGTGTCACCTGGCCTCCAATACTGTAGATAGCAGATATTCATCACAGCCTTTGATAGCCTTGTTCCACATGGATTTCTCTCTCTCCTTTTCAAGCTGTTCAGCTTGGCAGCCTGTGGCAGAGAGTTTCGCAGGTTAACTGCGTCGTGTGAAGTAGTCTGTCTGGATCCTGCAACATTCAGCTTTGTTGGAAATCCAGGAGTTCTGGGAGAAGGAGCAAAAGGTTTCTCTAGCCACTTTTTCCTTGCCATGCATAAGGATGCTTCATCCAGATGTTTGATGTTCACCAGCCAGAGATTCTTTCGCTGTGATTCCTGCATTGCAGGGGTTGGACTAGATGACCCTTGGGAATCCCTCCCAACTCTACAATTCCATGATTCTGCATGCCAAGCAGGTGCTCTACCACTGAGTTTCAGCCCTTCCCCTAATTGTACCTTCCTCTGTCCTTCGAGTATATAAAACCAGCATAAGGGGGGTCTACGTCTGCACAAAACCTCCTCTCTGATCCAGTTTTAAACAGTGACGGACTCTCTTTGTTCTCTCCTTGCTTTGTAACAAGCCCCCCCTTTCCCCCCCCAGTCCCCTACAGGTGTCTGATGTAATTATCATCTCATCAGTGACTCAGCCAAGCTTGCAGGCTGACTGGGTGTCTGGCGGCCTCCATCCTTTATGAATTTACACAGGGCCACAGCTGACTTGAAACTGATTTAGCCCGCAGGCTGCCTGCGGCATTTCCTCTCCGCATGCCCAGCTCCAGGGCGGCACCTACAGACCCCTCACGCACCTGGCCTCCCTTCCTTGTTTCCTGAAACCAGTTTTCCCTTTGAGTGACTGCCTAATGTCCCCAAGCTGAGCAATTTCGCAACCACTTTGGCCTTGCCTCTTTCCTGCATGGTCAAAGATGCCCCAGCGGACAAAGATGTCCTGTTTTGCACCGTCTCAGCAGGTAAAATGGGTCAGCAGCTGATTGTAGTTGTTGTTTAGTCGTTTAGTCGTGTCCGACTCTTCGTGACCCCCTGGACCAGAGCACGCCAGGCCCTCCTGTCTTCCACTGCCTCCCACAGTTTGATCAAACTCATGCTGGTCGCTTCGAGAACACTGTCCCATCATCTCGTCCTCTGTCGTCCCCTTCTCCTTGTGCCCTCCATCTTTCCCAAAATCAGGGTCTTTTCCAGGGAGTCTTCTCTTTTCATGAGGTGGCCAAAGTATTGGAGCCTCAGCTTCATGATCTGTCCTTCCAGTGAGCACTCAGGGCTGATTTCCTTCAGAATGGAGAGGTTTGATCTTCTTGCAGTCCATGGGACTCTCAAGAGTCTCCTCCAGCACCAGAATTCAAAAGCATCAATTCTTTGGCGATCAGCCTTCTTTATGGTCCAGCTCTCCCTTCCACACATCACTACTGGGAAAACCATGGCTTTAACTATACGGACCTTTGTCGTCAAGGTGATGTCTCTGCTTTTTAAGATGCTGTCTAGGTTTGTCATTGCCCCTTCATGGATCACTGCCTTGCTGTGGCGAAGGGGCTTGAATAACTCAGAGAAGCTATGAGCTATGCTGTGCAGAGCCACCCAAGATGGACAGGTCATGGTGGAGAGTTTTGACCAAACGTGATCCACCTGGAGCAGGAACCGGCAAGCCACTCCAGTATCCCTGCCAAGAAAACTCCTTGGACAAAACCAACAGCAACTGATTAGGGCAGGTCAAAGGAAAACCGCCTCCTCACTCTGTACAGGTAACCTCTGGAATTCACTTCTTCAAGATGTGGGGGCAGCCAATGACTTAGGCGGCCAGTCTGTGGAATAAGATTGGTTTATCGATGGCTACTAAACCCAGTGCTAGATGGAAACTCCATGTTCAGTGGCAGTCTACCTCCCAGTACTGGCTGATGGGTCCTGCCAGCAGGAGTGGGCTGCCGTCTCCCATCCCAGCTTCTTGGATTTTTCGTTGTTGGCCTGCAGGCTACGGGGATCTTTCGTCAAACTCAGCAGGACTCATATGATGCTCCTGTATCGTGACGTCACAAAATCCCCAACCTTTTCTTTGAAGCTGCCACAGAGAGCGCCTGGATGACAAACTCCACTTATTGGAGCTCCATTATTAATAATTGTGATCTTTGCTTTGTTCTGACTGCAGACCTGCTTTTGAGACCCAGATTAAGCTCGCAGCTAGAGCTCCACTGAGAGACAAGAAATGCATTAATTAGGGAAGGAAGAGAGATCAGGTTGTCCCCCCATCCCAGCGGGGGACCTGTTTATCCAGCGCACAGAATCTCAGGAAGGGAGATGGGGATTATGCACTCTTCCTGCTTCCAGCAGAACAGTGTGCTGTTGCACAGAAGTGCCTTTTAGTGTAGATAAAGAGCTGAATAAGAGACAATATGATAGAAGTTTATAAAATTATGCACAGACTGGAGAGAGAAGAGCTTTTCTCGCTCTCAACAACAGAGCATGTGGGACATCCAGTGAATTATAGAAACATAGAACTGGAGAGCTGGAAGGGCCCCTGAGGGTCATCTAGTCCAACCCCCTGAAATACAGGAATCTCAGCTAAAGCATCCATGACAGAGGGCCATCCAACCTCCAAGGAAGGAGAGGCCACCACCTCCTGAGGGAGACAGTTCCATCATCCCTAGCTGGCAGGACCAGTTTCCAGGGATGATGAGAATTGCGGTCCAAAAACAGCTGGAAAATGAAGTTCGTCCTAGATCAATGAAGCTGAGTGTTGGAAGATTTCGGACAAAGAAAGTTCTTCTTCATGCAGTGCGTCATTAAACTGCGGAACTCCCTCCCACAAGAGGCAGTGAGGGCCACCTTCTTGGATGGATTTAAAAGAGAATTAGACGACTTCCGGTTTGCTGCGGAGGCTATGACGGCGAGCTCCATGTCATCCGCTTAAGGGGCGACATGGTTCTGGCAAATAGAGCTTTGGGGGTGATCGCCAGGGCTCAGCGCACCCCCAAAAAAATCCCCACGGAGGAGTGGGGATCCTAGGGGTCCAGCAGAGTGTGAGAAACTCACCCCCCCCCCGAATCCCACTTCTGACTTTTTGTGCGCGGGGGGAAAGGGAAGGGTCCTGAGTCCGCTCAGGGCTCCAACAGGCACTATTGCCCGAGGCAGTGATGCTTCTGAATCCCAGTTTCCGGAAACCACAGGAGGGGAGAGTTGCTCTTGAGTTCGAATCCTGATTCTGGATTTCCCAGAGGCATCTGTTTGGCCACTGTGAGAACAGGATACTGGACTAGATGAGTCATTGGCCTGTTCCAGCAGCCTCTCCTTATGCTCTTCTGATTATAATGCTGAGAAATTAAATTTGCATGCTATATGAATCAATCACCCAACCTAACTAAGCTTCTGTTCTTATATGAACTGGTTGGAAGCGCATGGTTTTGTGAGATGGCAGAGCAACAACCCTTCAGGGACCTGGATTGCTCCAGTTCAGGGTCCTGGTTCATCCAGACCAATGTTGTCTACCCTGGCCGGCAGCAGGGTCTCAGGCAGAGGAGGGTCTTTCCCTGAAGTCAATCACAGAATCGTAGAATTGTAGAGTTGGAAGGGACCCCAGGGGTCGTCTAGTCCAACCCCTCGCAATTCCATCTTTAGGGGGCTGAACTTGGAACCTTCAGCTTGTAAAGCGGGTGCTCTGCCACTGAGCTGCAGCCCCCTGGGTTCCTTGGCAGGGGGCGTCTTCTCCCAATGCTCCCTGGCATCTCTAGCTGCCTATGCTTCTGCTTTTCCATGCCTCCACCAAAATGGGCACACATCTATTCCATCTTCTGCAGCCACCCATTTCCCCAATATAGGAAGGGCTCAGAAGCCACCCAAGCAAGACACAGGTGTGGTTTAGAGCGAGGGGAGGCAGCATTTTTTAAGAGAATGGGAGGAACTGGCACTGTTGTTGTTTAGTCGTTTAGTGGTGTCCGACTCTTCATGACCCCCTGGACCAGAGCATGCCAGGCACTCCTGTCTTCCTCCTGCAGTTTGGTCAAACTCATGCTGGTAGCTTCGCTAACACTGTCCCACCATCTCGTCCTCTGTCGTCCCCTTCTCCTTGTGCCCTCCATCTTTCCCAACATCAGGGTCTTTTCCAGGGAGTCTTCTCTTCTCATGAGGTGGCCAAAGTCTTGGAGCCTCAGCTTCAGGATCTGTCCTTCCAGTGAGCACTCAGGGCTGATTTCCTTAAGGATGGATCGGTTTGATCTTCTTGCAGTCCATGGGACTCTCCAGAGTCTCCTCCAGCACCAGAATTCAAAAGCATCCATTCTTCGGCGATCAGCCTTCTTGATGGTCCAGCTCTCACTTCCATACGTCACTACTGGGAAAACCAGAGCTTTACCTATACGGGCATGGTGATGTCTGGCACTACTACAGGTGATAATAACATAATACCCGTTCTACATTTGTAAGCATGCACTTTGGAACTCCCTGCCTCTTGATATCAGGCAGGCACCTTCACTGGACTCCTTGTGGCACCTGCTAAATCTTTCCTGTTTAGACAAGCCTGCCCAGACTCTTAGAAACTGCGGTAATTTTGATCTGTTACAGTATCTTATTGTATTTATTCATATTTTTTGTATATTTTAAAGTATGCTTGTAAATTTTTCTTTTCTTTCTTGTTTTATCTTTCTGTAAACCGCTTTGAGTTGGGTTTTTCTTTTCTTACTATCAAGCGGTGTAGAAGTTCTATGCAATAAATGAATAAGTAAGTGTTTGCCTGCAAGGCTTTTCTGCGAGGTTCCCACTTAAGAACATAAGCAGAGGCTGCTGGATCAGGCCTGTAGCCCATCTAGTCCAGCCTCCTGCTCTCACCGTGACCCTCCAGGTGCCCCAAAGTGAAACCCACAAGCAGGATTCGAACACAAAAGCGGGGCTCTCCCCTCCGGTGGTTCCCAGCCGCTGGTATTCAGAAGCAGTGCTTCCTTCCACCGACCGCGGAAGCAGAACACAGTCATCCTTACTGGTAGACTTTACTTCCACAATTTTCCTCTTTGAAATCCAATTGGTGGGCATCCCTGCCTCCTCCTGTGGCAGGGAGTTCCATAGGTTAGCTACGTTCTTCTATCTGTCCTGAATCTTCCAACATTCTGTTTCATTGGGTGTTCTCCAGTTCTAGCATTAGGAGAAAGAGGAAACATATTTTCTGTCCACCTTTTCCATGCCCTGCCCAATTCCAAGAACATCTATCATGTCCCCTCTGACTCCCAGTTCTCCTAATCCCCCAGTGCTGTGACATTTCCCCATCTTCTGTGGCAGAAGTTCTGGTTGGGGCCACTTAAGTAAAGCACCCTCCATTGAAATAGAGAGCACTGATGAAATCTAGGGGGCAGCCATCACTTACCCAGTTTCCATTTGGGTGGATTTCATCCTCTTTTTCTATAACCAACCTGAGAGCAAGGGGAGGAGCTCTTCACTTGATTGGCAGGCACAGTCACCAGTCACAGGCAGGACCCGCCCAGATTCCCCCTGGTCCCACCCACAGCTCATTTTGCCTAGCAGCCCTGCCCTTTCAGGATCACCTGTATCCTTTGCAAACCCTCCAACTGGTGGTTCACCTGCATTCCTGCCTGTGATGGAAATGCTCCACAATTGCGATTCCTTTACCATGGGGTAAATCCCACTGAACACAGTGGGGCTGGCATCTGAGTAAGTAAGATTTACTCCGTAAGAAACTCCGTGGTGGGGGGAGCCTGTCTACCTACTCACTTCATTGATCTGGCTTTGACTGTGGCTGTTTATAACATTGTCAGACTAGCATGAGAAATATGAAATTTTCTTAGGGAGTTTGGAGTTCTGAAATAATCTTGTTGCATGCCACCCCAATCTTCATGGGTTCCAGGCACTTACCTGGGCTCTTTTTCCTTGGAATGAAGGTCAGCAGAGACTGTAGTGTCTTTAGGGTGCATAGTTTTATTTACCTGAGCGTAAAATAGAATAGAATCCTAGAGCTGAAAGGGACCGTGTGGGTCATCTAGTCCAACCCCATGAAATGCAGGTTTTTGCCCAAGTTGAGACTCAAACCCATGAGCCTGAGATTAAGTCTCATGCTCTAACAGATGAGCTATCCTCAGATGGAGGGGATCACAGCATTAGTACTGCAGCAGATCTTCTCCAGCAGAGATCAAGCCTGTCTCAGTGTCTCCAGCTTCCAGCCTGTTTCCAGCTCGGCTCTCACACCCCACCCTGGCAAATGTTCTCCTACCTGGCGGTTAGGAGATGGGGATGGAGGAAAGCCCCATTCCCATCATTCACCTGGAGGAAACTGCCATTTCGTTGTAACTCTTGCTTAAAATTTTGTGATGTTGATGAGTACACCTAAGTCGCGGGCTAAGGCCATTGTCTTACAATGCCTCACAAAGAAATTGGTCTGACCAGTTCAGCACCTTCCTCTGTTTGATTCTAACCCTCCCTGGGTACAGGACCCCCAAGAACTAGAGGGGAGTCGGGGCATCATCCAGACTGACCCCCTTCCAAAACCCACAACAGTATAATAGTGTTCAGGGATCAAGGATTTTTAAACAATATTGTGCAATTTATTGGGATCTCCATTGTAGACTTTGCAGTGAGAGAGACAGAGAGAGAGAGTTTAATCTCCAACCATTTTCACTTTCCATGACATTTTGGAACAGGGCACTGGTCATGTTGAAAGTCGGTTGTGTTCCAGACAGGGAAAGCAAAGCCCAGACAGCAAATGCACCGCTGAATCAGGCCAGAGAGTTTGCCTTGCTCACCCAGCGATCGATAACAGGCATCAGCTCCCAATAATAATAATAATAATAATAATAAATGGGGAAGAGGCGCGGTTTTTAGCAGAGACAAGAGCTGGCATATGGTTCACCTGTCAAATCCCGGGGGTGGGATCCGGGGTTACCCTGGCAACAGGAGACGGAATCAATAACACCCAAATGCAAGGCAGCTAGCAGAGAAGGAGGGGGTGGGGAGGGTCTGGGAATGCCAAATGTGGGAGGGGCATCTTGTGCAAGCTGTTTGCATGATTGCAAATGAATCGAGGAGTATTTCAGCCCGGAAACTTTCCATAAGGCTGCCGTTCTGCAGGTTTGCATGAGAGTCCAGGAGGGGGAAAGGCTGGCACCAGCAAGAGCAAAAGCACAAAATGCATCCTTGTTTGGTGTGTGGTGTATATTTGCATGTCAGCAGGTCGATCGTGGATCATTAACCAGGAAGATAGCTGCTTCCTGGCATTGGACCCTAAGCCAGGTGGATTTTATTCCCATCATTGGAAGTGTCTCCTGTACGGGGGGGGGGGGGGAGTGTGTGTGTGTGTGTGTGATCCCAGCTCAATGATGGGAAGGAGGGCAGGGAGCCAGCAAGCAAATGAGGACCACCGTTTTCAGGTCTCAGTGCCTTGCTGGGCAGGAGAGCCACCCCTATCTCATTGTTGTTGTCGTTTAGTCGTGTCCGACTCTTCGTGACCCCCTGGACCAGGGCACACCAGGCACTTCTGTCTTCCACTGCCTCCCACAGTTTGGTCAAACTCATGCTGGTAGCTTCAAGAACACTGTCCCACCATCTCGTCCTCTGTCGTCCCCTTCTCCTAGTGCCCTCCATCTTTCCCAACATCAGGGTCTTTTCCAGGGAGTCTTCTCTTCTCATGAGGTGGCCAAAGTACTGGAGCCTCAGCTTCATGATTTGTCCTTCCAGTGAGCACTCAGGGCTGATTTCCTTCAGAATGGAGAGGTTTGATCTCCTTGCAGTCCATGGGACTCTCAAGGGTCTCCTCCAGCACCAGAATTCACCAGAATTCACCCTATTTCATAGAACCATAGTATTGTAGAATTGAAAGGGATTCCTGAGGGGCATCTAGTCCCACCCCGTGCCATGCAGGAATCCTGCCCACAGCCATCCCTGGGTGGGCTCAAACCACCAACCTTCTGGCTAACTGCCGGATGCGCTGAGCCATTGCGTCACCAGAAGGACAGAACTTATTTTCTGGTATCCCAAAGATCATTGTCCTTGTTTTGCCAATGCCCCACACCCCCTGGCCTTGGAATGGGGGGGGGGGGAGAGAGAGAGAACAGAAGTCCATGTCATGTCCAGTTCGTGACTAAATTAGAAGTAAAAAGACCCAAAGTAGGGGTTGGGGGTGGGATGAGACTGGGGCAGGCTTGTTGCATGTGCCTGGAGGGGGAAAGGGGGGACACACTTGCCCCACTGAATGACCCATAATAACTGGAGGATCCATCCTAACCAGAGAGCCAGTGTGACATAGTGGTTGCTAGACAAGGGTGCGGGAGACCAGGGTTCGAATCCCCACTTGTGATGAAGCTCACTTGGTGTAGGAATAACGGAGGACGGCAGGAGGTTGGATGCAGGTGAGCTGTGCAGAAGCACGCTGGCAGGAATCCTCCAAGACAAGCTGCCGGCCAGCTCTGCAGAGGCTCCTTTTATTTTATTTTTAAAGAAATTTTATTAGATTTCCAGTCATAAAGACAAACAAAGAAATAAAACAATCAAAGAAAAAAAAACATACAGAAAACAGAACAAGTATAATTTCATTTCCCTTTTTTTCTTAACCTTACTTTCCTGACCTCCTCATACCTTCCCTCAAATCCCCTCCTTTAGCTTTATTTAAATCTTCAAATTTCTTCCCTTTTTCTTAATCGTTACAGCTGACAACCACTTAATTTCAAAATCAATATCATTCAACATTCATTAATTTTACAGTATTTCTTAAGGTATTCTTTAAATTTCTTCCAGTCTTCTCTCGCCGTCTCTCTCCCCTGGTCTCGAATTCTGTCAGTCATTTCTGCCAGTGCCATATAGTCTATTACCTTCATCTGCCATTCTTCCAGAGTGGGTAAATCTTGTGTCTTCCAATACTTTGCGATGAGTATTCTTGCTGCTGTTGTTGCATACATAAAGAATGTTCTGTCCTTCTTTGACACCAATTGGCCGACCATGCCCAAGAGAAAGGCCTCTGGTTTCTTCCGAAAGGTATACTTAAATACCTTTTTCAGTTCGTTATATATCATATCCCAGAAAGCCTTAATCTTTGGGCACGTCCACCAAAGGTGAAAGAATGTACCTTCAGTCTCCTTACATTTCCAACATTTATTATCGGGCAAATGATAAATTTTTGCAAGTTTGACTGGGGTTAGGTACCACCTATAAACCATTTTCATGATATTTTCCTTTAAGGCTGTACATGCCGTAAATTTCATTCCGGTGGCCCACAACTGATCCCAGTCAACACTCATAATATTATGACCCACATCTTGAGCCCACTTAATCATTGCCGATTTAACCGTCTCATCCTCAGTATTCCATTTTAACAGCAGATTATACATTTTTGACAAAGTTTTTGTATTGGATTCTAACAGAGGCTCCTTTTATTGGCACAATATGCAAAACCAGTCAGATACACTTTGGACTGTGACCTTTACACATCTTCCAATCCTGAGATCGTGGGGTGGTACAAAGTTATTTTGGCACCTGTTTCCACCGCATCATTTTCCCCTTGCACAATGCATGACGAAGGAGACAGAGGTCACAGACAGGACACGGCAGACCACTGAGAAAGCCAAAGGTTAGACAGAGGGCATGATGTTCAGACAGCTGTGGCTTTGTCTGCCTTCAACTTGGTGACTTCGGGGGCAAGTCACTGTCTCCCAGCCTAACCTACCTCACAGGGTTGTTGCGGGGATTGAAAGAGGAGTGGGAGAGCCACTCTGAGCCCGGTCTTGGCCAGGGAGGGCGGGGTATAAATAAAAATTATTATTATTATTATTATTATTATTATTATTATTATTATTATTATTGGCATCCTGAGCTCCATGGAGGGAAAAGTGGGGTGTAAATGCAGTAGATAAATTGGATTAATTTATAAATTGTTTTCATTTAGAAAACCAAGTCTCTAGGTCTTGTGGCATTCGAGGAACAGGGAAGAACATTCGGCCACAATTCTGCCCAGTCGTTTTGTGAGAAACTAGACTTTCCCCCACCTTTCAGTATTTTTCATAAAAGAATAGAGTCACGGCAATGCTCAGTTCTTTTGAAAGCAAAGACAGTGATTTTGGCAAAAAGAAAAAGAGGTTAGGGTGACGCTGCTCTTGTCTGGAGAAGGAATTCCTAGTTTCATTTTTAAGGCTGTTGTTTGTTTGTTTGTTTGTTTGTCTGTCAGTTTCAAGAAGTAGGGAACATGAGATGATGGCAGCGCTGAGCAGAGAATATCTCAGGGCCTGCATTGTCCTCTAGATTCAGGGGTGACCTCCAAGGTCTCAGGAACGCGAAGTTGCAAAAGAGCAAGCCTTGCTGTAGGGAGTTGCCTTGCCAGGAAGATAAGACCTTGCAGGGAGACATCAGCTGCCTTGCTTCAATGACAAGTAAGAGCCTTGTGGCACCTGCAAGACTAGCAGATGACTGCGGCCTCAGATTGTGTGGATAAGAGTCGCCTTCAGCCCATTGGAAAGGAGATTTAAATCCGCTAAGTCTTTAAAATGCCAGAAGACTCCCTTGTGTTGGGATAATGGGGCAGGCACTGGACTATGACTGAAGGCAGCTGCTGATATAACTTTATAGACTCATAGAACTGTAGAGCTGGAAAGGACCCCAAGGAATCACAAAAGAGAGCTTGCTGGATGCAAAGGGAACTCTGCAACCAGTATCCGAGGCCCGATTCTGCTATCTGGTGTTTTCCACTGAAAGAGAGCATGATAATGTAACAAGAACCTTCTGGATCAGGCCAATGGCCCACCTAGTCCAGCATCCTGTTCTCACAGCAGTCAGCCAAGTCTTTGGCCCCACTGGAAGAATGGCAAAGCTGGAAGGTACCCAGGGATCATCTAGTCCAACCCACTTCAGTGCAGAAATTACAGCTACAGAATCCCTGACAGATAGCCACCCAACCTCCATTTTAAAAAGAGAGACTACTATCTTCTGAGATAATCCATTCATGACTCTTAATCTCAGGGTTCGAGTCCCACGTTGGGCAAAAGATTTCTGCGTTGCAGGGGGTTGGACTAGATGACCCTCATGATCCCTTCCAACTCTAGGATTTCTGGGACTGGGGTATGGAGGCAGTGATCTCCTCTGCCTCTTCCCCCCAGAGGAGCCTGCATGTACAGCTGCCCCACCTCTCCCCCACAGTCACCCACCCGCCTGCCTGCTGGGTGAAATAATTAAATGAAGGTCTTATATATATAATAAATGTTCATAAATGTATCAAGCAAACACGTACATAAATATATAAACCACATGTCTGAGGCAGCACAGGAAAACAGCCCAGAAACCATTTTGATTCCCAAACTGACCAAATGATTTCTCTGCAAGGTCGAAGGAAAATGGAAAAGCCTCCCCACTATCTTTTCATTCACAAAACCTGTCTTAAGGGTATGTCTGTATATGAATAGGGTGAGTCTGTGACCTGGCTCAGGAACTAAGTTTTTATCATTACAAAAGACTGGCCAGGCTCCCCAGGCAATCCAATCAAGTAAGCATTAACAGGTAACCTGCCAGACAGGAGGTAAAAAAAAGCACTCAGATTTCTGCTGTAGACTGCCCTTTCTGTGATGTAGGTATGATGTGTCTGGGGTGGTCTTGGACTCCAGGGCAGGCAATTTAAAATGTCTATATAAGGGCAGGCACATCTTTCTTCTGGGTTCTTCCTCCTTCTCCTGCGTGTAAGAGGAGCACCCAGTTGCAACAGCTCAATAAAGATCAAGCTTACTAGCTGCTTTGCTTCTCAATATTCTCTGGTTGGCCTCTGTTATTTTCTCCAACTGATGGAGAACCTGCAAAGGACTCTGAAAGGGCTCTTGTGTCCCCCATAAGGGAATAAGGGCAGATTTTCATTTATTACATGGGTGGGCAAGCTATCGCCCCACTAGCCCCTCTCATAGAACCCTAATTGGTACCAACCCCTTCTCACGGCTGCCTCTCTTTCAGAGCCATGGGGGTGCTGATGTCCAGGCGGCAGACCGTGGAGCAGGTCCAGAAGGTCAGCCTGGCTGTGTCGGCCTTCAAGGATGGGCTGCGAGAACGCAAGTCGGAGGGCAGCACCAGCCGGAGGGGCACCATTGAGGACACGGTGCAGGAACTCAGAGAAGAGGAGGCCTCGGAAGCAGGGTCTTCGGCGGGGCTCCAGCAGAAGGAGGAGAGCCGCTTCCGCAGGGCGGCCTGGGAGAGGCTGCGGGACGGGCGAGGGGTGGAGCCCGAAGAGTTTAACCGCACCACTTTCTTCACGCCGCCAGCCTTTGCCCGCCCCACACGGAGGGAGCAGGATGACGAGCCCATTGAGATCAGCCTGGAGCAGAGGGAGCAGGTGGGCACAAGATGAACCCCTGGACCAGGGAGGGAGGGAGGAGAGACAGAAGCACCCTGGGCAAGAAAACCAGAGGGGCACGACACATCGTAGAATCGTAGAGTTGGACGCGTTGGATGGATTTAGATGAGCAGGAGAGGATATTTTACTTATTAATGATCCTTCCTCTTTTTTCTCATGGGTGTAAGAATGCAAATACCTATTTCAGCAGAGTAATGCCACCATCTGTGGGCAGCTGATCTCTAGAAGCTTTTAGGACATGGTTGCGCAACTTTCTAGAGCAGCTTTACTATCCAAGGATGATTAGGCAGACTTAGGTCATCTTCTCCTGGTTCCTTCTTAACAAAGAAATCACTCTCAAACTGTTCAGGTAAACCAGGAAAATATATAGTTTACTCACTTAAAGGTCTTGCCAGGATTCAGGATATTCAGTGATGGAAATCAAGCAGCTGATAATCCTTAAAAGTTACAAACGTCCAGAGTCCAGTTCGAAATGGAGGGCGCTCCCTGGAGGAGAGCTCACAGAGAACCCTGCCCATTGCAGGTAAGAAGAAGAAGGAGCAGCGACAGGAAGAAGATTAGGTTCCTTTTGTCTTCTACCACAAAAGTTTAGAGGATATAACATCATAGAGTCACCTGCTTGTGACTTTCTAGCAATCATGCATTTGTCATTTGGCTGCAGATCCTCCCCCAGGAAGGGGCCCCCAATAAAAATAAAAATAATTTATTATTTATATCCCGCCCATTTGGCTGGGTTACCCCAGCCACTCTGGGTGGCTTCCAACAGAACACTAAAATACAATAACCTATTAAACATTTAAAGCTTCCCTAAACAAGGCTGCCTTCAGATGTCTTCTAAAAGTCTGGTAGTTGTTTTACTCTTTGACATCTGGTGGGAGGGCGTTCCACAGGGTGGGCGCCAAAACCAAGAAGGCCCTCTGCCTGGTTCTCTGTAACTTGGCTTCTCGCAGTGGGGGAACCGCCAGAAGGCCCTCGGCGCTGGACCTCAGTGTCCGGGCTGAACAATGGGGGTGGAGATGCTCCTTCAGGTATACTGGACCGAGGCCATTTAGGGCTTTCAAGGTCAGCACCAACACGTTGACTTGTGCTCAGAAACGTACTGGGAGCCAATGTAGGTCTTTTAAGACCAGTGTTGTGTGATCTCAGCAGCTGCTCCCAGTCACCAGTCTAGCTGCTGCATTGTGGATTAATTGCAGTTTCCGGGTCACCTTCAAAGGTAGCCCCACGTAGAGCGCATTGCAGAAGTCCAAGCAAGAGATAACCAGAGCATGCACCACTCTGGCCAGACCGTCTGTGGGCAGGGAGGGTC
This sequence comes from Podarcis siculus, assembly GCA_034642415.1. Lineage (NCBI taxonomy): Eukaryota > Metazoa > Chordata > Lepidosauria > Squamata > Lacertidae > Podarcis > Podarcis siculus. The sequence continues at coordinate 1,129,227 of JAXCMG010000039.1, read as the reverse complement.
TCAGCCTGCGTACCAGATGGAGCTGATAGACAGCTGCCCTGGACCCAAGGGTCATCAAGTTCAATTACCTGCAATGCAGGAATCGCAGCTAAAGGATCCCTGGCAGATGCCCGCCCCCCTCTGCTGCTGCAGGGCTAGGGAAGAATTCTACAATGCCATGGGTTCTCCTGAATTGAGGAGGGCATATCAAGGGTGACCTCCTCCTCCTGGTGGTCCCTGCAGCTGCTCAGGGCTTCAGCCTTTCCTCCCCTCCCCACGCAGGTGACCAACGACGAGACGTGCGAGGTGTGCGAAGTGTGGACAGCGGACAGCCTCCTGCCCTGCCGCGTCTGCACGAGGGTCTACCACGACGGCTGCCTCCGCCGGATGGGCTTCCTGCCCCAGGACAACACCAGCGAGGTCATTGAGGCGGCCCATTCGGAGACCGGCTGGAGCTGCTACTCTTGCGTAAGCAGCGGGTGGGGGCCCTGGGGTGCTGGGGAAGGGGGAGGGAGACGTCTTCCCTTCCAGTGTGAAGAACTGGGGGTCCCTAGCCTGAGGGGCGGTCACTTACCCTCCCCTTTCCAAGAGAGGATTGCACCCACAGAGAGAGGGGAAAGATAACCATGATGGTGAAAGGAAGCCTCCATGTCTAAAGGCAGTCTACCTTTGAGGACCAGACACTGAAGGAGTGAGGGCAGTGGAGAGGGGACTCTGAATCTGCAAATCCACCCATTTGGGTCCTGGGAGCCTCCCAGCAACTGACTCGCCCTCTTTTCCTCCCCCACCCAGGACAATCTCAACTTGCTCCTCACTGAGGAGGAGATGAGCAGCCTCTTCCAGTCCTTCCAGCAAGGCAAGGTCGACCCAGGTAAGCCTCCTGTGCTGCGGACCCACACTCGACTCCTGGGTCATGCACCCATCCATGCAAAGGCAAACAGGAGTGAAGAGAGGGACCAACGGCAGCCGGTCTCTCGCCCCCTTCACCCAAACCGCAAGAGCAGATTGCACTTTGGGCGGGGAATGCCTGGAGAGCAAGGCGTAGGGCCAGTGGCCATGATCCCACCACCACCAGGCCTTGCCTTCACCATGATCTATCCTTGGGAGTCTTGCCTTTCACGGTGGGGGCAGGAGGTCGCTTCAGACCTCCGTACCACCCCATGGAGGAAGGCGAAGCGATGGTGAGGGAGCCTGGTGGGCTTTGGTAGCAAGCGGAAGAGGAGGCTGCTGTGGGCAGGGCTGTCTCTATAAGTGAGTTGGGCAGAATGGGAGAGGGTGGCAGGTTGGGATCCAGGTCCTAGCTCACCTCCCTTGCTGGAAACCCCAAAAGGGGTCGCCAAACAACCCCACACCTGTTCTCTCAGCTGTGCTTTCTGCATGCTCCTGCCCCTAATTCAGGGCTGGGGGGGAGCTGCTGGTGCAGTCTCCTAAATTGCTGCTCTGCACATGCAGGGGTAGAGGAAGGGGGCGGGTGGCTGCCCCAGGTGTCACCACTGGGGGGGTGACAAAATGCCGGGTGGCACTCACCGTGGAGCCTGCAGCACGCCTGAGCCATGGGTCTCTCCTGGAAGTGACACGGCGGCTTGGGGGCCCGCAGGCTCCGCACTGCCCCAAATGGTCTGCCCGTTACTCCCCCTCCCCCAGCTGTAGGGCGCCTGCCCCAGGCCCCGCCCCAGGTGCCCAGTCGGCTTGCTCTGCCGCTGCACACACGTCCTGCCCAGCCCTTCAGTGAAGGTGCCTGTGAAACAAAACCCGGGTTGTTGTTTGCAGGAATGAGGCACAGCCAGGAGGGAAGTTCGCCTCGGGCGGCAAAATGTCTTGGGCCGGCTGTGATTCTGGGGGTCTTGAGTGGGACTAGGTGTGTCGCTGGGTTCAAGGCTGAGGCCTCCCCTTAACTGGGGGCCCTCCTACTGAGAGGGTGCAGCAGCTGCAAAAAAAAGAGAGAGGCAAATTCCACGCTAAGGATCATTAGGAAAGGAACTAAACGAAAACTGGCCATATCGTAACGCCATTATGGAAACCTGTGGTGCAACTGCATTTGGAGTACTGGGTCCAGTTCTGGTTGCCTCATCTGAAGATATTGCAGAGTTGGAGTTCAGAGAAGGGCAACAGAAATGGTTGAGGGGATGAAGAAAGGTTGCAGCATTTGGGACTTTTTAGTTTAGAGAAAAGGCAGATGAAAATGGACGTGGTAGACGTTTATAAAAATTATACATGGCATGGAGCGGGTGGACAGAGAAAGGTTCTTCTCCCTCTCTCGCTAGAACTCTATAACTCATGGACATGAATGTTGGAAGATTCAGCACAGTGAAAAGCAAGTCCTTCTTCACACAGCACCTAGTTAAACTGTGGAACTCCCTGCCACAGCAATGGCCACCAAACTAGATGGCTTTTAAAAAACGATTTGACAAATGCATGGAGGAGCAGAGGGCTTTCAATGACTGCGCAGCCTCCACAGCTGAGGAAGCAAGGCTTCTGAATCCCAGTTGCTGGAAACCCCCCGGATCCTTCTTGCTGGTTTCCCGCAGGCTCTGTGAGAGCAGGATGCTGGACTAGATGGGCCACTGGCCTGATCCTGCAGGCTCTTTTTGTATTCTTATGAGGGGAGCAGGGCAGCGCTAACAGCTCAAGGGGTTAAGGTGCTGCAGAGAGAGAGAGAGGGAGAGCGCTCACTGACTCTTCCCATCTGGTGGCTCCACAGACAGTGCGCTGACCTTGAATGTCTTCTTGGGCTACAAGCGGCTGTCGAACCAGCAGCCCAGCAGCGAGGAGCAGGAAGACCAGGACGCCCTGCAGTTTTCAGCGCTGGATCCAGAGAAGAAAGGCCGCGTCGAATGGGTGGATTTCCTCTCCCACGAGTCCGTCCTGCAGCTGCAGAGATCACGGACACAGGTGGGTGAAGGTGACTCCGATGAGGAACCTAGGAAGGTGCCTTCTGTTGAGTCACTCAGTCCATGGGTGCCTCCAGCCCAGCTGGCAGCAACTCTCTGAGGCCTGGCAAGCCATTGCATCACTCCTGAGCGCTGTGGTGGCCAGTTCAGGAGTGCAAAGCCCCTTCCACCCCCCTCACAGCCAAAGCCCCTTCGAAGACGATGCTCTAATCACACGCTCCTCCTCTGCTTCCCCCCCACAGAACGCCCTGCTGCGCCTGCTGACGGGCAAGGAGAGAGAGCGGGCACGATCCACTTTCTTGTCGCTGGATCAGCACGGGGACGGGCTCATCAGCGAGGCAGAGAGTCGGCGCAGCCAACACACGTGGTTCCGTAAGCGGCACAAGGAGGTGCCCTCTTGCAACGTCAGGTAAAGGTCCTCACCCGCCCACTCTGAGCCACAGCCTCCCCTGGCTTGCCTGGGAACCCTCCTGCGTTTGCCACTGGGCACGTGGGCACATTTAAAGCCCTATGCGGCCTAGGACGTACGGGACCGCCTCTCCTGGCATGCCCCGCGGAGGACCTTAAAGTCCACAAATGACAACATTTTGGAGGTCCCAGGTTGCAAGGTGGTTAGGTTGGTCTCTGCTGTGGCCAGGGCCTTTTCAGTACTGGCCCCGACTTGGTGGAACGCTCTGTCACAAGAGACTAGGGCCCTGCGGGACTTGACGTCTTTCCGCAGGGCCTGCAAGACAGAGCTGTTTCGCCTGGCCTTTGGTTTGGACTCAGTTGACCCTTATGTTTCCCTCCCCTTATGGTCTTGATTGATCGGCTACTTTTAAAATGAGGCTGCATTTTAAATTGTATTTTAAATTGGTTTCCCCCCCCCCCTATTATGTTTTTACAGTCATACCTCATGTTACCTTTGCTTCAGGTTGAGCATTTTCAGTTTGCGTCCTGCGATGTCCCGGAAGTACCGGAAAGGGTTACTTCCGGGTTTCGCAGCTCGCACATGCACAGAAGCGGTGAATCGTGACCCGTAGACGTGGGTTGCATTCCTTTCAGGTTGCAAATGGGCCTCTGGAATGGATCCCGTTCGCAACCAGAGGTACCACTGTACTGTAATTTTACTGGTGTTAGCCGCCCTGAGCCTGGCTCTGGCCGGGGAGGGTGGGGTATAAATAAAAATTATTATTATTATTATTATTATTAAGCAGAAGCTCACCCCCTTGGCCTGAGAATTCTGGGTGTCTGCATGTTTTTTTTCCAACCTGTCGGGAGTTTGGGGCACCTTTGCAAAGTCTTCTCAGCCTGGGGAAGGGGCCAGGCCTCTCCCACCCCAAGCCCGGCACCCTAGCAATGATCTTCGCAATGCCACAGGTGACCTTGGGGTGCTGTTTGTGGGGCATCTGTGGCCAGAGTCCTTCATCAGACTGCTCATTAGGGTGATGTAATCCTGGGGGTGCCCTTTGCTCCCTTACAGCATCAGCCACGTGGGCCCCATCTCAGAGAGCAGCCCAGCCAGCAACGCAAGCCAGGACCAGGTGCTGTTGAATGCAGAGCCAGAGGAACCAAGGTAAGCAGGTCACCGGGCAGAGAAGAGTGCCAGGGAGAGGCCTCCAACAGAGTCTGCAAGTTCAGAAGAAGCATTTGGCAGGGTCCAGCTAAGACTAGACTGTTTCAGACGAAGAAACCACTACAGGTGCCTCACTGTCTGGGAAATCTATAGAACTGTAGCGTGGGAAGGGACCCCCAGTGGCCATCTAGTCCAACCCCCTGCAATGCAGGAGTTGCAGCTAGAGAATCCCTGACAGGTGGCCCTTCGGCCTCTACCAGCTCCCAAGGGAGTCCATTCCACTGTCAACTGGCTCTTGCCACCAGAAAGTTCTTCCTAATGTTTAGTCAGAATCTCCTTTCTTGTCATTGGAATCCACTGGTTCAGGGGATCCACTCTGGAGCAAGGGAAAACCATCTGGCTCCATCTTCCATATGAGAGCCCTTCAGATATTTGAAGATGGCTATCATATCTCCTGGGACGCGGGTGGCGCTGTGGGTTAAACCACAGAGCCTAGGACTTGCCGATCACAAGGTCGGCGGTTCGAATCCCCACAACGGGGTGAGCTCCCATTGCTCAGTCCCTGCTCCTGCCAACCTAGCAGTTCGAAAGCACGTCAAAGTGCAAGTAGATAAATAGGTACCGCTCCAGCGGGAAGGTAAACGGTGTTTCCGTGCGCTGCTCTGGTTCGCCAGAAGCGGCTTAGTCCTGCTGGCCACATGACCTGGAAGCTGTACGCCGGCTCCCTTGGCCAATAAAGTGAGATGAGCGCCGCAACCCCAGAGTCGGCCATGTCTAGACCTAATGGTCAGGGGTCCCTTTACCCTTTACCTATCATATCTCCTCTCAGTCTTCTATTCTACAGGCTAAACATCCCCAACTCCTTCAGCCATTCCTCATCTGGCTTGGTTCCAGACTCTGGGACGGCACCCAGGAATTATCCTCTGTCTGTGGGTCACATACTGGTTCTGGAGCTCAGGAAGCCTGGATTATGTTCCCCAGTCTTTGAGCAATTCTCTGCAGGCACCCTGTGTTCTTCCCCTGATCCCTCCTCACATAGTAACCTAAAAAGAGCCTGCAGAATCAGACCACTGGTCCACATAATCCAGCCTCTTCTTCTCACAATGGCCAGCCAGATGTCTGTGCAAAACCCACAAGCAGGAACCAGGCACAAGAACAAAACTCTCCTCCTGCTGTTTCCAGCAACTGGTATTCGGAAGCATCACTGCCGCCAACTCCTGCCTCAGTTTCCACCGCCGTAATGTCACTCCTGACTTTCCTAAATGTTGGAGAGATGTGCCAACACTTGCAATATCGCTCTGCCTCATTAGGAGCCGCGCTCAGGCTCCCAGGTTTCCATGGCAACTGTTGGCAGCAAGGCAAACCCTAAGCATCTTTCCAGTTGGGGGGAGATGACTCCCAGTTCGGGTGGGGAGTGGTGGGCGAGATGGAGAAGCGCAGCTGGGAGGGGGGAGCTGGTGATCCGAGGCCTTGGTGGGATCCAAAATGAGATGGGAGCCATCCTGCAACGACACGTTTCCCCAGCCATCTGCCTGGTTCTGCCGGCGCCGTCTCTCTCGCCAGACCTGCCTGCCAACGAACTGTCACTCAGGCCTGGAGCAGATTGGCATAAGAGCAAAGGCGGGCATCTCTGCCTGCTCCCCAGGCCCTGGACAGATGGATGGGCGAGCAGACTTGACTCTCAAGAACAACTCCTCTCTGGAGTAGGGCGAGGTAGTCAAGTACAATAAGGCTGTGTGGTCTAATGGTTAGAGTAGCTCAGTTGCTTAGAGCCTGGAGCTGATGACATCAACATTGCGGGTTCAATCCCCATACGGGACAGCTGCACATTCCTGCATTGCAGGGGGTTGGACTAGATGATCCTCAAGGTCCCTTCCAACTTAATCCTATGCTTGATTCTTATGAGTACAGAACCTGGGAGAAACCAGGGTTCAAATCACCACTCAGCCACATAACGCTGGCTCACCTGGGCCAGGCACCACCTCTCAGCCTGGTCTACCTCTCAGGGTTGTTGTGAGGGTCAGATGGGAAGGCAGAGAACCGTATGTGCCACCATGAACCCTCTGAAGGGAAAGTGGGTGAAAGTGGAAGAGTAATTTAATAGCAACTCTCTGCTTGCTGAGACCAGAATCAAGGGAGAGGGGGAAGGCGGGACTGGGATGATTGGGTGGGGTGTGTGGGGTGGAAATGGGAAGAGGAAAAAGAGGAGGGGAGACAAGGGCTGGCTGAGAAGCCAGTAGCCACATATCTCCCTCCCCAGGGAGGTTAAGGTGCCCCACATTGCTGGGGGATTTCGTTATTATTCTTTTTTTAAATTGTCTTTCTGCCCCACCTTTTCCTCCAAGGAGCTCAAGGTGGGGCAGACATGGTTCTTCCCATCCTCACATTCTTCTTCTTCTTCTCTTCCTCCTCCTCCTCCTCCTCCTTCTTCTTCTGGGATCACTCATAGCTGAGTAAGATTGTCTTCCATAAACACGTATTTAACAATGAGTCTGAGGCCAATTCTAGCACAGATAACAATGGCTCTCAAAGTGACCCATTCACAGTGGGATCAGGTGTTAAACAGGATTCTGTCATTGCCCCAACTCTATTCATTATTTTCATTGCCATGATCCTGCACTTTGTCAAAGGGAAACTCCCCACCCCCCTCACAGAATGCCCCCAGAACAACCCTGGGAGGTAGGTATGTCTGAGAGGCAGTGAGTGGCCCAGGGCCACCCAGTGAGCTTCACAGCCGAGTGGGCAGGACCCCTTGCCCCACACCAGTTACGTCACGCAATCGTGGCTTTGGCTTTCTCTAGGAGCTCAGCACTGGACTCTCCGCCCTGGAGGCCAAGCTGGCTTGCTGGGCTGCCTCATGCCCAGCTCCTTTTCATTCTGTGCCAGCCAAGCCGCTGGCTCCGCCTTCCCCATGCCTGGCAAGTATTTTGGACTACAACTCCCATCATCCCCGGCATCATATAGCCATGCTGGCTGGGGCTTCTGGGAGCTGTCTTCTTTTTTTCTTCTTTTTTTCTTCATACATTTTTATTGGTTTCCATATTTATCACATAGAAAAAGAGAAAACATTACAAAACACACAACAAGAAAATAAAAACACACAAAACAAAATTCTTACTTCAAATCTCTAATTCCCGTTACATTGATAGCTGACTTCCTCAAATCCCCTCTATCTGAATTTCATTATAACCCCTGTATAGCAGTTCTCCAAATTCATATTTCTAATAATATTCACTCCTTTCATTTACTATCCTCCTCTCTTTTATTAATATTCTAATCCTTAATATTTACTACCACATATTCTTAATCCACCCATAAGCCTATTTGTTGCTTCCAAGAATTTTCTAATTATCTTGCATCACAATATTTAGCTAAATATTCTTTAAATTTCTTCTGGGAGCTGTCTTTGAGAACTGCCAGAGGTTCCAGGCCAGGGGAAGGCTAAGCCTTGCTCTTGGGCTGGCATCTGCTGGGGACTCCATGCTGCTAAGCTTTTCCCTCCCTCTGTTTCCTTCACAGCCGGACCATCAACTGGCCTACTTTCCTGCAAGAGAGCACCATCTACATCCTCGCCGCCCGGCCCAACAGCCCTGCCATCCACCTGAAGCCGCTGGCATAGGGGCACGCTTGGCAAGGGGGGAGGCAGTCAGAGACAAACAGACTTGCCTTGCTGGGAAGAGCAGGAAGGTCTCCACGATCCTGCCAAGCCATCTGGATTGACACGGGCAAAACTTCTTGTATGCTGGAGCAGCCAAACGACACAAGCCAGAAAACAGCCAGGAGATTGGTGATGATGGAGGGCAAAGCATTTGGCCCCTTTGCCCATCACTTCCCTCCCCTCCCCCCCTTCTCTGAATCTCTCCCTACACACCCACAGAGACCTATAGGCAGGACCCTGGCTGCATCATTGGGCAGGGACACCCCCTTTTTTATCAATCGGTTTAAAATGCAAACATTGCACTTCCAGGTTGGCCAGTTCATAAAACAGTTCAGATCCTCCAGCTGCACCTCGCAGCTCCTGCTTAGAGCCAAAAGAAAACTCAAGCGTTCCTCAGCCTTCTCATTATCCAGCAGGCAGGGCCAAAGAGCTTGTGCATCGCAGCCAAGTTCCAGGGTTCCTGGGCATCTGCTCATCTCAGCACCTTCCTGAATGGCCACTGACAAAATGAAAGCCTCAGGATTGGGCTCCTGGTCAAGAAATCACAGAATCATAGAATTGTAGGCTTGGTACCCCCAAGGGTCTTCCGAACCAACCTCCCACAAAGTCCCCTGTTGCATTCTAGTTTGCAAGGGGAGGGGGAGGAATCAGCTACAGGCAGAGGACACACTCGCTTTTCGATAGGGAGGGAAGAAATCTGTTCAGTTCCCATTTAAAGTTGAGCTTGCCTGGCTTTGCTAGACAATATGAGGAATCAAAAGACAGCTGTTCCTCCAAATTCACACTTCTCTGAATTTTTGCCATGCAGTTCTCCAGCCATGTAATATGCGCAGGCAGGCTGATGCTGATGAAATTTCATGAGGACGTCTGAAAGTCAACAATTCTCAAACTGCTCTTGAAATGTGTCGAACCAAGGTTGGAAAAACGAGAAAGTGAGAGAAACTGGAACTGACAACTTGGCCCTTGCGTAGCTGAGAGAGTGCCGAGCTCATGGCCTGCCTGGAGGATCTTGCAGTTTCACCTCTCAGTAGTGGCCTTTGCAAACTGCAAATGGAAGTGCTAGCTAGACAGAGCACAGGCTCATCGCCACAAAATAGAGTCATTTGCCAGACCCAAATCTCCACTCTTTGTCCACCACCACCCTGCCAAATTGTCATATTTACAGCCACTGCAGTGGATCCTGGCCCCTAAGGACCTGGAACCCTGCAAAGGGAATTCCACAGAGATCTATTTCTGCATCTCTAGGAGATGACCCCAGGAAGAGGATGCACACTTCAGCAGAACGGGGAGAAGTTACCTTCTGGCCAAGGCTGAACATGCTTCCCCTGTCCTTTTTTGACTGATTTCTACGCCCAGGAAGGCTCCCGATAGCTCAGCCTGGAGAACAGAGTGAAGAATACATGAACCACCTGGGATATGGGCCCATCAGGCTGAGGGTCCATCTAGCGGCTATGCCCATTGGTGCCCATTGGGACTGGTAGGGCAGGATGCAGGAAGACCAACAGCAGGTGGCGCCAGAGGTGGCTGGTTCCAGTTCTACAGGGGCAACTCTGAGATGAAGAGGGAGGAAGCTGGCAGGTTGCGCCTGCTCCCCAGAGGGGTTGTAAGTAAGAACAGAAGGCAGGTGGAGCCTCCATGTATTTTCAGCTCTTGTACTCCGTTAACTTAGAGCAGCTAGTGGCCTCTGGGGAAACCTTACAAGAGACCATCCTGCCCTGTCCTCTGCTTTTACCTCCAATGAAGGAGCTTCCATCACCTCCTGAGGAAGCCCACTCCACTGTCAAGGAGTTCCTCCCGATGTTAGTCGGAATCTCCTTTCCTGTCTCTTGATTCCATCCGTTCTGGTCCCCCCCTCCAGACCAGGGGAAAACAAGCTTGCTCCATCCTCCATGTGACAGCCCTTGAGATATTTGAAGATGACTATCCTGTTTCCTCTCAGTCTCCTCTTTTTCAGGCTAAACATACCCAGCTCTTTCAACCGTTCCTCATCCGTTCCTCATTTGTTTCCAGCCCTTAATCACCCTGGTTGCCCTGCTCTTCACACCTTCCAGCTTGTCAACATCCTTCTTAAATTGTGATGCCCAGAGTTGGACACAGGACTCCAGGGGTGGCCTGATCTGACCAAGGCAGAATAGAACAGGATGGTGACTTCCCTTGACCTGGACACTAGACTTCTGTAGATGCAGCCTAGAACAGCATTAGCTTTTTCTGCTGCTGCATCACGTTGTTGACTCGCTGTTGGCTGTTCCTATTTAACTCGGCCTCAATCCTGGGCCGTGCAAGACCGGAAGAAGGGTCCTGCTGGATCCCTGCCAAGTGAGAGCCAATGTGCCCTGAGCTTCAGTGGCTGGTCAGGTGACCTGGCCCTTCCCCACCCCTTCACACAGCAGCCAAGTCAGGCTTACTAGCAGCAAGAACACAACATGGCTTGTAGATTACAATGGTAGAGCAGTGGCTGAATAGCGCCAGGAAGGAGCCTGGGGGAGACCTCCCCCCTCTAGGGAGCGGTCTCGCAAGGGCTTTAAACCAACCCAGTCTCCCCACCCACTTGGAGAAATGTGCTATACCTTGGGGAAAGCAAGACAACTGGTCAGCCTTGGCCTCCATCCCATCCTCTTTCACCCTCTGCCAAAGCAACTGCACCCACTGAGAGAGAACCCTCCTTATCCAACACGCACAGTGGCCAGGATTTCCCATCCTTTAGCGATGAGCATCTGCCCTGTATTTTGGTGATGCCCCTCTCACGTTCCTGCTGTCCCAGGCCAACTCACCTGAATCCCCCCAGCACCCAGACATGGCCGGGGGCATGAAACCCCTCAAGGTGTCTGCCTCTCTCCCTTCCACCTTCAGAAGAGCGGCTGGCTGCAGCTGGATCAAGCCAAAGCCAAAGCTGGATCTAGTCCCACATCGTCCTCCCATAGTGACCAACCAGATGCCCATTACAGGAAGCCCAGCAGAAGGGACAGAGGCTGATGGCTTCTAATCCTGGAGGTGATCTATATACAGGATGGGGAACTATCAGGACTGGTGGCCATCAATTGCCTTATCCTCCATTCATTTGCTCAACCTGCTTTCAAGGCCACCCAAGTGGGTGGCCATTGCTGCATCTTGTGGTAGCCAAATCCATGGTTTAACTTTTGTGTTGTGTGAAGAAGTCTTTCTTGTCGGTTCTGAACTCAACGCCCTCCAGTTTTGTTGAATGGAGAGCCCCTGTTGAGTTCCAATATTGGGAGAGAGGGTCTCCCACAGAGAGTGGCTGCAGAGGAGGCCCCTCTGCACTTGATGGAACAGAAGGTGGCAACTCGGACTTTGCCACGGTTGCCCAGCAGAGCCTCCCCAAGCCAGAGCACGCCAGACCCAACTGGAGGGGATGGCCTCACCTTAGGATAGGAATCGGCCATGTTGCACATAATGCATCCCAGAGAGGTAGCCATATTGGTCAAAGCCAAAGGACCAGCCAAACACGTGCAGCTCAGACGTACAGCTCTCAAGTTGCACAGAACTTGTTTCTTAAACTCGTTCAATAATCTTTAGGGGGCCTTTTTCAGAGGACTCTGCAAAGATGAGTAAACCCATGAGCAGGACTGCAGGAAGTCTAGACTCCTCTCTCTTCCTTTGCCCTCCCACTGCTCCTGCTCAGTTCTGTACCAAGGAAACCCAAATTCTGTGATCTGAATAAATGATGTACATTGAGCAAGTTTGGTTTTTGCATAGTTTTTCCTGATTTTCGCAATGTTATTCTGGGGGTTGAACCATTAAGCCTGAGGGTTTTTTGCACAATGTATTCTGGTGGGGTTGGGTGGGGTAGGAGCCACCCAAAACTTTGGCCCACCACCAAAAATCCTCTCCCTCCCTCCCTCCCTCCTCCAGCTTCTGGGATTTCACTCGGCATGGCCCAATATCTTTTCAGTCTCCTCTCCTTGCCATGAGGCCTAGAAACTTGGCATTGGAGGGTAAACTTGAAAGCTAACATTTTGGACATTGATATTTGGATCAAATAGATAACCATTGTTCTGAAGTGTGTGGTTTGCACGCAGATTTGTGATTCTCACATGCAATCCTTACACCCAGTGCTAGGCAACTCTGAAGTTTAGACATGGACAGACACACAGTGCAATTGTGACCTCTGCCCATGGGAGCAGAATATATGCACCCCACTCCAGTCCAGACTGATGTGATTTCCCCCTCAAGGATCTTCCACAAAGAGTCCCATCTTCAGACCCACTGCAAAGCTTTTTGCCAGCTCCTGACCAGCATCCTCCCGAAGGCAGCTCTGCACCACCGCATCAATGCGCGTCCCACGCCATTGCTCATCGCTTGATGACTCACAGCCGAATGTGTGAACTGGCCCCCACGGGGCAGCCTCCTTGCGTCTGAGGTGATGATGGGTGCCGAGGAAGCTCTGTCTGAGGCGGTGGCATTGTCGTGATTCATTCACACATTCATGTCGTCGCTGTCATCCTCTGGTGAGGAACATGCATGTGCAACGCCAGCCTGTGGCCACAAAGAACTTGACACTCCCTTCTCTGTCAGCAGACAGAGCTGGGAACGGTCTTGGAAGTGGATGAGTTGAATATTACTTCAAGGCGGGTGATGGGACATGGGTGGCTGGCTGGCTGGGGGTGCAGGACAGGCTGCGCACGCGCACACCCACCCACCCCATCTCTCAGCATCTGCCACCTGAGGCGGCTGCCTAACAGCAGGACTGGCCCTGGGACCTGGCCCACACTTCCTCCTTCTGCAAGGATGGAGAGCACCCAAAGCAGGCATGGGAAAGCTGAGAACTTCGAATGAGGCCCTCTGGCCATCTTTATGTGGCCCTTGGGAGCCACCCTCATATGGTGTTTCTGCCTAGCTAAATCGAATTCAGGCACAGCCAGAGCTAGAAACAGCTCGGTCAGCTCCCCTTCTTCCACCCGGAAACCAGATTTCTTCCCTGACATCCCATGTCACGTGCTCAGGACCAGTGCTTTTGTTCTAAAAAAATTAAAATGTTTAGGGGTACTCTCATTTTCCTACTTGTATTGAAATACCACTTGTATTGAAATACCACTCAATGAGGCCAAACTTAGATTCACAAAATGTTTCGGGGTATGCATATCCCGGGGGGGGAAGCACTACTCAGGACTGAAAGGGAACTTCGGGTTTGACCAGCTGGCACCAAAGCCTTCAAGCAAAAAGCCCAACCATTGAGGGCACCAGGAAGGCAGCCTCGTTCATCACGGCCCGCCAGGGACTCTCAAGCGCTGCAGAAGATGCGTCAATATTTCAACAGCAGCCTTCATGAAAAGACACTTCAGAGAGGCAGGATAATATAGGGCAGCTCTCCCAGCCAGAAAGAGACTTTGCAGCACATGTCTGAAGAAGGAACGTAAAAACTAACATCCGGCAGAAGCAGTACTGAGCACATTCTAGCCTGAATGAATGGTTTTGCAATTCAGAAAGTGGTTTTTCCAGAGGAATGCAGAATGCCAGGGATTGGGTGTTGGAGAACAACTGACCTGCCAAGGGGGCTATTGGTCGAGACAAGGGCCTCTTTCTCCTTTTGGATAGTGGCAGAGGTCTCCCCTCTGCCTTTGGTGACTGGGATGAAAGCTCACTCAAGTGGCGAAGGCTCCTCATGTCAACATTTGCCTGATTTCAGAGCAATATCGTGCCTATAACGTTACGTACAGTGTGAGGAGGAGGAAACATCTTGTGGCACCTTCAGGAATAACTCACTTATTGCAGCACACACTTTTGTGGCCTGTGGGGGTGTGATGAAACAGCCTCTGGGTCAGTGGTCCCCAAACTTTTCCAGGGGCCCCTCCCCATGGGTCTACAGATTCATCCCCCGTGCTTTGCACCGTACCCTATTAAAAAGCATTATTCAGAAGAGCAGTTTGCATGACCCACTGAGCAAGATAATAAGGCAATAAAACCCAAAGCAGTAACAATTAATTGCATATTGATTCAAAATCCAATTAAAACCGTTCAGTCTAATTAATTTAACAAAACTGATGAACTCAACCCAGTGATGCCGGCTTTTCAGTCCGATAGTCATGGACACCTCCAGTGCCCCCTGCCCCCCTCGCCTCTTAGCGCGTCCCCACACACACCTGTAATCCCACTTCACCCCAACTTATGCCATGATGCATTTGCTGGTTTTAAAGGTGCAATGAGCCTCTTTTTGTCATTTTTGCTGCAAGAACAACATGCCTCTCTCCTCCCCGCACCATCCTGTGTGCCATGTTTCTGAAACGTCTCCTTTGTTACCTAGTCCTACACAAACACTCTCTCTTGTTGACTATGGTAATATCCTGCTTAATCGTATTCCTCTTGCTCAGCTCCCACCGATTATCGCTTCTCATCTTCTCACTTAATTCTCCGTGCATTAATCTGGTTACACCTCCGTACTTCCGCTCCCCTTTCCCGCTATTGTTTCATGCTAATGAATTTAAACACTCCTGAGCTTTATTCTTGCTTTGTCTCTGTTCTCCACCGCAGGCCTCCCATTCATCTAACAAGCGCCTCTGCCCTCTCAGAGCGGGGAGCACCTGCTCTGCATGCAGAATCATGGAACTGTAGGGTTGGGAGTGAAATAATAAATTTAAGGTGTTATATATATAATAAATGTTTATAAATGTACCAACGAAGCATGTACATAGATGTGTGGACCACATGTCTGGAGCAGCACAGGAAGACCGCCCTGAAACCATTTTGACTCCCAAACTGACCAAATGTTTTCTCTACAAGGAGGGAGGGGGTGAGGGAATAAGGCATTCCCCCATAAGGGAATAAGGGCAGATTTTGTTTATTACAGGAGGGACCCTGAGGAACATCCAGTCCAACCCCCTGCAATGAGGAACCTCCGCTAAAGCATCCATGACAGATGTCCCAGTTTCAGTCCTCAGCCTCGCCAGACAGAGGCAGGAAGAGACAGCTTCCCTGCAATGCTGGAGAGCCATGGCTGCCAGCCAGTGTTGACAGTCCTGGGCTAGAAGGCAGCATCCTCTGGGGACTCAGCCTCCCCTCCTTTGGCTCTCCTCTCCCGTCTGCATGGCCTCTTCTGCCCCACTGCAAAAAAAACCACTTAGAACGGACTTCTCCCAGCTGGGTCTCCTCCAGATGTTTTGACCTACCAATCTTATTCCAGCTGACCTGCCCTGACCTGATGGGTGCTTGCAACATCTGGTGGGGGGAGAAGCCAGCCTGCGGTGGGATTTTTCTTAGGTCCGTTGTAAAGTGAGGCCAATGTCACCTGCTCCAGAATGCAACCTCTGGATCTCCAGACTTGTAAGAACCAGCTCAAGATCCAGAGGAGCCTGGCAGCTGACAGCTGAAAAGGCAACTCCGGCTGAAAAGGCAACTCCGGATAAGATGCAAGGAGAGGGGTGGCAGAAGATGGTTGGGTAAAAGGAGCAGCTGGGAGAATGGATACTTTGTCTATACAGTCTGTGTCCTAATGGAAATGCCCTAGCCAATTCCTTGGACTTTCTCCCATAATGCACTGCTGAATAAAGTCTGACCAATTGGCAGTTAGGTGGGAGCCTCCGTTCCTGAACCCCCCAGGAGAATTTCCTCCTCTTGCAAGTGCCTCTCCAGATGTTCTGTTTGACTTCTCTTTCCTGCATGCAGCCGATTTTGTTTCAAACGCCTTGCCTCTCAGCTAATATGTGGTCTCTTCCCCACCCCAATCTCCCCACCCCTCCTCTCCCTCTCGTTCTCTCTCTTAATAAACAGAGCCTTCAGCTAAAGTCCTGCTTATTTTCCTCCCTGCAAAGCACCTAGGGGCACTTTTTGTTCATTTCCTCTAAGCAACATGATTATTTTGTTCCCTTAGGCTGGTGCCATAATTTGCAGCACTTTACGTAAAAGGCCACCATCTAGTGGTGGTAAAGTACCATCTAGTGGCCGCATGCAGAAGGCATTGTCACGCACAAAAATGCAGGAATTTGGATTTCCACTCACTAGATGAACCTGGGCTAGTCAGACACTCTCTAACCTACCTTGCAGGCTTATTGGGGAAAGTATGAATCATGTAACTTATTGGAGGCAGGGAGGAACAAAAATGTAGTTTTTGTTAGAATGTAGTTCCATTCCACCTTAAAAGGGCACAGGCATGACTGCTGTGTGTCACATGCCTGTTTACTTCCAGCACAGTATGCTGGGAACTTCTGTTTGTATTTTGTTTTTGCTTTTAGCTGTTTTTGCTGGAGATGAAGGGAAGCAGACATGTTTTTCCTTTCTTCCTGCTGCTGAATAAAATGCTGTAAAATACTGCTTACGCATGGCTCTGTCCGCCTCTTCTGCTGTGAGATTTATTCAGTGGCGTAGTGTGGGGGGTGCAGGGGGGGCCGGCCGCACCGGGCGCAACATCTGGGGTTAGGGCAAATCCATGGGTTAGGGGGCGCAAATCCATGGGTTAGGGGGCGCAAATTACTTGCCTTGCCCTGGGTGCTGACAACCCACACTACGCCACTGGATTTATTCACTCTGCTGATAGAGCGTGCACAGGTCTCTAAACGTATCTGAGGCTCGTGTCGCTGATAGATGCTATTCCAAGGGAGACCGGTGATCGTCCGGCTGCCGGCAGGTGGCTGAAGCCAGCTGGGGGCCTGCCTGATGCCCCTGTCTCCCTGGCAGTATCCCAACAGTTTTAACAAATGTTGTGGCTGACTAGTTAAGCACTGCAACCAGCATAATCCAAAAGGTTCAGAATGAATGGGCAGGTCTTCCCCTCCACTCTGCAGCTGCTAGATAGGAGAACAAAAGCAAAAGTGGGAGAGGTGGAAGCTGGAGACATGCAGACCTGCTTGCTCTGTGCTGGATCCAAAGCTTTGACTAAGATCTGCTGGGGTGTCGATCCTGTGAGCTCCTTCCTCTTATGCTCAGGTTGTATACATGTGTAAATAAAACTGTGCAATATTTAAAATGCAGTCAAACCAACCATTCGTGGTTTGCTAGACAGGCACCTGATAGGAGTTGAAGCACACACAGTTTTCCTGCAAGTTTGCAAGAGGGAACTATGTGAGAGAGACTCCCACTGTGCCCTGACAGGCAGAGGGCATAGCTGTAGATCTTCTCCTACCTTCCTGGGCACACACACTCTCGCTCTCTTTCCATGCTGCCAGCAACATGAGAACATCTGCCAAGTCTGAGCTCCACGCTCTGCCTGCATTTTAAGCTAGACTTAGGTGTGCCTTTGTAACCGAACTACCATTTGAAGCCTGCCTGAGCAAAGATGCTGAATTTGTTGCTCTCCAGCAAGTATTCCAAGTGAGCAAATGTTCTTTTTACCTTTTACAAGACTGTTTGTGTGAATATTGTTGAAAAGGGGGGACTATCAGGAGAATCCTGGATTACTTAAACTAAAAGGCTAAAAGTAGCCTATCTAAGCTTCCCTTTTAAGCTGCAAAGGGATGCAACTCTGCTGAACTCACAAAGGTGAAGAAGGATGGATGATATCTAATAAATATATTCTCTCCTCGCATCTATTCACATCCCAACAAAAACCATGTATCCTGGAGACACCCCCGTCTCCGTTGACCTTTATTGCAAGAAAACCCAACCTGGGCATGTGCCTGGAACCCCTGAGGTCTCTCGCCTCTCGGAAATCGGCATTTAACATGACTCTCTCATGGCTCAGGATGTTTCCCCAGAGCTACCTGGAGGGAGGAAAGGATTCCAAGAAGCATGGTTAGAATAAAAAAAGGTTATTTATTGTTGCAAATGGTTAAAAAGCAAGAACATCGCCTGGAAGAGGCTTGGTTCATGCTGAAAGGTTAAAACATCCCATCACCTCCCATGGACCCATCCAGGTCATGGGCTGAGAGGGAACCACCAAGGGGTCTGACTCCTGCCCCATAAGCTCCCAGGCTGGCCCACAGCAGTGGGGAAAGGCCAAAGGGCTCCCACCAAGAGGCAGCTAAAGGACAAGGAGGCCAGGAGACCTTTCCTCAAGAGGCCCAGGCAGTGAGTGGAAGATGGAGTGAAGGGGAGATGGGAGCCTGCTCAGGGCTCCTTAGAGGGCTAGGAAAGGAGGGAAAGGCTCTGCGGCCTCCCTGGCCTGGGCTGCCCCCCCCCCCAAAAAAATATCTGTGCTTAGAGAGGAGAGGAAGGGGAGGTGGGGAAAGGGCTCCGTGGCTTCAGTGGGGACAGTGGAGAGTGACCTGGTGGGGACATGGGCACCAGACTCTGCTGCAGAGACGCAGTGGCCGGCCTGGGGGCACCTTGGGGGTGGGGGGTGACAGCTAGAGGTGGGGGCCTGTTGCCCAGGGAGTCTGGAGCACCAGGAACAGATGGCAGTGGGAAGGGTGACAAAGGAGGTAAGATTGGGGCCAGGGGAGGGAGCGCTTTCAAAAGTCTAGGAGGATGCCGGGAGGTCGGGGACCCAGGGCTCCCAGGTTGGGATGGAGGTCCTGGAAGCTGGGGTGGGGAGCCGGAGGGCAAGGAAGGAGGAGGAGGAAGCCTGATAACCTGATCCCCAGCCCCATTGGGGGCCACGCAGGATTTTAAAGGAGGCAGAGGGCCAGTGCTAAGGGGTGGAGGCTGACGAGGGGTCTGCGGCTGGGCCGGGGGGGCGACAACAAGGGGCTCCCAGGTTGGGACGTGGGCTTCGGAGCCAGAGAAGCAGCAGAGGACGGTGCCTCAACGAGTCAGGATCAGGCCCTGCCAGGGAGGGTGGGCGAGGACGCAAGTGGGGTGCTTTGAGAGGCGGGGGCAGGAAGCTCTCTGGCTCGGATGGCTGTGGCAAAGGCTTCCATTGCGGAAGGAAACCTCCGTGGCCCGGAAGCCGGCTGGAGGACGACTCTGATGCTCAGGGGAGATGCAGGAGAGCCCTGCCCTGGGAGGGAGTGGAGTGGCAATGGCCCTGACCTGGCCTGGGCCCAGGGTAAGTCCTGGGCATGGTATGGGGTCTGGGGCCACGGGTTTGGAAAGGCCTGGGGGGCTGGCACATAGGGTGGGGGTGGGAAGTGCCCTTGGGGCCCCGGCGGAGCATGGAAGGAATCCGGAGGCACGAAAGGCTGTGAGATGAACGGCACGGCTTGGGCAGGGGGCTGCTGGAAGGGAGTGGAGGAAGGGGGAGACGGAGCCTGCTGCATGAGGGGGTCCCAGGAGGCAGGAGAGGACTGCGAATGGGGAGACATGGCGTTGGAGACAGGGGCCCAGGAAGGCTCACCAAGCAGCGGCAGCTGGTACACAGGATCTGGCCCGGGGAAGCGTGGCCCCTGCTGCAACGGGGCTGGAGGAAGGGGGTATGGGAAGGGGTATGGGGAAGGAAACAGCACTGGGAGCCCATGGGTGGGGCACAGCAAGAGCGGGGGGCCAATTAGGTTCCCCCAGGAACCCCTTGGAACACCAGGGCTGCGAGTGTCTTCCTCCATCAACACAAGCTCCTTTTCCTCTAGTGAAACTCTTGTGTCGCTCCTAGACGCTGGGGAACTGAGAGGGATTGCAGAACTTGGCCTCCTCTCCGGCCCAGCACCCGGTAGATTGTGTCTGGAGCTTCTTGAGGGTCTGGGGTACAGGTCAAGTCTGGAGCTGCTGGTCAAGGGTCCAGGGTGGGGGTCAGGTGTGGAGTTCCTCGAGGTCCCAGGGCACTGATCTTGTCCAGAACTGCTGGTCGAGGGTCCAGGGTGCGGGTCAGGTCTCGAGTTCCTGGAGGTCCCAGGGCACAGATCTTGTCCAGAACTGCTGGTCGAGGGTCCAGGGTGGGAGTCAGGACTCGAGTTCCCAGAGGTCCCAGGGCACGGATCTTGTCCAGAACTGCTGGTCGAGCTTCCAGGGTGGGGGTTAGGTTTGAATATCCTTAAAAATCGAGGAGGCAGCTCATATCTGGTGGTTCTTGAAGGACCAGGACACAATTTGTATCCAGAGCGCCCAGAGGGGAAGTGACTTCTGGGGTTTTTGGGGGGCCTAGGGCACAGAGGTGGTTCTGCAGAGTCAGGGGTATCAAGGGCTCTTCGCTCAGGGGTGCTTTTGGTCTCTGAGTAAGAGTCCTGTCCTGAGAAAGAGAGAGAGGGAGGGGGTTAGCAGCTTCTGACAAGGCAAGTGACTCCGTAAGTCAGCTGTGCACCCACAGGTTTCAACCAACCCCCCGACCCCTGCACCATCACAACTGGTCCTACATGCTTGATGCTCCCTGGTGCCTCCAGCCCTAAGGTCACCCTGTCCCAACCTCCAAGTTTTGAACATCTAGACCAGGGGTGGAGAACATCTGCAGCCCTCCAGATATTGTGGGAATCCCAACTCTTTCAGTTCCAGCCAGCGTGGTCAGTGGTCATGGGTGACGAGGGAAATTGCCTGAAGTCCCTCAGGCTCTCCAAGGCCTGGTCTCCAAGGAGGCAGGGGTCCTTCTGACTAGCTCCTCCTTTAGAAGAGCCCGCCCACTCCCCATTCCAAACATTTCAGCTGCCAGGTGGTCCTGGGATGACAAGCTCCCCTACTTCCTCTGCTAGAATGATGGGCTCACCTTGTCCAGAAGACCCAGGGAGAGCTCCTCCCTCTTCCGGGAGGGTGGCAGGCTTTCCTTGAGAGAACAGGTGGACCAAGTTGGCAACCTGTTCTTGAGAAAGGATACCTGCATAGACAAGATGTTGTGCCACCTCTGGGACAATAGCTCACCTTGACCAGATGGCCCAGGACAGACATGTTCTGCTTCCTCTCCCTCTTCTGGGACAACAGGCTCACCTTGACCAGAAGGCCCTGGATGGACATGTTCTGCTTCCTCTCCATCCTCTGGGACAACTGGCTCTCCTTGACCAGAAGGCCCTGG
>JAXCMG010000039.1:1073411-1108377 GCA_034642415.1 Podarcis siculus | reverse complement strand
AGGCCCTGGATGGACATGTTCTGCTTCCTCTCCCTCCTCTGGGACAACAGGCCCTTCTTGACCAGAAGGCCCAGGAAGGATGAGTTCTGCTCTCTCTCCCTCCTCTGGGACAACTGGCTCTCCTTGATCAAAATGCCCAGGACGGACAAGTTGTGCTTCCTCTGGAGCAACAGGTTCTTCTTGACCAGAAGGCCCAGGGATGACAAGCTCTTCTTTTTTCTCCTCCTCCTTTGGGATGGCAAGTGCTCCTTGACCAGAAGGCCCCAGAAGGACAAACACATCTTCAGCCCAACCCAGGTCAGGTGCAGTGGGGGCATTTGCTGTTGGCACCAGTTCCTGCTTAAATCGCCGCAATTGAAAGGCTGCTGTGGAGACATCATATCCCAGGATGTCATGCAGTTCCCAGTAGAAAGGGGAGCACTCGATTCCTCCCCGGAGCACGTCGGCCATGTAGCGCCTCAGGAGGGCATCCACCTTGCTGCGACACTGCTCTGCAGAGCGCCAGACTCCTGCCTGCCTGAGAGCCGTGGACATCATAGAAGGGCTGGGGACGTGGTCTGGTGCCTGGGAGGAGAGACTCCTCCATGTCCTCAGGAGAATCTTCTCTTCCTTCTCGGTCCATTCTACAAAACATTCACAGAACCATAGAATTGTAGAGTTGGGAGGTACCCAGAGTGGGATAATCTGCAGTCAAAATGAACATTATATTTGCTAAATAAGCATATGGAGGGGTTAAGACACTTTGAGTTCCTCCATTCCTAAGCAAGGCAAGTCTATGTGGTGATATATCGTCTTGTGGTAGGATGTAGGGCAAAGGATCTCAATCTTTTCTCCTTCCTTCTTGCCCCAGTCTCTCTCTTCCTTTCAAGTATGCAATGTGAGGAGATGTAATCATAGAATTGTAGAGTTGGAAGGGACCCCAAGGGACATCTAGTCCAACCCTCTGCAAGGCAGGAATCTCAGCTAAAGCATCCATGACAGATGGCCATCCAAGCTCTACTTAAAAACCTCCAGTGGAGGAGAATCCACAACCACCCAAGGGAGACCATTCCACTGTCAAATAGCTCATACTGTCAAAAAGTTCTTCCTGATGTTTAGTCAGAATCTCCTTTCTTGCAACTTGGAGCTATTGGTTTGAATCCTACCCTCCAGAACAGGAGAAAACAAACTTGTTCCAACTTCCATGTGACAGCCCTTGAGATATTTGAAGATGGCTCTTATACCTCCTCTCAATATCCTCTTTTGCAGGCTAAACTTTCCCAGCTCCTTCAACCGTTCCTCATAAGACTTGGTTTCCAGACCCTTGACCATCTTGGTCTCCCTCCTCTACGCACCTTCCAGCTTGTCAACATCCTTCTTAAATTGTGGTGCCCAGAATTGGGCACAGGACTCCAGGTGTGGTCTGACCAAGGCAGAATACTATTACTTCCCTTGATCAGGAAACTAGACTTCTGTTGATGCAGCCTAGAATAGCATTAGCTTTTTTTGCTGCTGCATCACACTGTGAACTCATGTTAAGCTTGTAGTCCACTAAGACACCTAGATCCTTTTCACATCTATTACTAATAAATCAGGTTTCCCCCATTGTATATTTGTGCATCTGGTTCTTCCTGCCTATGTGAAAGACCTTACATCCGTCCCTGTTAAAATTCATTGTTAGCTTGCACCTGGTCTGGTGCAATCTGTTAAGGACATGCTCAAAGACCAGGCTCCATTTTGGAAACTAGTTTTGTATTTTGTAACTAAAACTATTTTACCTGCATACTACTTTGATATATTTGCTGTCTGCATTAAAATGTAAGTAAACATTTATGTTTTTACTAAAACGTAAGGTTCATTCTTAGCAACAGGGACAGAGAGGGAAAAGATCAGCAGAACACAAATAAACAGGGATAAAAGATGCAATTGCCTAATTCCTAGCTTCCAGTAAGCTGCAAAAGCACGTAAGTGTGTTTACTCTGCTAAAAAGCCCTTCATATTTTCCCCACACACATGGGATAGAATGCTTGAATTTTGATTTACAGACTTAATCCTCAATCCATCTCCATCAAGTCCAAACCCCAGAAATGCAGGAATCACAGCTAAAGCATCTTTGTCAGGCAACCGTCATGTCCTTTTTCTCCCACAGCATCCTTCCTTCTGCACCCATGTCAAGGAGAACCATCTGACCCCAGTGGCTCCTTGGTCCCTCCAGCCTTCCCAAAAGGACTTTTTGCATGAAAGAGAAAATGAACTTGTAATATTTGGATTTGAAGATTGAAAAAAAAATACTGCTTTAGAGAAGGTAGAATGGTTGGAGCTTAAAGAATGAATATCATCTGTAGCTGCAGTGAGCCGGGAGTCCTTTTATTCTACTATATTTTTCTTCCGTTTTTTTCTTCTTTCCTTTTCTCTTGCTTGCTCCTTCTTTAGATTTCTCCTTTTCTTGCATTTTCTTCCTCCAGACTTTGCTCTTTTCTAGATTAAGTATCTGTTTTATCTCAGCATGTTATAAAAAGAGACTTTGTAATGGGTATGCATTTCTGTATATCTTTGAATTTATCTATCAATAAATGTTAAGACAAAAAACCCCTCAAGTTCAAGAGTTCTACCCACCTAAAGGAGTACACAGGAGGTCCGGTTTGAGATGGCAAGCGGAGACGGCGTCCAGGAACTGCTGCAAAGTGGTGCCTTTGACCAGTCCTCCTCCCTCCCTGAGGATCTCCCACCTGCAGAACCAGGTCATCTGCAAAGGAGAGACCCAGACAGACCCCCCAGCTCTCAGATTCTTGCCCAGTTCAACTTCCGGAGCAACCTTGCATCTGCTGAACCAAAACTGCCCCTCCTCCAATTCTGCAAACTGAGGCACCCGCCTCACCTTGGCCCATTATAGTGCCGGCCCGGTTAACGAAGAAGTCGAGTCCATGGATTACTGATTAAGTCCATCCGTTAGGGAGATTGAGAAATCCCTTAGCAATTTCCACCTGAGATACCCACCTCCCCACTTCCTCTATCTGACCAGCATGGCCCGGCTTCTGATTGGCAGGACTGGGTCAGCTGGTTGTCTGAACTACTATGGGAAATAACCCCTTAAAAATGGCTCTACGGACCTTGATCCCTCTTGGTCCTGCAAGTGATGCCTGAACCAGAATCTGAAGCCCTGATTTAGGTAGCTGGGTGTTCCTCCCAGCTGCATTACGGCATCTGCTACCCTCAGTCCCAGAGAGATGGGTTGCCTACCTTGAGGCTGGGCTCATGCAGGTTGTCCCCATAGAGGGCTGAGATGGGGAAAAAGAGCACCCTACCGGGGTCCCTGTCCCACGCCCAGAGCCAGTCCCACACTTTCCCAACGATGTCGTTGTAGCGGTTGCAGCTGTAAGGCTCCGGCGTGGAAGAGTCCATCTTGTTGACACACACCACGAGCTGCTTCACTTGCTTGCTGGCTACCAGGATCTGCTTCTTGGTCATGTGCCAACGCTTTTCAAAGTCCCTCTTCTCTGCAGAGATCACAAACAGCAGGCAGTCCACCTGAGGGAGGGAGAGGAGGAAAGAAAAGGCCGTCAAAACTCTCAGTCGCCTGGCCCTGACTTTCTGCCAGGGAAGGGTATTCCATAAGAACATCAGAAGATGGCTCTCTAGCCCAGCAGTCTCTACTCACAACGGCCAAGAAGGTCTCAATGGGAAACCTGCAAGCAGGATTCAGGCACGAGAGCCCCCTCCCTTCATGAGGCTTTATTGTAGGGGATGAAGCCCCCACAGCCCCTTGGATGCAAGCGCATACAGTGGTACTTTGCATCTCAAATGCCTTGGTACTTAAACAACTTGGAACCCAAACACTGCAAACTCGGAAGTAAGTGTTCCAGTTTGCGAACTTTTTTCAGAAGCTGAACATGCTCTGTTTTGAGTGCCACGCTTCCATTTTGAGTGTTACTCTGAGGTCGTCTGTTTTGGGTATTTTGCATTTTTGCACTTCTTTTTGTTTTGTTTTTCTGATTGTGTGTAACCCAGTTCAGCTACTGATTGACTGATTGTGTGACTGCAGTACATTGTTTATTGCTTTCATTTTATGGATCAATGGTCTCATTAGATAGTAAAATTCATGTTAAATTCCTGTCATTGCCTCCTGTGGGAATGACCCTACTGCATCAGAGGGTGTTGTGGGGGGGGGGGATTCATTTAGAACAGGGGTCCGCAAGGTTTACCTTGCCTGGGCCGGTTCACTCCAGCAGAGATCCCTCTGTGGGCTGGATCACACGTGCGCCCGCCATTTCCAGCACCTGGGCAGACGCAATTTCCGGCACCACAGAAGAAAGTCCCCGCACCACGCTGTGCCAGTTTAGCGCAGCGCGCAGGTGTAGCAGGAAACCCCCCCCCCAATCATTCAGTTTGTACAAACTTCACTCACACTCACACACTACATACTTCTGTTATGAATTCATAGAAAATCAACCATACATCGGATTTGCACTGTTCCACTTTTATTTTACTCCATGAAGGAAGGACTACAAAATGGGGAAGGTTTGATACAGGCCAGCCCAGCACATCCACAGGAGCCCTGCCCAGTTGCTATGCCAACCCTGATGGTCCCAGACAGAAGACAATCAAGATCACAAAGAACTTGCATATGGGAGTGGATTCAGCATGGACTGAAACAAAGGACAATGATCAGATCTTCCCTCAGGGGGCAGGAAACTGCAACTACCTTTTGTCTTCAGAAAATGACTCATGGGGAGGGGGAGAAGGGAACCAGCCAGGTGACAGGACACTCAGGTTACCACCACAACTCCTCCCTCAACCCCTCCTTTCTGTAATGTATGCATGATGTTTCTGGGGGTGGGCTTGACCTAGAGCCCCACAAATACCCCAGAGATGCATTTTAAAGAAAAACACACATTCTACTCATGTAAAAACATGCTGATTCCTGGACCATCCGTGGGCCGGATTTAGAAGGCGATTTGGCCAGATCTGGCCCCCAGGCCTTAGGTTGCCGGCCCCTGATTGAGAAGGTCCAGGCCAAGGAAGAGCCCAAAGATTTGACAAGACAGTGGTGGCTGGTACCCACTGGAACTGGCAGGACAGAAGACAAGGAGGTGGACAGAAGGTGGTGCCAGAGGGAGCAGCTGGCAGAGCCAAGGAATTCTCATTTTATGCCCCCCTCTTCTTCCTGCTGAGCTTTAACAGGGCAAAACTGAGAGTGAGGAGGAGGGAGAATTTGACACCCAGCCCCTTCCCGCCCAACACATTTACTGCATGCACAGGACACAACCTTTGGCATTAAACCTCACCTGCCCCCTTAGCTGCTGAGGAGCAGAGACTCTCACCTTTTCCTGGTCTTGCAAGGAGCAGCTGCGGTACATCCCTACACGACTTGGGGGGTCTGCAATGGCGACCTCAAACTTGGGGCTCTTGTAGTTCCGCCTCCCGGGAGTTTCACCGCTTTTCTGAACTTGCTGGAGGGTCTCCAGCAACTGCCTGTACGACTTGCCTTGCTCCACCTTCTGCAAAGGAGACAGAGGTGGCAGAAAATCCCAGGCAGGCGGGGGCATACAGTGGACACCACCCCCACCCCAGTTTAACAGCAGTTAGGTATGCCAAGCAGTATCCAGGTTAACACTTTATTCATTGACATGTTTTATTGGCACTGCCTATATGATGTCATTTACACTGATTTTATGTCCTTTTGATGGAAAATACAGTGGTACCTCGGGTTACAGACGCTTCAGGTTACATACGCTTCAGGTTACAGACTCCGCTAAGCCAGAAATAGTACCTCGGGTTAAGAACTTTGCTTCAGGATGAGAACAGATTTTGTGCTCCGGCGGCGCGGCAGCAGAGGGAGGCCCCATTAGCTAAAGTAGTGCTTCAGGTTAAGAACAGTTTCAGGTTCAGAACGGACCTCCGGAATGAATTAAGTTCTTAACCCGAGGTACCACTGTATTGTTGGGTGTTTTGGGGAGGGGTTTCAGTCTGGATGATGCCCCGAGTCCATTCCAGTTCTTGGGGGTCCCGTACCCAGGGAGAATCTAAGCTTTTATTTCAGAACTAGTCAGACAAGTTCCTTTGCAAGACCATGAACTTAGCTTGCTACTGAAATGTCCTCATCAGCATCCCAAAAGAATGAGGCAGGTTACAGGAACAGCAACCAGTGATGGGACCTTCCAGGCTGATTGGGGGAGGGGGCATTTCTCCACCCTGCTCACCTGGCTGCCAGGTGAGCTGGAAGCTGGGCAAGGGCTTGAAGGAGGAGACCCAGTGAGCTGCTTGCTCTACACTGGACCCAAAGCTGCGATTAATGGAGAAGCAAGATCTACCGGGGCTGTTGGGACCATGAACCCCTCCATCTTACGCTCAGGTTGTATAGATATCCAGATATTCTGAAGCACCCGCAGCTCCTGGGGTCTCTCACCACTCGGAGACAGGGGTGGCATGTGAAAATACTTTGTATTTTCCTTGCTTTGAGCCACCTTGAGCATCATTTGGCAGAAAGTCAAGCCACAAACTTAATAATTAGGAAGGAGATACCTGTTTCCAGAGGGTCTCCATAGTTTCTGCTTCAAGATGCCCACATTTGTAGAGAAGGTGGCCGATGAGGGTGGACTTCCCAGACTGCTCTGAACCCGAGACCAGGATCCGGAGCGGGGGGTTCCACATCTTCTCTGTGCCCACAGCTGCCAACTCCTATATAGGGGAGGGAAAGGAGCAAAGACAGGGTGAGAGATGGGCATGGACCTTTGGGTGAGGCACTGAATGAGAACCTGCGTTTTACAAAATGCTAGTATACTGCTGCGTCATTGGAAAAATTGCAGTTTACAGCAATAAAACCATATAAAAAGGGGTTTTTTTAAAAAAAAATAACCATTGTGGAAGGGTGCGTTCTTTATTTTCTGAAGGTACTAAAAAGTTTTCAGCAGGTGTTTCAAAGTTGACACAGAAGGTACCTGCTGAATCTCCAGTGGCAAAGAGTTCCACCGGACTAGCCCAATGATACTAATGGATCAGGTGTGTCAGGTGAGGGGAGCAACTGAATGAAGGAGCATCAAATCAGCCACTACCCTAGAGGTGCGAGAACAACTGTTTCTGAAAATCTAGGATGACAGTCCAATAACTGAAGAACTTTTATTAGAGATGCCCCTTTCAAGAGGTATGGTTCAACCTGCAAATTCCAAGAGCTATTCTCACCCGCATTAACAGAAAGCACAGAGACACACACACACACACTCTGCCTCACAAAAAGGACATGGTGTACAGCAAAGCTTGGGAGTCAGGCCACATTGCCCAACTAGCCCGATAACAACCTTCCCCCATGCCCTCCTCCACCCCAAATACATATATATATATATATATAATAATAATATCAGAAGGAAACCTCTTTCATCACACACTCTGTTAAGGAAATGGTTTGAGGGTGACTGTGGGATCAGCTCCATGCAAAGTTGGGCCTCTACCACAGAAGTAAATTGCTTCCCACTAGCAAAGCTGCCAAGGAGATCTTTGCTGTGATTCCTGCATTGCAGGGGGTTGGTCTAGATGCCCCTTTAGGTCCCTTCCAGCTCTAGGATTCCATGAGTCTTCTGTTTCCAGAATCCTCCCTCTATCAACGACACCGAACCCCAGCTGTACCAGACTGCTGCCCCTCAACACATTCTTCTGCTATCTCTCCTGGTTCCCACTGCACCCTTCACAGCGGCTGCATTAACAGCCAGGAATTCAACAGGTGCAGCTTCCCACAGCATTTAGGAGATGCGGAGACGGAGAAGCTTTGCCTGCTGAGTTCCTGCTTCCTGTGCAGCCGCTAAAGGCCCAGGTGCACTGTCAGGAAACTCAGGAAGCAAGAGACAGCTGGAAGACCAAGGTTGCACCTGGCGGCATCCTTTGGCATCACCAGCCGTAAGAGCCACCTGCCCTGGTTGTCCTGCGCGGAGGCACAGCACACTGGGGGCGGGTCTCGTTCAAATAAGCACCCACCCACTGAGCCATACTTCCTTGCAGCAGTGGCAGAACAAAGGTCAACTTCTGAGGCTGCAAAATGGGCCAATGGGCCTTTCTGTCCAACCTACTAGGCTGCACAGCATGCTGAATTTTTAAACTTTCAAATTCCAAAAATGAGGGGCTCTGAAAAGTTTTAAGATGACTTGGGAATTCAAAAGGTAGTTTGGTTAAATTAACGTAATTGAGGTTTGCTTGGTGAGTAAAGTGGGTGTGAAATTGCAAAGAAATCGGTAAAAATGATTGCCAAGTTCCTGTGGTTATATTCTATATAAACATTCTTATTACTTATTATTATTATTACTTATTATTATTATTATTATTATTATTAAGCATTACCGGGCATTTTCAAAAAATTAAAATGCTTTGCTTTTCTGAAAGCATTTTGTGTGTTTCTTTATCAAACATAGACTTATCAAGCTAAGTCTTGTCCGATTGCAAAAATAACCGGAGATTTGAATTCCTTACACCCAAAAACATATTTTTAAGATTCCCCACCAGAAAAGAATTCCGATTCTTGCATTGCAAGGTGAGCCCTTGAGGTCTCTCCCAGCTCTATATTTCTGAGCTGGGAGACTTGGAGAGAGCAAGACGCTTCTTTTCAAGCAGCTACAACATCCCAGAGTCAAGGTCAGTGAGTCCGACTCAGACCCCGAAGAGACCCGAACTCAACTCCCCATTGGGCTATGAAACTCACTGGGTGACCTTGGGGGCCAGTGGCTGCCCCTCAGCCTAAACCCCCTCACAGGACTGTTGTGAGGATAAATGGGGAGGGGGGAGAGGAAAGAGGCTGCCCACCTTGAGCTCCTGGGAGGAAAAGTGGGGTATAAATGCCAAGTGAATAAATGAGCTCAGAAGCCCATTATGGAGCAGGCAGGTATTGCCTAAAGAGCCCAGACTTGGGGGTGGGAGTCAGGTGACGAGAGACCAGCCATGAACAGATTACACTAGTAGGACTGCAAGAAGTACTGAAAGGAGGACTATTCAAAATATTGCAAGAAAGACTGTGAAGAGAATTAGTTAAAGACAATTAAGAGTAACAGAGAAATTAAGAAATGCAGAATAAGTGATAAAGAATGGAAAATCATCAGAGGTTGTTGACGGATATTATAGAATATTGTATAAGATAAGAAGTTACAGTATGTTAAATGATTGTTGAAAATGATGTGTAAAAAACCCCAATAAAAATGTATTTACAAAAGAAAGAAAAGAGACCAGCCAAGACTCCCTCCCTCCTTTAAATCCTCTCCCCCAACTCTCTTTCTCACACAACAAAGGCATCCTCAAGTCCAAAAATTTAAATGGATTTAGCCCTTGGGGGGAAAGTTGCACTAATAAAAGGGGGTAACAGTTATAATCACGGAGGGGTTCGCTTCCAGTTTGCACCAGTGCAAATAGTAAGCACAATGCTCATTTCAATTGTCTGCTAATTGGAGACAAACTAATTGGGGGAGGAAGAGGACCAGTCAAGCCATCACCCTTTGCAAGCAGGCCAGGTGGCTGAGCCCCCCACCTAACACCCAACGCCACCTCCTCCTCCCTTAGCCTCCCATAGCAGACAGCATATACCTTCCAGGCCCCGGTCCTTCCCCAGCTCTGCCCCCTGGTTTCCCCCCTGCAATGCCCCCACCCCTCCAGGGGGAGCTTTAAACCCTGGCCACGCCCACCTGCAACCAGGGGAACTCCCCGAGCAGAGATTAACCCCACCTGGCGCCCAGCTGAGTCATCCAAGTCCATTCAATAAACACACAAGACGTAACCGGCTGCACGTTTGAAAAAAATAATATATACTATTCATTGTGTTGAATTGTAGATTTCAACAGAAGTAACTCAAAGTTCAACGAAGAAAGTAGAAGACCAAGTGGATCCGTTCATTCTCTAATCAGTTTATGCATAAGGTCCATATATGTGAAAGTGTCTATTCCACCTGTCTGTTCCTAATCCACACGAAAGGTTGTTGCAGTTCCACAGAATCCTTTCACAGAGTCTAAAAGAAGGATTTCCGGAATATTAGCCTTGTTTCTCCATCTTGGGCTGCATAATAATAATAATAATAATTTATTATTTGTACCCCGCCCATCTGGCTGGGTTTCCCCAGCCACTCTGGGCGGCTTCCATAGAAACAAAAAATACACTCAGTAGTACAAACTCGTAAATGATATCACAGGACAGTGGATCATCCTTGTTTTAGACTCTGTGAAAGGATTCTGTGGAACTGATATTTTAAGGTTTTTTAAATGAATATTCTAGATTGTAAAACACAAAATCTAATAAAAAATTATATTAAAAGAGTTTGTGCAAGCAGAAGGTGGGGGGTGGAGGAAAGGT
Organism: Podarcis siculus; assembly: GCA_034642415.1. Lineage (NCBI taxonomy): Eukaryota > Metazoa > Chordata > Lepidosauria > Squamata > Lacertidae > Podarcis > Podarcis siculus. The sequence goes on along the minus strand of JAXCMG010000039.1, from coordinate 1,098,084 downwards.
CTTGTCCTCTGCACCTGCCCCACAGTCCTTATTAGACCTCCAAGGTGAGCTGAGCATCTACTTACCTGCAGGAACAACCCCCACCTGGGCAGAAGAGGTGGAGGCCGGCTTGAGTGGAGGCTCCCTGGGCTGAAACAGCTTAAAATATTCTCTTCCCAATTATGCTGTATTCAATTGTATCCTATAGACCTCCATTGATAATGTTTTATTTATGAAATCTTTAAGATAATATTTTAGTTTCCTGCTAGTTATGTTGCTTTGAATGTATATTTCATAGGTGACCTTCTGCTGCAATGTTTCGCTTTGGAATGTTTATTTGATGCAATTGTAAACCCCTTTGAGGGTTATATAAAGTGGGATAAAAATGAAAATAAGAATAATAAATATTAAAAGGCCAAGGGGAGCAACAGAGTGTGCTGCCCCTGGAATGACTGCCAGCAGGTTGACAGCAAAGGGACATTAGCTTTTAGAGGGGGGTGATATGAGGATCTTTTTTTTAAAAAAAACCAGCTTTTATGTCAATGTTCATGGACAAACAGATCAGCTTCCAAAAGCAGCATTAGACATTTGGTTATCCTAACCATTTATTACGGACTCTGCAGATGCAATATCATCAGTTTGATATGTCTCCCACCAGTTGCCAGATGGAGCTGTAAATGTACCGTACGTTTTCCACATAATGCTGTTGTTGAAACTTCTCATTTTTCTTCCTGTGGACACCTGGCTGTGCAAAGAGATATTGTGTTGTTATCACTGTTTATTATTGCTCAAGTGTATTTTGTTGTAGTTTAGTCGTTTAGTCGTGTCCGCCTCTTCGTGACCCCCTGGACCAGAGCACACCAGGCACTTCTGTCTTCCACTGCCTCCCGCAGTTTGGTCAGACTCATGCTGGTAGCTTCGAGAACACTGTCCCACCATCTCGTCCTCTGTCGTCCCCTTCTCCTTGTGCCCTCCATCTTTCCCAGCATCAGGGTCTTTTCCAGGGAGTCTTCTCTTCTCATGAGGTGGCCAAAGTCTTGGAGCCTCAGCTTCAGGATCTGTCCTTCCAGTGAGCACTCAGGGCTGATTTCCTTCAGAATGGATAGGTTGGATCTTCTTGCAGTCCATGGGACTCTCCAGAGTCTCCTCCAGCACCATAATTCAAAAGTATCCATTCTTCGGCGATCAGCCTTCTTTACGGTCCAGCTCTCACTTCCACACATCACTACTGGGAAAACCATAGCTTGAACTATACGGACCTTTGTTGGCAAGGTGATGTCTCTGCTTTTTAAGATGCTGTCATTGCTTTTATACTTCCTCAATAAAATGGGGGTGGGGGCCTGACTCTGTTCATTTTGCATGTGGGGTGCTCACGTCATTCCCCTCTGCAACCACCAGAGGGCGGGCTGCACCCAAAAGAAAGCAACTCTCCCCCCGCCACCCGTTCCCCACAGAGCCCATCTGGGGCCTTTGCTGCAACCCAGAACTCGGGGGCAGAGAATCTGCATCAGTAACAGCCCTCAGGGGCAGAGACCCTCCATAGTATCTGAGGAAACATTGACAGCATCCTTCAGGTCTTCCCCATGCAGCGCCCCCATTGAAGGAGCGCCCCCTCCAGGAAACCTCCGCCCAGCTGGCCTTGCAAGCCCACTGCCCTGTGCCTCCGCAGAGAATCACAGAACTAGAAGGCGCCTTCCCAAAACCGCCGGAGTCTGGACTTCTTTCATTCTACACTTAACTATGGAACAAGTCCTCAAAGGCTGTTTGCAGGTGTCATAAGAATTCTAAGGTCTCAAATATATAAATTAAATGTTAATAAATGTACAAGGCAAACACATACATAAGTGCAGTGGGCTCTCAGGTTGCGAACGTGATCCATGTTCGCAACACGCAGCGTTCGCAATCTGTGTCCGTACACACATGGGTTGCGATTCGGCACTTCTGCGCATGCGGAAAGCACAATTTAGCGCTTCTGCGCATGCGCGACCGCCGAAACCCGGAAGTAAGCTGTTCCAGTACTTCCGGGTTTCGGCAGTCCGCAACCTGAAGCGGCTGTAACCCGAGGTATGATTGTACATAAACCACATGTCTGAAATAGTACAGGAGAGCAATCCTGCAGCCATTTTGACTTTCCCAAACCAGTTTCACTCTCCCAGTGACCTCAAATATTTCTTTGCAAGGAGGGAGGAACTGGGAAAGTCTCTCCATTGTCTTTTGCTTACCTGTCTTAAGGGTGTATTTGTGTATGGATAGGGTGAGCCTGTGACCTGGATTCAGGAACTGAGTATTTACCATCACAAAAGAATAGCCAGAATGCCCAGGTAATGCAACCAGCAACCATTATCAGGTATCCTGGCAGACAGGATTTCTCCTGGAGACCGCCTCTTTCTGTGATGTATGTATGATGTTTTGGGGGGTGGTCTTGTACTACAGGGGAGGCAATTTCAAAAGTCTATATAAGGGCTTGTGCACTATTGTTCTGGGTCCCTCCTTCCTCCCTGTTGTGGGGGGAGTGGGGGACCCTGTTGCAACAGTTTAATAAAGATCAGGCTTACTAGCCACTTTGCTTCTCAATATTCTCTGGTTGGCCTCTGTTCTTTTCTCCTTCTGATAGGATATTTAAGGACTCGATACAGGCTCTTGGATACCCCATAAGGGAAAAGGAGCAGTGTTTTTCTTATAACACAGGTTTCCCAGAGAACAGGGTGCCTCCAGTAAGAACTGGATAGGCCTGTTACGGAAATTACGGGGGGGGGCACATCTCTAAATTTGTTAAATGTTACAAATATTATGCATAATTGTATCCTTTTGACTTGACAGCTCAGGGAAGTTACCTAGCTTTAAAAATCATGTAAAATCAACTCCTTTGCCAGTTTCCTTCATTCCACCACCAATTTGCTTCATTGGACTTGCCCAGGTGGCAGACTACGCAAACCTACGGTAAGTTCTATTGTCCCTTTGCAGTAGGTGCTTAACATGTACTTCCCAACACATATCCTGCATCCGCCTGTTGCCCCAACACATTCCTCCTATGTTTATCATGTATAACCCTCCCCTTTTCTGATGTAGCAATGATGTAGTGATGATGCTTAATGAACTGTATGCTGGGATAAGATAGAAACTTTTAAAAGTCCTTGTCCCCCCATCCTCGGGGTTCAAAATTCCTCTTTGAGCCTGTTGTGCAATAAACTTTGGTCTACAGCTATTTGCTCCGGTTGGTGGCTGGACTCCTTCCTTTATTCCACAGGGACCCACGGGCTTTGCCCGACCAGCTGGGGGATTGAGCAGCCTCGCACCTAGATTTTTCCATAACAGGCCACTTAGGTTCTTAGATTAAGTAAAGGTAAAGGTAAAGGGACCCCTGACCATTAGGTCCAGTCGTGGCCGACTCTGGGGTTGCGGCGCTCATCTTGCTTTATTGGCCAAGGGAGCCGGCGTACAGCTTCCGGGTCATGTGGCCAGCATGACTAAGCCGCTTCCGGCGAACCAGAGCAGCGCATGGAAACGCTGTTCACCTTTCCGCCGGAGTGGTACCTATTTATCTACTTGCACTTTGACTTGCTTTCGAACTGCTAGGTGGGCAGAAGCAGGGACTGAACAACGGGAGCTCACCCCGTCACGGAGATTCGAACCACCGACCTTGTGATCAGCAAGCCCTAGGCTCTGTGGTTTAACCCACAGCGCCACCCGTGTTAAGATTAAGTAAGCAGGGCTAATTGTGCACATGAGAATGCAGGGTCGGGCTCTTCCAAGATGTGAACTCATCATCTGCACCTCTGCTAAGTACACACATTTAAAAAAATAAATCACTGCCAAGTTAACTGGTGTCACCTTTTTAGTAAGAAGGAAAATAATCAGGTTAACTCATCCACAGAACAACAGCACAGTGGGTGGATGGCAGGGAAGATTGTGGGTCCCTGTGGTGAGAGCAGGGAGCTCCGAGAGGTGGGGAGATTAAACTGGAAAGCACACATTAAAGGCCACTCAGCAACCATAGCAGAAGGCAAGAGACAAATCTATTCAAAAATACTTCAAAGGATGCAAAGGATCTGTGTGGAAAAGCCAGCACGCGTAGCCTGATTTTGAACTCCGAATTACCATCCTTTAAAGCTTTGCATATATAGGTCACTGTAGTCTAGGCTACAAATCGTTCTTGGGTGGCAGAGGGACCTCAGAGGCAGAGTGACGGTCGCTTTCTCCTTTGCAGAAATCCAAGATACAGAAAGGTCTCTCTCTCTCACCAGGTTGTGGCATGAAGTGCACGGGTCTCAGCGAAGGAATGTCTTGATTCCCAAACGTAGATTGGGCACATTAAAACATTCTGGTGCTTTGAAAACCTTTCGGGCTGGGGACAATTCCCATCATCTCTCTCTGGTCACCGTGGTCAGAGCTGATGGGAATTTTATAGCCCAACATCACCTGAAAGGTGACAAGAATGGCAACTTAAACTGACGCAATACGCGCAGCTTGCAGATCTAACTTATAGAATAAGAGAACCAGAAGAACATTTCTTTAAAGAAGATTGGAAAATGTTTATTGAATATCTGGGGGGAAATTGTGTACACTTGATAACGTCAGCAGCATTAAGATAAATTCAACAGTGTAAATACATTTCGATGGAAGTAATAATGGAATACAGCGGTACCTCTGGTTAAGAACTTAATTGGTTCTGGAGGTCTGTTCTTAACCTGAAACTGTTCTTAACCTGAAGCACCACTTTAGCTAATGGGGCCTCCTGCTGCTGCTGTGCGATTTCTGTTCCCATCCTGAAGCAAAGTTCTTAACCCGAGGTACTATTTCTGTGTTAGCGGAGTCTGTAACCTGAAGCGTATGTAACCTGAAGCATCTGTAACCCGAGGTACCACTGTACTGAATGGTTTAGTTCATGGGTAGGCAAACAAAGGCCCGGGGGCCGGATCCGGCCCAATTGCCTTCTAAATTCGGCCTGCGGATGGTCTGGGAACCAGCGTGTTTTTACATGAGTAGAATGTGTTCTTTTCTTTAAAATGCATCTCTGGGTTATTTGTGGGCCATAAGAATTCGTTCTTTTTTTTCCTTCCAAAATATAGTCCAGCCCACCACAAGGTCTGAGGGATAGTGGACCGGCCCCCTGCTGAAAAAGTTTGCTGACCCCTGGTTTAGTTTGTATAAAATATGCAGGGATTTATGTTATGCAAAACAAACCATGGAAGAGAAGAAGGGAAGTCACTGATATTTTAAGGTTGTCTAAATGAATATTCTAAATTGTAAAACATAAAATCTAATAAAAATTTTGTCTGTGTGTGTGTGAGAGAGAGAGAGAGAGAGAGACAGATTAGCTCCCCCTGCGCTCAATGGAAACAGCAAGCCTCTTTCAATCAAGTATCTTCGCATTCCCTACTCTGGTCTCAAACAAGCTGTATGTAACTTCAACACTTGCTCTGTGACATGTTTGCAATTAATGCAGCAAAAAATACTTTGCAACCTTCCCTCAACTTGCTGAAAAGGTCTGCAAATGTTAATTGTTGGGTGTTAGCTCCATACCCTGGCAAATACATCTGGTTTTAAGGACCAGCCTGAAGAGTCCTGGACCTGTGTGACCTGGAAGACTGCATCTTAGAGTGCCATCAGACTAGCCAGACCAACTCAGTGACTCTCTGGTTCTTTAAGGAGAAGTGGAGCCAGGCAGAGAGAGAGGTCTCCCGGTGCAGAAACACTGCAAGGACAAGGCAGTTTTCACCATCCCTCCGCGGCAGGCGCAGTAATGCAAAGGCACACAAAGAAGCTATTTTTAAAATACTTTATTTTCTTTAAATATTAATACGGGACATTACAAAAGAATAAAGAAATACAAAAAAACCGCTATAAAACCACTCGGGGTCTCCCTGAAATGGAGAAAAACCCCAGAGGCGCTCCTCCCAGCCCCGCTCTCACCCGCCAGCCCTGCCAACCTCCACCAGCAGCCTGAGTTTTTTTGTATTTGTTTTAAAAAACACACACACACGTCGGGGGGGGGGCAAAGAAAGGCATCGTCTTAACCATTCAAACTGGTTGGTAAGTTCAACACTGCGTTAACAGTTTTAATCTCCTGGGAGAGAAAAATTGCACATTAAAAGGACCCAAAGTGTGAGGTTCTGTACAGCTATACAGGAAGCAGCAGCTGCTGCTGCGCTGCGTCCAGACTCTCCGCCCGACCACAGGGCAAGTCGAGGGTCAGCTCAGGAAAAAAGCCAGGCTGAAGCAGGCGGTCACTCTGCTTGCCGCCAGCCCTACCCCCCGGGGCACTGCTGTGGGCAGCCCAGGCAGGCGCCCCCGTTTCAAGTCAGAGAAAGCAGCTTCCGGACAGGCGAAACGGAAGTCAGGGATCCCAAGGTTTTGGCACCACGTTTTGTCAGGGAGGGGTTTAACGGAGGGGGGCAGGGGAAAGGGTGCTTTTGCAAAACAGCGTCAAAACCCTTTGGAAGTCAAGCCCACTTCACTTCCCTGCGGGTGGAGCAAAGTCTCAGCTGGAGAGGATAAAAAACGCTTCTCTGAAAATGTCCCTCTGAAAAGTTTTTTAAAATGCAGCCTCTAAAATAAAGCACCACACAAGCAGGTCTCCCGGCGACTCTCCTCCTCTTCCCCATGCTGGCCTGGCCCTTCCGGATCTCCCTGAAAAATGGCACCCCCGTGCCCCTAGACACGCACACATACACCCCCCTTCAAACCTCTCCTCGGACCCTGGCTCTGAACCTTGAGGCCTACGTAGCTTGTGCCCTTCTCAGGCCGGCTTCTCCCATCCCTGGCCCCCGCAAAAAAAAAAAGGGAGCGCTCAGATGAACCACACAGGACAGTAGAAAGCAACCCTTGCAAAGTTTCTATTAAGCGTAAAAAAACCCCAAAAAAACCAGGAGCCGCCAAGACAAGCAGGCCTCGAGCTCCGTGGCAAAAGCGGCAGGTTGGCGCGCCGGCTGGAAGAGTCACCCAGGCAGGTGAGCTTGGCCTGGCTCCGCAGAGCCCAGACGTCTCATGGGCTCCGAAGCGAAGGTGGCACGGGAGCAGAGGGCAGGAGCGGGCCTTCTCCGTTCCCAGCGGAGGCACACAGCGATGGAGAAATGGCACCGTGGGGGCCCAGTCCAGGTGTGGACGGGCCCTGCTTCTGCAAGGCAGGATCAGACAGCTCCTTGGCACATTGTCCAGCGGCAGCCAGAGCAGAGAGTCGCTTAGAGAGGTCCTCAGACCGTCCGCAGGAAGCAGGAGAGAAGTCCAGATCCTATTTACACCGGAGTGGATTGGGGGTAGCCACGTCCCGGCTGCTTGTCAAACTGCCCGGTAGAAGCCCTCCAGGAGGGGCGATAGGGGTCTCGAGGCTTGTGCCAGGCTCAAGAGGGAGGGAGAGGGGGAGAGAGCGGGTGGGTGGGTGGGTGCCAGCCGGGCCGTGGGGCAAAAGAGGGAGCGCGCACACAAGCCAGGCCAGAGCGTCTCTTGGAAAAGGAGGACGTGGGTGGGCAGCCAGGGGCGCTTCCCCCTCCCCGTGCATCGCGAAGGTCGAGTGGACCGCAGCACCCGTGCGTGAAGTATTGCTGCTCGGAAGGCAAGGTGGCCGGCCTGGCAGGGAGGCCGGGGGCCGTCCAGCCCGGAGGGGGGGGCCCTAAGAGCAGGGGAGGTGCTGCTTGAGGATCTGCCGGGTCTGGGGGGCTATTCTGTCCGGGAAGCGGACTTTGAACTCTACGATCAAGTCCCCGCGCTGGGTGGGCACTTTGGGGAAGGGCAGCCCCTCGCCACGCAGTCTCTTCACGGTGCCCGGCTTGATGATGTCGTTGCAGGGCAGCGGGATGACGCGCCCATCCACGGTGGGAATGTTGACGGTGCAGCCGCACAAGGCCTGCAAGAGAAGGAGGAGGAGGAGGCAGGGTTAGGCCAGGAGCAGGGCTTGCAACCAGGAGGAGAAGCCTTGCTCATGCACAAATCAAAGCAATACGGGTGACATGCAAACACCAAGAAACATAGAGAAGATTAAATGCTTAGAAAATTAAAACAATGCAAAATATATATCAGGACTCAGATAATAAAAAGCACCACAACTTTATTTAAGGCAGGCTCAGGGAACAGCCGCCAGGTGCACACAATAACTGCTTTTTTAAAAATGCACTTTCTTTCAGAACATTTCTATTATGTCGCCCCTGAACCCCACCCCAAAGGATCAGAAAAGGAAACATCTTGGGGGGCAGAATTATGAAGTTCCAGCCTGCAACCTGCACTGAGCCCAGGCGAATGAGCCAGCACAGGCTAAATTTAGACAGGCTTTACAGCTTAATCCCCAGCAAGGGAACCAGAACTGGAAGGGGGGGGGCCGGCCTTGGCTTCCAGCGCCTGCTCAGCTGTTGCACACACAGCGGCCTTTGCCCGGTTGGCAGCCAGCAGCCTTAAAGCTCATGAAAGCAAGAGTTCACGGGAGGGGGTGGCTTTGGCTTTCAGTCCTGCGTGTGGTGGGGGGGGTGCAAGCTACTTCCAGGAAGTTAAAACTTTCGAGGATCCTCTCCTGCCAGCTTCAAGGATAATGGTCTGGAAGGGCGGAGGCAGCAGAGACAGGCCTCAACCAGGGCTATTTTTACCCACCAACGCAGAAGGAGAGCGGCCAAAGGATCTGCCCTGACCCTGACCTGTGCGGGGAAAGAGGAAGATGGCAGGGCGCTCCCTTCGGCACCCTCCTGTCTCTCCCTATCCCCCATACAGTCGCTCCATAAGACGCACCTAGTTTTTAAAGGGGGAATGCAAGGGGGGGAGAATGCAAGAAATGCAAGAAAAATATTCTTTAAAGGGAGCGCTGAGCAGAGCCTGTATGCATCCCAGGCTCTGCGCAGTGCTCCCTTTCATGGGGAAATGCCCCCGAGAGCTGCACACACGCTCCGCACGGCTCTTTAAAAGGAGCGCAGCTCTTGGGCGCTTTTCCGGGAGGTGGGGGAAGGGACAGAGGGGCTAAGCCAGAAACTAGAACAGCAAGAGGGAGAACTGCACAGCAATCCCTCTCGCTGTTCTGGCTTCGCGCAGCCTGCCTTCACTCCATAAGACACACACACATTTTCCCTTACTTTTTAGGAGGAAAAAGGTATGTCTTATAGAGCGAAAAATATGGTAATTGTACAGCAGGGAACATAAAACTGGCTGAGTCTCTCCGCTTTGGAGCCAGCCTGGGCTGCCCTTTGCCTCTCTCCCGATGGGACCCTGAGCAGCAAGTCTTGAGGTTCTGGGCTGCTCCGTCTCCCCAGAGACTCTGCAGGTCTGCTGGGCTTCCTCAGGTACATCAGAGGCAGCTCCTAACTAGGGACATGAAGTCGTGGCCTTAAGGCAGCCTTCAGAACATAACTGCCTCCTGTGGAAGTGAGTTCCATAGTTTAACAACAAGCAATGCGCTTGCTTTTATGCAGCCTCCTTCCTGGGAGACAGATGTTGCGCTCAAAGGATGAAATAAGAGCAAGATGTTGCATTGAGAAGGAGTCCCACCCCACCTTCCTCCACGTTAGCCCGGCTGCTGCAACAAGAGTCCAGGTCAGCTTGCCCAAATCACCTGGACCTGGTGGCACCTTGCGACTGGCTGGCAGTGCCCCAGACTGCATATGCCAATGTTTAATAGATTATTGTATTTTAATATTCTGTTGGAAGCCGCCCAGGGTGGCTGGGGAAACCCAGCCAGATGGGCGGGGTATAAATAATAAATTAATTATTATTATTATTATTATTATTATTATGAGAAAGAGATGCAGCTGCCTTACTTGTTTCCAGCCCCATTCTGTCCTGTTTAGATCCCTTTAAAGCTCTCCCTCGGGTCCAGAGAGATGTATCCCAGGGCCCCACACACCAGCCCAGAATTATCAGAGTTTCGGCCTGGAAGCCGCTGTGTCTCCAGCTCTCCCCCCCCCTTCCCAAGGAGCCACCCGCAGACTTTTAGGAATGGATAAATTTGTTCCAGCCCACAGTATCTCTGGGAAAATCCACCCGCCTTGGGGCTTCGCCCGCCAACGAGCACGAAGGAGAGAGATTTCACAGCAGATACCCAAATGGCCCTGACTGGCTCCCACCCAAAGAGGAAAAGCTGGAGGAGGAAGGCCAGCTGAAGAACTAGGAATAGGAGAGATTGGGGGGGGGGAGAAGACCAGACAAGCTTCTCCTTCACTGAGGCCGGAAGCCCTCAGGCAAGCCAGTCCAGCTCTGCCGCTGAGCAAGAGGGGAGGGGGGCAGCTTCCTTGGAAAGCCCCTTTCATGCCATAGGGAGGCTGAAGATCACTTGTCTCTTGACACCGTGCAGAGTGCTAGATGACTTCCAGGCCAGGGAGATGCTGCAGGTGGAGCCAGAGGCTTTGCTATGCAGTTCAGCTCCCCCACAGACTTGCAGAAAGTCTTCCTTCTCTCTGCCAGCCTCTCCAAGCGAGGGCACTCGTCTTCCTAACAGCCCTGCAAGGCAGCTTAAGCCGGGAGCGAGGAGGGTGCCCAAGGCCACTCCATGAGCTGGGGGGCCAGGCATCCGGGTCCAACGGCTGTGACCCAATCACAGCCTGATCCCTACGCCAGCTTCTTAAACGTATTTCCTGTATGCTGCACAGTGCTTCCCAAACTCGGGTCTCCACCTGCTGTGGGACTACAACTCCCATCATCCCTACCTAGCAGAACCAGTGGTCAGGGATGACGGGAGTTGTAGTTGCACAACAGCTGGAGACCCGAGTTTGGGAAGCACTGATGCAGCGTAAAAGGCAGGAGCTTGTGTGCCAATGCAATTGTTTGGGAAAGGGTGAGAGCGTGGAATAATTTGGTGTTGGTGGGAGAGAGGGGGAAAAGGTGAAGATTCAAGGGATCCATTGGGATCCTCTTGAGCCCCCTCCCCACCTGTCGAGTGCCAGAGGCATCCCGTCTCCCCCTAACTTGCCCTCCGTCTCTCTCCTTAAGAGAAGCACCCAGCACGTGGCTCAGCCAGATTCAAAGAATGTGCAAAGACTGAACTACATGCAAGCTGGGGAATCGGGAGAGTGGGGTAGACTTGTAACAAAAGGCTTATTTTATTTGTTTCCTTCAGACAAAGGCCCGTTCTGTGGGGAGGCGGTAAACAAGTCAATCTTATCGTTTCCTTTAGCGGCTGCGACCTTGCAGCATCTTTCAAACAAAGGGGAGAATCGAGGAACTTTCTACATGTCTCAATTTCATTTCATCTCCTGATTTTGGAGGGAGCATCTGGAAGGCTTGCCCTCGCTCTGCCTCTCTTTGCCAAGGCCTACTGGAGTCTGCCTCTGCGGGAATCATGGGATTGTAGAACTGCAGAGTTGGAAGAGACCCCCAAAGCTCATCTAGTAAACCCTCAGCAATGCAGGGGTTCTTCAACCCCTTCTAGGGTAGGCTATCCTCTTTCTTTGGGTAGCTTCACAGATGCCTGCCTGCCTGCGCACCTCAGGGGGTCAAGCTTCCTCCTGAAAAGTCATGTTGCTTCACCACATATCACAGAAGGGACCTCGAGGGTCATCCAGCCCAACCCCCAGCAATGTTGGAATCACAGCCGGCGAATCCCTGGCAGAAGGTCTTCCGCCCTCTGCTTGAAAACTGAAGGAAAGCCCACCACTTTCCCAGCTGCGCTGTCCAACAGCCCTTGCTGCCAGTGCACCCTTTATTCCAAAAGAATCCTGGACAACACAGGAAAGGGGCTCCCCCCACAAAAGGCAGCCTTTGCCAGGTGGAGTAGGGCAGCAAACAGCAGGGGGGCGGGACCCGGCAGGGTTGCCACCAGCCTCTGCCTTCCTGTGCCGACCTCTTGTCTGCGGCACCAGCAGCCCCACGGGGGACGCACAGAGCCCCTACCCTGCCCTCCTCGACCCACGGACACACCTCTTTCAGACTGATCATGGCCGTGTAGATGATGTTTGTCCCGTCCCTCCGGAAGAGCGAGTGCGGCTTGTCCTTCAGGATGAAGACGATGTCGGCGGGGATGTTGTCGGGAGTGGCGTCTCCTTCCTTGGGGAAGGTGATCTTGGTGCCCTCCTTCCAGCCGCGCTTGATGACGATGTTCAGGATCTTGTCCTCCGTCCGCATGGTCCGGCCGTCCGGGTTCAGCCGCCGGCGGGTGATCTTCATGCGCTTGGTGGCCCCGTGGTAGATCTCCTCCAGGGACACCTTCAGCTCGTGGACCACGGGAGGATCCTGCACCTTCCGGCGCATGTGGATGGGCTCTGGGTGCCGGCGGTGGACGCCGTTGAGCCCGTTGAAGCCGAACCGGCCAAAGGCACTGAAGGGGTCACCGCCGTCGTCATCGTCGATGTCCATGTCGTCATGGTCGAAGCCGTTGAAGACCCGGGAGCGGCCGCTGGTGAAGAAGATGTCAAAGGGGTTGGAGCCCCCAAAGAAGGAGGCAAAGGTGGCATGAGGGTCTCCGTGGAAGGTGTAGTGGAAGGTGTTCCCAGAGGTGCCCGACGAGCCACCACCGGTTTTGAGCCCTGAAACAGAACCAGAGAGAGAGCGGGGAAACCGTCAGGCAGGTGCTCTGGAAAGGAGTGCTACAAACAGACCAAATTCACTAAGAGAAGCAAGATTGGGCAGCCTGAATTGGCTGGCCAAAAACCTGGGCGCACATCTGATGGCTCCTAGCCAGGACGGCTCTGTTCTGCCTCCACAGCTCCTGAATACCAGGTGCTGGAAACCACAGGAGAGGAGAGTGGCTCCTGTGACACTGTGAGAGCAGGACGCTGGAATAGGTGGGCCATTCAAGAGTCTTAATAGCACAAGGATGGAAGAACGAGGAAATCCCAACCAAAGAACTGTGGCAAGGGAAACTGATGGACTATGTGGAATTGGCGAAAGTGACACTTAAACTACGTGACAAGGACAACTGTGACTTTAAAGAAGAATGGGAACCTTTTACAAAGTATTTAAAGAAACAACAAAATGAACTGGAGTCCTTGGCAGGTTTTGAATAAACATTCGCAAACTTTTTATTGGTAATATACAGATAGATAAATTAAGGATCTTCACAATTTTATAATATGCAGAGAATAACGTGTGCTGAGAAACCAGAGAGAGGAGCTGAGGGGAGTCTGGGGGGGGGGGGGGGGGGGGGGTTTTTTTTTGTTTGGGGGGGGAGGGAAAAAACAGGGGGGAAGGAGGATGTATTTTTGATAAACTGTTATGTCAAAATTCCTAATAAAAATATTATTAAAAAAAGGATAGACTAGGTGGGCCATTGGCCTTATCCAGCAGGCGCTTCTTAGTTTCTTATTTCACCACCACCACGAAGCCTGGGAACTGCAGTTTACCCCTTACAGAGCTACAGCTCCCAGCATCTTTTAAGAAATCTGTTCCCAGGATTCCTGAGGGAGATCTGCTGGAGGCTGCGGGAGAGGAGAGGGCTCTTATGTGAGGGGCCTGCTTGTGAGTTTCTCATCTGGGCATCTGGTTGGCCCCAGGGACAAGAGGAGGCTGGGCGAGATGGGCCACTGGCCTCATCCAGCAGCATCTTCACGGGTTCCCCAGGGACAGGGCCAGGAACCCAACAGTGCAGGACACTAGAGACGTACGTGACCCCAGGGCGCTGGTCCTTTGCCTTTCAGCAGAGTGCTCCTGTACCCCCTTAAAGTGCCTTCAAGACACCCCCGTTCCCATGGCCTAACCAGACCACACAGGGAAACAGATTACAGCTGGCACAATTTGGTACTTCAGCACAAAGCTGGGTATAAGGAAGGAGATGCTGACTAAACATCTGGAGCAGCAATTGTCTGGCAGTAAGAGCTGCTGGACAGTGGGACAGACTCCTGTGGGAGGTGGTGAACTCTCCTTTGCCGGAGGCGTTTAAGCAGAGGTTGGATGGCCACCTGTCGGGGATGCTTTAGTTGATATTCCTGAATAGCTTTTAAAGTTTAATAGATTATTGTATTTTAATATTCTGTTGGAAGCCGCCCAGAGTGGCTGGGGGAACCCTGCCAGATGGGCGGTGCATAAATTATTATTATTATTATTATTATTGCAGGGGGTTGGGCTAGATGACCCTCAGGGTCCCTTCCAACTCTGCAATGCCATGATTCATAAAGTGTGCAGGCGGGGGGGGGCTTCCTCCCCTCTAAGCTACAAGATGAGCAAAGGCTACTGCAAGAACAGAGTTTGAGCAGGATGCTTCCAAGCCCAAGAGGAGATCAGGCAGCAAGACAAATGGCCCCGGGGAGACAGGGGTGCCAGGAGCCCAGAACTTGGGGAGAGAAAAGGGAGCTTGAGAGGCTGTAAAGAGGAGCAGAGCCAGGCCAGCACTTTCTGGGTCCCCATTTAGCAGCCAGACTGCAGCTGCAAAGCTTTTAATAGCAAGACCTTCTAGCGCAGCATCCTCCACAGCTCTGGCCCCACCAGGGAAGAGGACGGAGCGTGGCCAAGAGAGCTCTCTGGCCTCCCAGAGGACCTGCCCCCTCCCTCCCTCCTTAGCAGCCAGAGCTTTCACTTTAATCCCATAACCACTGGATCCCAAAGAGAAAGCATCTAAATGGGGCCGGGTTCTTCTAAGGACTTCACTTATTCCCTCAGGAAAGAGAATGGCAGCTTTTAGCTGAAATTACAGCAATTTCACGTTGTCAATCACAACGGTGACCTCGTGAGACACACACCCAAGTCCCAGGAGGCAGCAGGCGGCAGAGAACACCTGCCAGATCCCGGCTTTTATTTCCAGACCAAAGCTGGAAGCCAGATGCTCCTTCTGGCATCTCAAAGCTTCCCCGGGAGAGCATCCCATCTTCCTCTGGCCCCAAGCCACACTTTGGTCACACGTTAAAAAAAGAAGACTAGCCCTGAAGTTGGCAGAGAAACTGTGGAACTGCAGGAAGGTGGAGGAGAGAGGGAAGGAGCCAGCAGAACGCCCCAAGAAGTCAAGGCATAAGCTACTGGCCCACCCCCAGGAGCCCCCCAACGCGTTTCCGTTTCCCCTGTCAAACGTCCCCTGCTGCCCCTCCAAATTAGTTTGCAAACTATACTCCAGAAGCTAGATTCACATAGAGCAAACGCATGCAATTTCACCCAATCTGTGTCACTTGTTCTGATCAAAGAACATGCATTTCCAGGCCGGAATTTGGATAAACTCTGCTGGAGGTTGTTTATCTGAGACCTTCTGCTCAGCAAGTCCTGGGCTGGACGGGCTGATTAACGCCACTGCTATTCCCAGCAGTTCCCTTCCTCCTGCAGAACCTGACATGTTCCCTGCCAACAGCCTGGGTTTGCTTATGAAACAAGGAGCTATTACTAAAATTGGGAAAGGCTCTCTCTCTCTCTCTCTCTCTCTCTCTCTCACTCACACACGGCAGCAGCATGTACTGAAAAGGAAGCGGAGGAGAAGGAGAAGGCATGAGCCAAGCCTCAATTATGCCACAGGGAAGATGTTTGCACCCACAGATCACGGTGCCAATGCATTTCCACACACTCCGGGAGGAACCAAGACCTTGCAAGCAGCGCCATTAAAAGCGCCAGTTTCTCCAGGGAGCTGCCGCCAGCTTTTCCCACAGCCCAGGCCCACAAGGGGGCTTTCCTCCCCACTTTGCCGCCTTTGCTGCCCAGGTGAGTGAGGTGCCTCCACAGGTGCCCTTCAAAGGTTATCACAGGGAAGCAGGCAAAGACACTCTCTCCGGCACATCAGGCCAGAGGCTGGATTTGGGCGTCTGGAGCCCTGCAAGCCTGCAGCTGGGCAGGGAGGGGCTGTGGCCAGGAGGCAGGCTTAGACCCCCACCTTCCCACCCACCTAAATAAACCGCAAGCTCACAGGCCAGCCAAGAGACCTGGCTTACCTTCTTCCCCGTACTGGTCATAGACGGCCCGCTTCTTGGGGTCGCTCAGCACATCGTAGGCCTCCGCAATCTCCTTGAACTTCTCCTCCGCGTTGGGGTCCTTGTTCTTGTCTGGGTGGTACTTCAAGGCCATCTTCCGATAGGCCTTCTTGATCTCGTCTTCGTTGGCTCCGGACTGGATCCCCAGCGCTTTGTAGTAGTCCTTCCCCATGTTGGTGGTGGAGACCGTCCCGGCTGCCGCCGCAGACTCTTTATTCCTGGGGAGGGAGAGGAGAAAGAAGGAGAGGGGGCGTCAGAAAGGACTCCAGGCTGACCACTGAATGGCTCCTCCACACCCCCTCCAGCCCCGGTCAGTCCGTCCACACGGCTGCCCACTAGCTCAGCACCAACCTGCGCTACTGAGGGGGGGATTGGAGGTTCTAGCGCCCCGACGTCCAGGCCGAGTCCTGGGGGAGGCCTCTCAGAGCTTTGCCAGCCGCTGCCCTTGTGGATCTGTCAACAGTCTGGGTTGGGGGAGGGATTTTTAAGGCGGTTGACTCCCCCTCCTGCTGCCCAATTCACAGGGGCAGAATGCAGAGCGAGCGAGAGGGGGGGTCAGTGTTGTTATTTGGAGGCAGCACCACGTGACGCTGTAACTGGAGAGGGCGGCCGGTTTTGCCAGGCCACAAATAGGTGTGCAGGGAAGGAGCCTTGGGAAGGACAGAACTGGCGGCCCTTGGACCGGACAGCGGAAAAGCAGCTGCCGTGCGTATGTGGAGGGCAGCGTGCGGCCAGGGAGGCGGCAGGCGGCCCTTCCGAGCGCCTGGCCGGTCTCAGCGTTCCCAAAAAGGGGGAGGAAGAAGGCAGGGGCAGAGGAATGTGTTCAAAGCAGGCTTCATAACGAAGCAGAAAGAGAGGTTAATTAGCCAAGGAAGGATTCCTTCCCCCAGCTTTTCTCTCTCCCTTCTGTGCTTTTGCAGATTGCCTTAAAAGAACTTTTTAGAACAATACAGCACTGGGAGTTCACGCGGGGACATGTTCCCACCATGTACCAGCGGAAAGACGGCAGAGGATGAAGCTGTTAGACAGAGACATCTTGCAATGGGGGGCGGGGGGGGAGCTATTTTTAAAAGTAAGCGCCGAAGCGAGAGGAGAGCCTGCGATTTGCAGAGGGAAGCCAGAGGAAGTGACCAGGAACGCAGAGAGTGGGAGGAAACAGGACACACCCAGGCAAGCGAGGGGGCATGTCAGATCTGAGGGACGGTGGTCTCTCTTTGCCAGAGCTGGTCAGCTTCTCGCTGTCCACCCCACACAAAGGTCTCAGACCCACGTCCAGCCCAGTCCTCTTGGTTTTCAGGCGCTAGAGCAGACAAAATCCTTCACAAAAGGCTCCAAATTCCTTCCTTTGCAGAACTTCAGAATTCAGGCAGGAATCCAACTTCCTGTTGCTAACTCCCCTCTCTTTCCGCTGTTTGCAGAACTCTGATGACCCTCAAGGGTCTCTCACCAACATGCACAAAACACCCTCCCTGCCTGTCCCTCTCATCCCAGTGTCTGAAACGGCCACATCACACCCTGACCTCCGAATAAGATGCCAGGTCAGCGACTGCCCATCTTGGGCCAAACCAGAACCATCTCCGGGCAATTCCCCACCCAAAATGCAAAAGTCTCCGGCAGGTGCAGGAGGAGCTGCTTCAGCCACTGCCCCACCTGCAGATTTCCCAGTCAGAACTGGTCCCCAACGACCTTTGCATAAGCAGGGGGGAATTTTGTCAGGAAATGCTAAAGCACCCATTCCCACTCAATTGCTAGACTGATGAAGTTCACAGTCTTCCCTATATTACATTTATATATATATAGATTGCACGCACACACAAAAAAACACCACAAAAGCAGGAGTCTTTTCACAGAGACTGCACCCGTTCCAGCCCTAGCAACCATCGACTGGATGTCTGCCAAGAGATTCACACACACAGCACGGAAACAACCTCCTCCAAAAAACTGAACAGCTCTGTGAAGGTCACACGTGAGGCCGTAGCAGGAAAGAAACTCTCCCATTTGGCCCCCGCCTCCCTGTAACCTGCTCCGCTCATGGCCTCCCACCCCGCCAGGTTCCTTGGGGCTTCTTGGGGGAGTTCCTCACCCCAGCCTCCCACACACCAGCAGTGCCCTCCTTCCTCTCTCCCCACCAGACCCCGGTGGACCAAAAATGTTCCTCTGACAAAGCAACCAAGCGCTCCCCTGTCCCAAGTTCCTCCAAGAGGCTCCAGCAGCATCTGGGATCACAGGATGAAACACCTGCAGCCACTTTTAATTTGAAACAGGTCAGGTCTCCTGCCTGCGAAGCAAGTCACCGATATGCCCAATTCACAGATGGGGAACTGAGGCTGACGGAGTGATTGCAGCCAGAAAAGACAAAGACTTGGGTCTCTGAAGCCCAGGGTCTCTCCCTGCCCTAAGCACCTGAGAAGAGCATCTGCTGGATCCGGCCAAGGGCCCACCTAGTCCAGCATCCTGGTCTCCAGGTGCCCATTATGGGAATGAGCAAGTTGGGCCCAAGCACAAGAGTCACACACTCCCCTCCTGGGGTTTTCAGCAACTGGGTTTCGGAAGGCCAGGAGCCCTCGATAGCCCTCTCCTCCATGAACCTGTCCAGTTATCTTTTTAAGTCCTCTAGGTGGTTTGCCACCATTGCTTCCTGGGGCAGGGAATTCTGTAGGAGATGACAGGACAAGGACAGGGCAGAGTGGGGCAGTTTGGGATAAGCTGCAGGGAAATCTTGAAGCTGCTCTGGGATACAGAAGGACAGGATCACGGTAATGAGCCAGCAGACTCCTGCAAGGCCCCAAAGTTCCCTGTATATTTATTTCCCTTTCCTCGTTTAATCCCCACCAGAGCCCTGCAAGGTGGGCCAGGCCAAGAGGTAGTGACCAGCCCCCAAGGTCACCCCGTGAGCTTCATGGTGGAGTGGGGATTCGAACCCTGGTCTCTCCCAGGCCCTCGTCCCACACTCCAACCACGTCACCAAGGCTGGCTCTGACGTCACAGTTGCAGACCCCTCTGGCCTGGCAAAGCCCCTAAGACGCCCCCTTCTGCATCCGCACGGCTGAGGCCCACCTTCTCTGTTGGGCAGAAGGTCAAGGGCCCACTGTGGGTGCCCCCTCCACCACCAGCCCCATGGCTGCTGACACATGGCACCTAGAGCACCCCCACACATCACGCTCAACCCTTTCCCGGAGAAGCGTCTTCTGAAGGATAAGCTGGGAGACAGAAAGAGAGTTGCTGACACAGAAGCAGCCAATTCCCTCTGTTAATTAGTGAGATCACTAGCTGGAAATAAGGCTCCAGCAGGTGGGGGCAGCGCTGACGGGGCTCCTCAGCCCCACTCATCATGGTGGGAGTTTCTATTGTTAAACACGCGGGGACCACGGAGGGAGGGGGCAGGCGCACAAGGCGGCCCACGGGAGGTGGGCTTGAAATGCCAGGCTGCATCGGGAGGGAGGGCATTCCCAGGCCAAGCAGCTCACCTGGCGGCAGGTGGCAGCTCTGGAACACACTGGCAGCAAGGAATGCGGAATCCGCGGCGGCGACAGTTACAAGCTGCTGCTGGAGCAGACGTTCCCTGCCCAAGTCTCGGGGGCTTGGCATGGCAGCTCGACAGGGACTTCAACCACAGGAATGAGGCTCTGGCCCACCACCAGGGGCCAGGAACAAAGGCATAGACTCAGGCTCTAAGGGGAGAGCATCTCCTTGCTCCCAGCCTGCCTGGGATGGTGTCACCTTGCAGAATTAAATTTAGCACAACCTTTCTTGGCCAGGATTCCTTACCACCGCTGGGGATCGCCAGTCAAGCAGGGGGTTGGACTGGATGACCCTTGGGGTCCCTTCCAGCTCTACACTTCTACATCTTCTCTGGAGAGGGAGCCTTCAAGAGCCCAGCTCCACTTTGGACCACAGGGGCCTGTGACTCACTAAGCAGCCATGCACAGGTTGCCTCTGAGCAGCCCACCTGTATAAGCAACCCCTGGGTGTTAGGTTAAAGGACAGCGGGCGAGATCCAGGAGTTGAACCCAACACCCCCTGTGCAGGAGAGCCAGGGGCGCAGGTTCATAGGGCACAGTGGGGCAAAGCCCCTTGGGCAAATCTGGATGGGGCAGGAGACAAGTACAGGGGCAGGAGGGCCGGGAAGATAGAGTCCCCTTCCTCTTTCTCATCTGAACTACAAACCACCTGGGCTTCCACTGGTGGAAAGGGGGGGCCGGAGGAGGAACCGCAGACTCAGACGGGACCCTTAAGGGTTATGTAGCCCAGCCCCTGCAATGCAGGAAGGAGGGGTGGAAGGGAAGTGAGGAGAGACTCCCCCCAGCCTCAGCAGTGACCCAGCCGGGCCGATCCTGCCCGCAGCTCCCCCAGCTCGGAAGGGCATGTGGAAGGGGCCCCCCTCCGCCAGGCACCACCAGAGCGGAGAGATCTTCTCTGCGTGGGGGCTGCCTGACGTCAAGCTGCAGGGAAGACTGCCAAGCCTCATAGGTCACCGTGCGGCTCCACCATCCTCCCGGAGCAGCACCCCACACAGATTTTGGTAAAACACGACTCGGTCCCTGGATAACCCCCTCCCTCCCTCCCTCCCACCTGGAGACAGATGCACAGTTTCAGCAGCGCAAGCCTGAGCGTGCTTCTCAGGAATCCCTGGGCAGCACAGCCCTACTCCAGCGGAAGGGGGGCAGGAGCCCAGTCCCCCCCCCCCCAGACACACACAAAACCACACACACCAGCCCTTTCCACAGATAAATCCACACACAAAAGCAAGTGGCTGACTGGACTCAGTCTCTGCTGGAAGCCAAAGGGGAAATGCAAAGAGACCCCAGCCCCTTTGCAAAGGGATCCAGACCCCCAAGACCACCCACTAAGCATCTGGTCCCTCTGAAGCACAATCAGTATGCATCTCCAGCCCCTCATCCTGCCCCCACCCTGGGCAATGTCAGAGCTGGGTCAGGCGGCCAGGGAGCCCCTCTGATCCTCCGGCAAAGGGAGAGACAGAAGAGAGGCACAGTCTGTCCTCCTCAAGCTCCCCATCCATCGCCCTCCACAGCAGATGCCAGACGCCGCACACGAGACAAAGATGGATGCCAGTAGACAGACCACCACCCAAGCGTGGCAAACGCAAGCAGGCAAGGCAGGGCGGCCAGCCACTTACCGAAACTTCACAAACACATTCATAGCCCAGGCGCTCATTTTTAAAGGCTCCAGCTTGATCCGGAACATGGCTTGCGGGGCCTGGAGCTCCAAGATGCAGCCGCCGCTAAAAGAGTTGCCCACGAATGGAGGAGGCGAGGGCACCTTCAC
The DNA here is from genome assembly GCA_034642415.1 of Podarcis siculus. NCBI lineage: Eukaryota > Metazoa > Chordata > Lepidosauria > Squamata > Lacertidae > Podarcis > Podarcis siculus. The sequence continues at coordinate 1,077,034 of JAXCMG010000039.1, read as the reverse complement.
CACGGCAGCCAGGCTCCAAAAGCAGCCCCCTCCCCAGAGCCAGGAGGAAGAGCTGGCCAAGCCGGACAGGGCACCTGGACCCACCACGCACACCTGGACTCCAAGCCAGCTGTTCAGGAAGAGGGCGAAAGGCTCCCCCCAACAGAGGGAATTTGGGGAGCAGCGGCGGTTCACAAGGCAGCAGCCTCCCAGAAGCTTCCCTTCTGCGCTTTCCCGCAGCCCCCTCCCTCACCGCTTGCCACAGAAAATGCTCAATGAAATCACTCGACAGTCAGGATTCCTCCTCTAATTGGTTTCTCTGACTGAAAAGCAGACCTTACCAGCCTTCCTGCCCAGCTGAGGGGGGGGGTCTCTCGCCCTTCTGCTCATCCTCGGAGACTGAGCAGCAGGTGCACAGCCCCACGCCGGACAGCCTGTTGGCGATCCTCCCCCCTGAAGAACAGAACAGGGCAGGGAATGGGTGGCCAACTCAGTCCCCAGAGTCATCAGGAGTCGGCTTGGCATCTTCAATGAACCAGCGTTTGAGAAGAATGTGCCAAATTCTTAAGCCTAAGTGGGGAGACAGTCCGCCTGTCGAAAACCCTCTCTCCCCCCTAAAATGCATACTTCAAGGTTTCCACACAAGAGACAACCGGCTCAAAGCTAACGCCGTCCCTGCGAGGTCCACCAGTGCCAGAGAACGCCAAGGAAAGTGACTCTTGCTTGGCGCCGGGTGAAGTTCAGCGTCCGCAGCCCTACAGCATCCATCCCCGAAGCACATGTCAAAAGCACCAGCCCCACGCTGACTCCCGAGTCTAACTAGCACCTGCGCATGCAGTCACTCCACTTTCTGAAACTCTGGCGCCCAAGTGAGCGCAAGTAAGCAGGAGTCCTCACCGCTGAGCAAAGAGGCAGCTCTGGACGACCTGGGAGCCGCTCTGCTCCCAAAGCCACTCTCGGCTGCCGCTGGACGTCCATCCGAAGCCCCGGCAGGAGCAGCAGCCACAAGGAAGAGCCCGAGAGAGAGATCCCCGTCCAGGGATCCCTCCCAGTCACACTGCCCGATCACCTGGTCCGCTTCAGAGTCCCCAACACCCAGCGGCCACCCCAGGCAGACAAAAAGAAAAAAGCAAACAACAGCCACACAATGATCCTTCTCAAACAATCCACAGCCGTCCCCTGAGATTCCAGAGAAGCTGCCAGCGGCTCCTCTGCCCCCTAAACAAAGGGGCATTTCACCCACCAGCGAACCAGAGGCAGGCACAGCCGCCTGGCCCCGACCCCGAAGGGATGCAGCTGGTGCCGGACCCCCGGGGAGGGGGGTGTTCTTCCGCATCCCTGCCTGAGGCTGGGCAGGGAGAGCGGAGTCCCGATCCAGAGAAGAGAAAGTGGGTACCTCTCCACGCGGCTCCAGAAGAGCAGAATTGCTGGCATATCAGCGGAGGGAGTCACTCGTGGTGGTGGCGGCAGCAGCAGCAGCAGCGCTCAAAGCCCAAGTTTGGTCAAGGCGCGCAGAGTGTGCGGGAGCGAGCAGTGAGCGAGGGCTGGAGCGCGCACAGGCACCCGCAGGCAGGCAGGCAGGCAGGCAGGCAAGGCAGGAATGCCGTGCGCTCGCTCGGGCGGGCAGAGAGACCCTTCCAGCGCCACCAGCGACGACGACAAAGACGGCAGGGAGTCAGCGTGCAGAAATGTCATGATTACACTCCGGGTGAATCATCGCCAGCCATGCCCACCCGGTGCCCACACAGGCAGCAGCGCCAGGGGAGAGGGAGCCGGCAGCAGCGGCCGCCCCCAGACCCCTCCCCACTCCTCCGCCCCCTGACACACAGCCCCCCCCCCGCACCCACAGCAGGGAAGTCAACTCTCGCCCCTCCTGGCAGCTGGCACTCCAGATGCCCCTGAAGAGGGGGGGCTCTGCCCCACTTTGCAGCTGGGACTGGGAAGTGGAGGAGATGTCCAGAGGCATCATGTCAGGGCAGACAGGGTGGAAGAGGAGGAGGGGGGAGTTTGGCTGGCTTGGCTGGGGGGACGACACCCCTGGGCCCCCCGGGAGACCCCCCCAATTGCCCTGCTCGAGGAAGAGGAGGGTCGTCCTCTCCTCCCCACTCCCCTCCCCCGCAGCAGGGAAGTCAACTCTCGCCCCTCCTGGCAGCTGGCAAAGGCCCTCCAGGCGCCCCTGGCGAGGGGGGTGCTCTGCCCCACTTCGCAGCTGGGACGGGGGGGCAGGGGAGGCGCCCCGAATGGGAAGCGGAGGAGACGTCCATAGGTATCATATCAGGATGGAGAGGGTGGAAGAGGAGGGTGGGAGTTTGGCTGGGCTGGGGGGAGACTCCCTAACTGCCCTGCTCGAGGAAGGGGAGGGTCGTCCTCTCCTCTCCCCCCTGCAGCCAGGACGGCCCCCCCCCCAACCAGCAAGGGGAGCCCGGCCTGGGCGAAGTGGGGAGGGGGCGACAATTCCCGGGGGGGCTTTCTCCGTCCCGGCCCGGCCCAGAGAAGGGGGTCGAGTTCCAGCCCCCCCCCATATCCATCCAAGGGGGGGGAGCCCACTGGTCTCGGCCTTTTTCAGGGGGCGGGGCCAGAGCCCGAGCCCCGAGCCCCGCCCCCTGCCCCTCGCCCCTCGCCCCGGGGGCCGCCGCCGCGTCCCCCCCCCATCCTTCTCCCCCTCCGAGCGAGACTCACCTCCGTCCCGTCCCGTCCCGCCCGCCTCCCTCGGCCGGGCCCTCTGGAGCGGGGGACGGGCGCCCGCCCCTGCCTAGCAACGGCCCGCTCCGGCGCCGCCCTCGCGCGCCTATTGGCCCCGCCCGCTGCCCATCTCGACCAGACGCCGCTCCCTTTGGAGAACGAGGGGGAGAAGCTCCGCCCCCTCTGCTCCGCCCCGCCTCCCTCAGGCTCTCTCTCTCTCTCTCTCTCTCTCCCGCTTCCTCGATTGGCCTCGCGGCCAGCCAGTCACGCCCATTCTCGGCTGTCATTGGTCTCTAGGAGGCCGGGGCGCGGCCCCTCTGCGTGCGCCCTCGCCATTGGCCGGAGGGGCCTGGCGTGCCGGTTTTCGACCCGCCCTCCCGGCCGCGGGAGGTTCTGGAAGCCCCGTGACGTCACAATGGGGAGCGCTCCAACCAGGGAGCCTCCGGCGGGAGGACACGCCCACCGGGCGGGCGGGGCGCCACGTGGGCCGCCGCTACACGCGAGTAGAAGCTGCGCGGCCAGGCGGTCTCCTCGCCCGACTGGGGCTCCGGGGGCGAGCTGGCGCGGGATCGTGGCCTCGCATGCCGCTTACTCGCGAGGAAGCCGCCCTGTTCCCGGCGGCCCTTGTGAAGTTTGTGCCTGCAAAGGCTTCGTCCTTTGCATCCCGTGCGAGTCCCGGAACTCCTGCTGCGGAAAGTGACCCTCGTGCCCTTAGCTGCACCCTCCCTGTGCAGATGCGAAGGAAAGAAGCAGCTATCCTATCTTTAGAAGACATCTGAAGGCAGCCCTGCTTAGGGAAGCTTTTAATATTTAATGCTGTATTGTTTTTAACACTTGATTGGGAGCCGCCCAGAGTGGCTGGGGAAACCCAGCTAGATGGGCGGGGTATAAATAATAAATTATTATTATTATTATTATTATTATTATTATTATTATTATTATTATTATTATTATTATTATTA
>JAXCMG010000039.1:956827-1066073 GCA_034642415.1 Podarcis siculus | reverse complement strand
TTATTATTATTATTATTATTATTATTATTATTATTATTATTATTATTTCCATATTTTCATCAGAGAAATGTTAGATCAGGATACTGAAGCAGATGGGCAGTTGCCCTGATCCAGCAAGATCTTCTTCTGCAAGGGAGAAGAACGCTTTTCCCGGAGGAAAGGACTATCAATTTGTGGCACTGGCCAGAACGGCAACGCTTTGCCCAAATGGTCAGAGGCAGCCCTGCTTCTGAATCCCAGTCGCTGGAAACCGCAGGGAGGGAAATGAATCTTGCGCTCGAATCCCGCCTGCGGGCTTCCAGTCTGGGCACCTGTTGGGCCACTGGGAGAACAGGATGCTGCCCCACGTAGCCACTGAACCGGCTCCTCTGGTGTTCTTCTGCTCAGAAAGCTACGGATTACTTCGTCCTCCGGTTGCTTCGCAGAATCCCCCTCCCTTTTTCTGTTTTTTGTTTCCAGGCTGCTTCCACTCTTGCCAAGCGGAGGCGGCGTTAATGAACGCTATCCCCATCTCAACCTGAGCCGATTCTCCGCCTGGCGCGCCGCGGCTGCCAGCTGGGTGGTTTCTCCCCCCGCTTGTGTTATGCAAAAGTCATTCACCGCCTTGCCAGCCAGGCAAGTTTCCCCGGGAAGCAGCGCAGCCCATTCCTTCCTCTCCCGTTGACCCCTCCAGCTTGCTCTGAATGTGCCAGCCACACCTCTCTCCTGGCGCACGGTCGCCAACTGAAAGGGCTAACGGGCACCCGGAAGGCGCCCACCAGAGGCTCCATCTCGCGCTTGCAAATGTCCCCCACGTTCCCTTGAAACGCTTCTCCCTTTCTTCCCTTCCTGGGGGGCTCCCGTTTCCTTCCATCCCGGCCAAAAACAGGATGCCGCCGCCAGAGGCGTAACGTGCGCGCCCTGATCCGACCAGCTGCTTCCGCGCTGAGTAATGCCTGAGCAGGGCTGCTTTCCCCGGGCTGGGTGAGGCCTGCTAGTTAATGAGAGCAATTGAAGGTAATTGGGCTGGAAGAGCCTCCAAATGGGGCAGGGCAGCCGCAGACACGTGTCGTTTTGAGGAGGAGCGGGGAACGTGAGCCTGGGAAAAGTCATAGGAAAAGTCGCGTTCAGAAGGACTTTCTGGGGAACAAACCACCTCGGAAGGTGGTGGACTCTCCTTCTTCGGAGGTTTTCAAACAGAGGTTGGATAGCCATCTGTCCTGGATGCTTTAGCTGAGATTCCTGCATTGCAGGGGGTCAGGCTGGATGGCCTTTGGGGGTCCCTTCCAACTCTACAGTTCTATGGTTGTATGGCCTCAGAGGGTGGTGGCCTCTCCTTCAATGGAGGTTTTAAAGTAGAGGTTCGGTGCCCATCCATCAGGTATTCTTGAGCTGCAGTTCTTACATCGCAGGGCGTTGGACTCCATAACCCATTGGGGTCTCTTCCAACCTTTATTATTGTAAGTTGTGGGGTGAGAATTGCGACTTAGGACTAGGTTCAGGGAAGCTTTTAATGTTTGCTGTATTAGAGTATTTTTTTGGGGGGGGAGCCGCCCAGAGTGGCTGGGGAAGCCCAGCCAGATGGGCGGGGTACAAATAATAAATTATTATTATTACTAGGTGCATTTGAAGCTGTGGCTTATATTGCGCACACTCTCAGCTGTAGATTCAGGTAGGTAGCTGTGTTGGTCTGACACAGTTGAAATAAATTAAAAAATTGTTCAGTAGCACCTTAGAGACCAACCAAGTTTGTTCTAGGTATAAGCTTTCGTGGTATCTGAAGAAGTGTGCATGCACACGAAAGCTTATACCCAGAACAAACTTAGTTGGTCTCTAAGGTGCTACTGGACAATTTTATATATATATTGACGACTGTTGACTGTTAATGACTGCAATTAGTCCTACAGGAAAAAGCAAGGGATAGAATGCAGATGGTTAGCATATGTAATGAGACATTTTATTACATATTCCATACATTATTTCCTTGACATCTGAAGGGAGGGCGTTCCACAGGGAGGGTGCCACTACCGAAAAGGCCCTCTGCCACTAGAGTCTCATTGGCATTTTGTAATATCTGCATTAATTCACAAATACGGAGGCCTCAGGGGAGGAAGCTTAAGGGGAAGGAACCCAGAGACCCTCCAAAAGTTCTCAGACTCTCAGCAGCCAGCATGGCCAATGGTCAGGAATGGTGGAGGTCCAAGAGCCCCCCCCTTCTTCCCTGCCTGACTCTCCTTCACACAGGGACAGTGAGATTATAGCATCCTAAATCTGAACCTTCTCTGATTACTTTCTCTTGTTCAGAACATTCTGGGAAATTTCAAGAAGCAATTGTCTGACCATTTACAGTAGTTCCCATGGCAACACATCACCCATAGTTTGCCTAAGAAAAAAACGGTGTGCCTGGTCAACAGGCTGCTTGACCAGCCTGAAGGAGTCCCTGGGGTCATGAACTCTCCTCTTCTGCAACTCCTGATCTTAAAAGAAAGCCTTTCTTCACACAGCAGGGAGTTAAACTACGGAACTCACTCCTGCAGGGGCAGCTATGGGTCTCTTTGGATCTCTTGGATCTCTTTAATGGACAATTGGAACGGTCTCCCTTGGAAGGCTGTGGACTCTCCTTTCTTGGAGGTTTTTAAGGAGAGGTTGCCTGACCATCTGTCATGGATGCTATAGCTGAGATTCCTGCCTTGCAGGAGTTGGGCTAGATGACCCCCCGGGGTCCCTTCCAACTCTAAGATTTTATGATTCCAATTAGACAAATTAATGAAGGAGAGGGTTATTGATGGCTGCTAGTCACAGTAGCTATGCTCTGCCTCTGCAGCTGGAGGCAGTGATGCTTCTGAATACCAGAAATAGTACCTCGGATTAAGAACGTTGCTTCAGGATGAGAACAGAAATCGCACAGCAGCAGCAGGAGGCCCCATTACCTAAAGTGGTGTTAAGAACAGGTTAAGAACAGTTTCAGGTTAAGGACGAACCTCCGGAACGAATTAAGTTCTTAACCCGAGGTACCACTGTACAGCAATCCTGTTAAGGCCTCTGACCTGCCCTTCCTTTGTTTGGCAGATGGCTGGCAACCAGGCCAGGCTGGTGGCGAATGTTTAATCTGTGTCCTCAAAAGGGTGATGGGAGGGCACCCAGTTGGGGAAGGCTTGGCTGGAGAAAACAGAGGAAGCAAGCGCGAGGGTTTCTGCCTGCTGCCTTCAGGTTCCCTTGCTGGATCTCCTAGAGATGTCTGCCTTGCTCTCTGGGGATTGGCTGCCTATTTTTAGGACTGTCTCTTCTATAACCTATTTGCTTCCAGCAGGCTGCACTTGCTTGTTTGTAAATAAAGCAAATATTGCAAAGACACTCCTCTCTCATCCCGAGGAAACAGGCTGCAAGCACATGACCGACATACAAAATGCAGCAGAGTCCTTCTCTTTCTCAGTCTCTGTCGAAGCTGGTTTGGGGAAACACCATTCAAAATGCAATGCTTTTTTTGTAAGAAACAAGAGGATGGATACAGGATAGGTTTTGTTTAATCCTTTTTTCAAGCAGAATAAACCAAAGTGTGTGCACAGCCTTGTTTGACTTGGAAAGGCATAAGAAACAAGCCTGAAGAAGCAGGCTCAAAAACTTTGGTAGAGAAGGAGAGTTCGCTTCTCCAGAGATCTGTCCAGGGCTGGAGAATCAAGGGGAAAAGTTCATTCCAGATTTCTTGGTTGAGGTTATTGCAGGCCAGAAACACAGCAGAGTCATTCTTCTGGGAATTGGGCAATTGACCTGAAATGACCTTGCAAGGTTACTAAGAACAGAAACTGGATTCGGGGAAGAAGGAGCAAGCCAAGTCAGGGACACAGCAAGCGGAGCAGCCCTTTCTTTGTGGCTTGAGAAGTGACAGGCCAATTGCAGGTTTGGCTGCTGCTGGGAGGAGAAGGCAGCGCAGAGTCTCGCAGGTGCTGGGCTGCCTCTTGAGCAGCTGGGAAAGCTAATCACCATCATCAGAACCTGCTCCTGTCGAGCCCTGACCCTGATCTGGGAGGCCAACGCTCACTGGGGGGGGGGGGACTGCAAAGGGAGCTCTTGTGGGCTTCTCTCCGGTGATTCCCAGAATTAAAAACAACAGAGTGGAACTTGGAACTCTTCCCAAGGCCCTGAATTGCTTGCACAAAGGCTAGATTGTATCTGTTCTTTATTGAGCTTCATCCTGATTTGCCTGAGGTGCTCAACAATGAGCGTTCGTCCTGCATTCACACTGAATTGCTTGCAAGCTGTTCATTTGTTTCCCCCATTGATCACTCCTTCATCCCACCATTTTCAATGCACATCCTCATCACTTTCCAAACTGCAAACAGTCTGATTAGTTTATCAAGCCTGGGGGCAGCAGAACTTTTAACTCCATTTTTAACTCCACAAACCTGTATTTCCCAGGGTGTGCTTGAATTCCCTCTCACGAAACACTCACAGTCCAGATGTGCCCTTAGTTATCTCCTAAGGAATAAATTCTCCTAAGGAACTGTGGAGCGATGGATGGATTCTGCTCCTCAGGGCCCCTTCCAGCTCCTCAGTTCTACAGTGGCCAACCAGGCACCTCTGGGAATGCCGCAGGCAGGACACAAGCCCAACAGCACACAACAGTATTCAAGGAGGCAAGTGTCCGCCTCTGAGCCCAGACGGGACAGGCAGTTTTCTGCAGAACTCTAGAAATGCTGGTTGCTTCTCCCAGTCCTGGGGTGCTCTTCTGCACCTCAGCAAAACAAATGCATGCCAGATACCTCACAAGACTGCAAAAGGACCAAGTTTCCCCTACTCCATACAGCCATAGAAGGGGAAGAAATGGAGGCAGTGAGAGATTTTACTTTCTTGGGCTCCATGATCACTGCAGATGGTGACAGCAGCCATGAAATTAAAAGACGCCTGCTTCTTGGGAGAAAAGCAATGACAAACCTAGACAGCATCTTCAAAAGCAGAGACATCACCTTGCCAACAAAGGTCCGTATAGTTAATCTCTGGTTTTCCCAGTAGTGATGTATGGAAGTGAGAGCTGGACCATAAAGAAGGCTGATCGCCGAAGAATTGATGCTTTTGAATTCTGGTGCTGGAGGAGATTCTTGAGAGTCCCATGGACTGCAAGAAGACCAAACCTCTCCATTCTGAAGGAAATCAGCCCTGAATGCTCACTGGAAGGACAGATCCTGAAGCTGAGGCTCCAAGACTTTGGCCACCTCACAACAAGAGAAGACTCTCTGGAAAAGACCCCGATGTTGGGAAAGATGGAGGGCACAAGGAGAAGGGGATGACAGAAGACGAGATGGTTGGACAGTGTCTTTGAAGCTACCAGCATGAGTTTGACCAAACTGTGGGAGGCAGTGGAAGACAGGAGTGCCTGGCGTGCTCTGGTCCAGGGGGTCACGAAGAGTCGGACACGACTAAACGACTCAACAACAACATGCCGTCACATTGATTGACTTCATTTCTTCAACATAAAGGTAAAGGTAAAGGGACCCCTGACCATTAGGTCCAGTCATGGCCGACTCTGGGGTTGCGGCGCTCATCTCGCTTTACTGGCCGAGGGAGCCGGCGTACAGCTTCCGGGTCATGTGGCCAGCATGACTAGGCCGCTTCTGGTGAACCAGAACAGCGCACGGAAACGCCGTTTACCTTCCCGCCGGAGCAGTACCCATTTATCTACTTGCACTTTGGCGTGCTTTTGAACTGCTAGGTTGGCAGGAGCTGGGACCGAGCAACGGGAGCTCACCCCATCAGAACCGCCGACCTTCTGATCGGCAAGTCCTAGGCTCTGTGGTTTAACCCACAGCGCCACCCGCGTCCCTCTCAACATGAAGTACTTGCCCCCAATCAGCAGGGTGGTAACCTAGGCTAGCAAAGTTACCCAGGAGAAGGCAGGCATAGATAGTCATGCTATGTAGACCAAGGATGGGGACACTGGCACACTCCTGGGTTGCAATCCCAGCTCTCTCCAGCCAGCATGTCCAGTGGTCAGCAGGAAGGTGGGATTGAAGTCCCCCCTCCACATCTGGAGGACCACAGGTTCCCCCTCCCCAATGTGCCCAGAAGTTGGTGGTATCTGTTTCGTGTCGGGGCAGGTGAGGTAAACATACATTTCTGTTTAGGGGAAACACGTGTGACTCATGGCGAGAAGGAGAGATCTCGGCGGTGAATCACATCGGAAAAGGGCAGGAATATCCTCAGGTAACGGATGCGAGGAAGCAATGGGTTATCCTTAAAGGACCGCGCCAGAGACAGTCAAGAAGCCTCCCAAAGAAATGCAGGGGGATGTGTCTCTCTGGGGAAGCCTCCTCCAAACCGGGACCCCCCCTAGATATAGCCAAACTACAGATCCCAGCACCAGCACCCCTGGCCAGAGCCTGCTGGTCTTGGTGGGTCAGCATCTCCATTGGGTCAGCTTCTCCGGGGTCACAGAGGGTCTGGGCACCCACCTGCTTTGGGGCTATGTGGAGGCCTCTGGCTAGCCAGCGCTGGCACTGGGAGAAAGATGCTGAGCTGGATGCACCCCGGTCTGAGCAAGCAGGGTGCATCTTCTGTCCTGCTAGTCCAGCCCCTTTGCCAATCTGGTGCCCTCCAGATGTTTTGGTCTATAGTTCCCACAAGCTCCAGCCAGCACAGAAAAGGGTGGGCAGGTAGATTAGGGAACACCTCTCTAAAATGGGCAAGGAGGGTCTTAGGGCTTTTCAGTTTAGAGAAAAAGTGAGGCCACAGGAAAGAAATTTGCGACATCATTTGCGGCATTGAGGAAGCGCATAGATAAAAGCTTCCCTCCCTTTCTCCTGAAGCTCAAACTTGGGAACATCCACCAGCTGAGTGGATTCAGGACAGATAAAAGAACGTGCTTTTCCATGCAGTGCAACCTATGGAACTCACTGCCACTGGAAGCAGTGATGGCCACCCACCTGGATGGCTTTAAAAGAGGATCAGACAAATTCATGGAGGAGGAGAGGGCTATGGGTTGCTCCCAGCCACAGTGGCTAAGCCGTCCTCTCCACAGCTGGAAGCTGCGGGAGGGGAGAGGCCTCTGGTGCTCAAATCCTGCTTGTGGGTAGACCACTGTGAGAACAGGATGCTGGACCGGGTGGTGCAGCAGGCTCTCCTTACGTGCAAGGGATGCACGAGTGTGCACAGAGCCCAGGTTCCCGCAGCCCGAGCAGTGGCTGCCATATGCCCGTGCATGGTGCGCTGACGTCTGCGGGGTCTCCAGAGTGACTGCATGAATGAGGCCATTCACTCCCGTCAGCCGTGTGACATCGAGCGGATCCCTCTCTCTGGCAGGGAAAGGTGTGCCGGTGGGTGGGCGGGCGCGTCAGCGAGGGGGCGTGTGGCAGCGCATGGCTGCGAGTGGGGAGAAGCCGTTCGCCACGTCACGGGATTCACTCGCAGGGTCTCTCGCCCCCACACTGCTGGCTGCGTCGGCTGGTGGGAGCATCTTGCAGCATTGTATAACTTCCGACGCCCCCGGCGCATCGCCTAAAGTGGGCAGAGCGGGAAGCAAGATTTGGGGCAGGGGGAGGAGAGAGAGAGAGGCAGCAGTGGGGGGGGGGCAACTCCTGCCCATTCAGGAGCACTTGGTACTCCCCAGCCTTGGAAGGCGGAAAGGCAGCCACTCCCGGCCTCGGGTTGCCAAGCACCAGCGAATCTGGTTGCCAAGGGTACGGTAGCCACGGCAACGCAGCCCTGCCACAAGCGATGCACACTCGGAACTTGCCTGTGGCTGTTCACACACAACCTCCTTTTTAGGTGTGTGTGAAATACGCCCCCCCCCCATGCAGAAACTGGGAGTTGGTCATGCTTGCCCACCCACCACAAAGAAGGGGGGAAGGGGTCACCTGAAGCTCATGTAGCTCAGCCTGCTTCTGAGCCCACACATTTTGTTAAGGAAACTGAGATAAGAAAACAGGCTCCCCCAACCTGGCGCCCTCCAGAAGACTCGGACTGCAACTCCCGTGAGCCGCAGAATCATGGGCTGTGCTGGCTGTGGGGAAGGGCAGGGGCAGTCCCCACACATCTGGAGGGTCCAGGGCCGGGTTTAGGTTTGATGAGGCCCTCAGCTCCTGATGCTCCTGAAGGTGATGGGGCCCTTTCTATGTCCAGCTGTCCTTTGTCAACAACAAATTCTCTCTGTTTTTTGTGTTGAATATATGCTATACAGTAATTTATCTATGGTAAGGCATCTAAAGCCATTTGCACATAACAAAATATGTATTTTATTAAATGTACATCCAGGGTTTTTTTCCTTTAAAATTTTTTGGGGCCCCCAAGAGAGTAGAACCCTAAGCTATAGCTTGTTTAGCTTTTATGTAGGGTCCCTGGCTGGCACATAGGACTCCCTGCTTTGCAGGGTGGAAGAACCCTTGAGTGTCTTTGCAAAAGATGATGGTCCCATCAGAGGAGTTAAGAGCCTGGTGGGGAAGTGGAAGGTTTACACCTGGGACCACATTTCCCTGAGTGGCCTTGGGGGCTGGGCCGGCCTTGGTGTTCCCTGGCTGTTGCTGGGGCCACAGGAGCCCTTGGGAGATACAGTTTCGTGGTCCTGGGATTCTATGAATAGATTGGTCCCTGTTGGCCAGATCCAGCTGTCTCTTTGTACGTTCTCACATCCCAGCACCCTGGGAGCATGAGATGGTCCAGAATCTCTGGGGGGGGTCCAACTCCCCCCTCCAGACACCTCATGCCCCCCAACATTTCTCTGATGAAAATAGGGACGTCCTACTCAATGATGATGATGGTGATTTTATTATTATTTATACCTCGCCCACCCGAGTGGGTTGCCCCAGCCACTCTGGGTGGCTTCCAACAGATACAAAAACATAATAAAACACTACACATTTAAAGGTCCGTATAGTTAAAGCTATGGTTTTCCCAGTAGTGATGTATGGAAGTGAGAGCTGGACCATAAAGAAGGCTGATCGCCAAAGAATTGATGCTTTTGAATTCTGGTGCTGGAGGAGACTCTTGAGAGTCCCATGGACTGCAAGAAGATCAAACCTATCCATTCTTCAGGAAATCAGCCCTGAGCGCTCACTGGAAGGACAGATCATGAAGCTGAGGCTCCAAGACTTTGGCCACCTCATGAGAAGAGAAGACTCCCTGGAAAAGACCCTGATGTTGGGAAAGATGGAGGGCACAAGGAGAAGGGGACAACAGAGGACGAGATGGTTGGACAGTGTTCTCAAAGCTACCAGCATGAGTTTGACCAAACTGCGGGAGGCAGTGGAAGACAGGAGGGCCTGGCGTGCTCTGGTCCAGGGGGTCATGAAGAGGCGGACACAACTAAATGACAACAACAACAACAGCACATTTAAAAACTTCCCTGTACAGGGCTGCCTACAGATGTCTTCTAAAGGCTGCATAGCTACTTATCTCTTTTGCTTGGGGGTCGCATAACCTTCCAACATTTCTCTATGAAAATAGGGACGTGCTAAGGAAAAGCAGGACATTCCAGGGTCGGATCAGAAACCAGGATGGCTGGAAAATAGAAGATGACATCACATCCTTCCTGCCACCAAGAGGGTTTCCAGCCCAGCTCCTGGCAAATTTCCCACCTGCACAGCGACAACGGCGACTGTTGAGTGGGAGGACACACATTGCCTTTCGTGGCGATGGCGGCGGGGGGGGGGGAGAGAGAGGCGCATCTCACTTTCCACCTAGAACAATTCCCACGCTTGCCTGGATGCTTATTTACAGCCTGCCAGCCCCCACACCACCCCCAGACACCGCTGAGCTCCCAGCCAGCAGACCTGATCCACAGGTGTCCCCCTCCTCTTCCATCAACACAGACGCTTTGCAGCTGCCCGTCTCCTAAGGAGGCTCCCCCAGCAGACATTCTCCCCCCTGGGGCACCAATGCCAGCTGCGCCCCCTCCACCCAGCACCCCTTCCCAAGATGCATTGGGAACTAAAGGACATGGGCTGTTGAGGGTCTGGCAGAGGCTGTTCCCGCACTGGGCAGTGATCCATTCTACCACAACCTCTGAGCAGTGAGCAGCCATGTGAGGGGGTGGAGGAAAGCCCCCCACAACCAGGCTGGGGGGCCCAGCCCTTGGTTGTAGCTCCTGCAATGGGGCTCATTCTTTTGTGATGCTGATGGAGACACCTAAGTGGCCAGCTGAGGTCAGGGGCGCCATCTGGGTGGGGCTGAGGGGCCAAGGCCCCCCACATTTTCAAGAACAAGGCCAGGGCACCTCCGTATTCTGCAGCGATGTGTGCATGCCGTGTGCGTACTCCATGAGATGTGCTCACGTCACTCACGCTGCATGCCACGCTCAGGTCACATGCCTGGGTATGCGTGTGACACACCAGCACATTGCGCAACAGGCACAAATGATGCCAGCATGTCCGGTGGCACACACAAATGACATCGTGTTGTGCAGCGAGCACGCATGACGTGAGCACATCGCACGGTGTGTGTGCATGGCGTGAGCGTGCTGTGCTAGCCCCCTTAATCGTGGGGGCAAGTCGGTGCGCTTGGCTGAGGTCCTGGTCTTACAAAGGAGCTCATCGGACCTGTTCCGCATGCTCCTCTGTGGAATTCTCACCCTCCCTGGTACAGGACCCCAAGAACTGGAGGGCATTCAGCTCATTATCCCCAATTACACCCCCCCCCACAACTCATAACACTCTGTGGGTTTCCGTGTGTTGGTGAACTAGATGGAGCAATGGTGTGGCTCACCATAAACAGAGCTTGACCGGCCATCTGTCACACATGCCTCCAGTGTAATTCCTGCATTGCAGAGGGTCAGACTAGATGACCCTAGGTTGTCCCTTCTGACTCTACTATTACGTGATTCCATAAGGTTGTTTTCTGGGCCCACTGTGGCCCCTGCGATTTGCAGGCTGAAAGCAACAGGCATGATCAATGCCATAGCCTGGTCCAGTTACACACACACTCCTTGCTTGCCCACCAATTTTTGCCCACTGAACCATGCCAGCCAAACCGGGGAGAGGCCTGCTTGTGAGTCAGGTGGCCACCCGCTATCTTTGCTCGGGCCGAGACCAACGCCAGGGTCCCTCCCGCCAACTCCCACCGTGAGCCAGGCCTGTTTTCTCCCAGGCCTCCTTCCACAAAGGACAGGTCAGCATCCAAGCTGCCCCCTTCCACCACCTGGGGGGCTACAAAGCTGCACCCCCCCTCCAGTTCCGGAGCAAGGCATGCGGCTTGCCAGCCTCAGCTGCAGTCAGGCGGGGGATTGTGTATTTGTGTGCTCGCACAAAGCGGGAGGGGGTGTCTGGCAGCGCGCGGCTCCCCGTCAAGTCGGCAGGGGCTGGCAGCAAGTGGGTGGCGGAAGCTGGTGGCACAGACATCACAGCTGAAGGGTGCCAAGGCACCCTCTCCAGGGACGCAGCGCCATCGCCGTCTGGGTCTCCGATGCTGCCAGCAAGGCTGCGTGGCATCCCTGGAAGACCTTTCCCTTTTGAACCCATCTCCTCTCTACCAGGATACCTCTGCCCTTAACCTAAAGGACCCTTGACTATTAGGTCCAGTCACGGACGACTCTGGGGTTGCGGCGCTCATCTCACTTTATTGGCCAAGGGAGCCGGCGTACAGCTTCCGGGTCATGTGGCCAGCATGACTAAGCCGCTTCTGGCGAACCAGAGCAGCGCACGGAAACGCCGTTTACCCCCCCCCCCACCGGAGCAGTACCTATTTATCTACTTGCACATGACGTTCTTTCGAACTGCTAGGTTGGCAGGAGCTGGGACCGAGCAACGGGAGCTCACCCCGTTGCGGGGATTTGGGTACCCCTGCCCGTACGGGCCAGTCTTGACAGACTCTAGGGTTGTGCACTCATCTCACTCTAGAGGCCGGGAGCCAGCGCTGTCCGCAGACACTTCTGGGTCACGTGGCCAGCGTGACGAAGCTGCTCCGGTGAACCGGCACCAGAGCAGCACACGGAACGCCGTTTACCTTCCCACTAGAAAGCGGTACCTATTTATCTACTTGCACTTAATTGTGCTTTCGAACTGCTAGGTGGGCAGGAGCTGGGACCAAACGACGGGAGCTCACCCCGCTGCGGGGATTCAAACCGCCGACCATGCGATCGGCAAGTCCTAGGCGCTGAGGTTTTACCCACAGCGCCACCCGCATCCCTGCCCTTAACCAAGATGTGACCAAAAAGAAAGGCACTCTGTGCATGCCCAGAAAGCTTCACCACTTGTTCCAAGACTTAGCTTTGGCACCGAGAACACCCTGGGAAGCGTTCCCTTTTGCAGTCCTGCAGAGAAAATGGGGAGTCTCGAATGACAGACAGGCATCACCAGTGCCGCCCCCTCCTTCCTGGAAGAAGTTCTAGGGATGTGGGGAAAGGGTGAGGTGGGCATCCTTTGCCCTCCCCTGCCTCCCACAACACAGGAGCTGGGTTCAGAGGATGAGGAGGCCTCCTCTTTCCTCCTGACCCCGAAGGCGGTTTGGGGAGGGGCAGGGAGAGGAGAAGGAGCCTCTTCACGTTCAGCTGGGGCTCAAAGGGGGCAGAAGCAGGTTTGGGAAAGGAGCCCTGCCCCCTGCTTTGCCCATGGCAAGGCCACCGTGAGGGTGCAGAGCAGGAATGGTGCTTCCATGAGGCAGAGGGAGGTTGCTGCCTTGGGAGGCAGAAATCGCCTAGGAATGTCGGCCACAGGGTCCGCCAGCCTAGATTCAGCTCCCAGTCCAGTCAGATTTTGTGCACAGAAGTTGGGGGGCGGGGGGCAGACCACCACCTTGTCCTTTGGCTCGGCCAGCAAAATGGCCCGGGCTGCTCCAGGGACAGAGGAGAAGGACTCAAGGTGCCCCACACCTCAAGCGCCCCACTTGTGGGACGCTCTCCCCAGGGAGGCTCACCTGCTGCCTGCCTTATGCACTTTTAGGCACCAGGTGAAACATGTTCCTCTTCATTCAGGGCTTGGGCTGATTCACATCAGATGCTCCTTACAATGTGTTGCTGGAGGGGCAGGGGCATAGCCAGGGGGCATAGCCAGGGGGGTGCAGATCCCCCCCCCTAAATCAGGTTAAAAAAAATTTAACTAACTGACCGATTGTGTCCCAGATAACTCAGCTCTGCCCCCCCAACATAAAGCCTGCCCCCCCAAATAAATTCTGGCTATTCCTATAGGGAGGGGGGATTATTGGTTTGTTGCTGCTCTTCTTTCCATTATGTATTTTGTGTTTTTTTATATTGCATTTTTATGTTGCGGTATGTAATTAATAATAATAATAATAATAATAATAATAATAATAATAATAAACACCCACCCCATTCCATTCCATCCAACTTTGAAGAGAGGGCAACATTTGCAACTTCTCAGTTGGGCAGAAGAGCCTCTCCCAGCCTACAAACCTGACAGGCCATTGACTGCCATGACTACTCTGGGGGGGGGTGTTTTTTATTTTTGTATATAATTTTTATTTCGTTTTCTGTTTTACAATTTAAAATACTCATTTTACATCCTTACGATATCAATGACTTCCTTTCTTCTCTTTCCATGGTTCGTTTTACACGTCATAAATCCTTGCATATTTTATAAAAACTATACCATTCAGTATTCCATTATTACATCCATCAAAACTTGTTTACACTGTTGAATTTATCTTAATGCTGCCAGCGTTTTCAGCTGTAAATTGCCATGACTACTCTGGGCCCAGGGACACGGGTGGTGCTGTGGGTTAAACCACAGAGCCTAGGGCTTGCCGATCAGAAGGTCGGTGGTTCAAATCCCCACGACGGGGTGAGCTCCCGTTGTTCTGTCCCTGCTCCTGCCAACTTAGCAGTTTGAAAGCACGTCAAAGTGCAAGTAGATAAATAGGTACCACTCTGGTGGGAAGGTAAATGTTTCCATGCGCTGCTCTGGTTCGCCAGAAGCGGCTTAGTCATGCTGGCCACATGACCCAGAAGCTGTACGCCGGCTCCCTCAGCCAGTAAAGCAAGATGAGCGCCGCAACCCCAGAGTCGGCCATGACTGGACCTAATGGTCAGGGGTCCCTTTACCTTTACCTTACTCTGGGCACACTGGCAAAAGATTCTAGAAAAGGCCTCTCCTCCCTGCCTAATCCTCTTTTAAAGCCATCTAGATTGTTGGCCATTCTTGCCTCCTGCGGGAGAGTTCCCTAGTTTAACTATGTCTTACATGAAGAAGAACTGGTGGCCATTCACTTCCACGCCTCCTGGGCCCCCTACTCAATGGTGCTTAGGAAGCGAGGGCTGCCAGTGACTCCCCGGTGTTTTGGTCCCCCTGAGAGAAGCCAGACTCCTTGTCCCTCGCTGGGTTCTGGCAGTTCTGCCACTTCCTGCTGCCTGCCCAGGCTGTTCTGGGAACATGGAAACTGCGTCAGCTGATCCTGGCGGCACAGCCAGTCTCTGCGCCGAAACAGCAGACGGTGCTTCTGCCGCCCTGCCGGCGTCTTTGCCGACGTCCCAGATGGCACCGCTTTGGGGGCCGATCAGGGCCACGTGCCCACGTGCTGCTGCTGCTGCCATCAGGGAGAGGGTGCCAAGCAAACCAAAGGCCCGGCCAGGCCACAAACGGCTGGAGAAAGAGAGAGACCCTCCTCAAGGAAAGGAGAGCGCCCGCCACCTCTGGGGCCTGGCCAGGCATGGATGGGATGAGCCCTAGGGAGGGCACACGCTCTTCATAGGACCATAGAATTGTAGGAAGGGACCTCAGGGGTCATCTAGCCCAACCCGCTGCAATGTAGGAACCGCAGTCAAAGAAAGGTAACTCGGGTCTCTCAGCCTATACAAAGCAAACTTGCACCCTTTCGCTCTGGATGAATCCATCGGGAGCAGCAGCCACCACCCCTGGTCACGGGCTCACAGTCCCAAGCACAACCCAATGAGAGGCAGTGTGGTGCAGGAGGTAGAGTGCCTGACGTAGACCTGAATGACCAGGGTTCAGATCGTCACTTAGCCACGGGGTGGCCTTGGTGGCTGGTCTCTGCATCTCAGCCTAACCTTCCTCACAGGGTTGTTGTGCAGATTGAACGAAGAAGGGGAGAACTCTTTGGGCCACCTTGAGCTCCTCGCAGGAAAAGGTGGGACTGAAATGCAATAAATAAACAAATCTGAGGCCCCACCAGAAGTCTGGATCAGGACTCAGGGGAAAGGGGGAGGGAAGGAGCACCGCCCCGCCCCAAAGGACAGCTCAGCCGCGCATTGGGCTTAGGAGCAGGTCCATGTTCTGGCACGAGCATCCTTAACGGGGGAGGGATGTGGTGCTGGAAAAGGAAACGGGTCGGGCTGGGAGCAAAGATGGGACGGGGGTTAATAAGAGGGTATTCCAAGCACAGGGTTTGGAGGGCACATCTCTGGAAGCCGAGACCCCCAGAGAGGAAAGTGCACGTGTCCCATCGGGACCACCTGGAACTGGGAGCCCTTCCAGCCTCTGAGCGATGGGAGAGCGCCCCCTGCCGCGTGGCTGGAGAATCGCTGCCCAGGAACGCGGCCCCTTTGCGCACAAGGGAGTGGGGAGGGGGAGGCCGCCTTGGGGACCCTCCCTTGCCTTCACTCTTAAAGGTGCCTGGACCCTGGCCTCTTCTGCCCCACACAACCATTGCACACAGCGGTAGCAAGGAGAAGCAACCAGCTGGCCCCTGGACTGGGCTCTTGAACCTTGCGAACTTGGGCGGAACCTGCTTCCAAGTGTGCGCGCATACTGTCTCACGGTATTAGGGAAGCTTGCAGCAGTATAGATTCGCACATCCAGCGTGTTTAGTGGCCAACTGACCAGAGAAAAACACTGCCTTCAGCAGCAGCTTCACCCCCAGCAATCAAGAGATGAAGATTTTAGCTTAGAGAAAAAGCCAGGAAGCGGCGGCTAGACAGAAGCCTTCAGGATTAGGCGTTGCGTGGAGAAATCAGGCGCAGAAAAGTTCCCATAGCACTAGAAGTTCGTGGACATCCGGGGAAGCCGATTGTTGGAAGAGTCTGGACGGAGAAAAGGAAGTCCTTCACGCAGTGCAGAGTTAAACTGCGGAACTCCCTCCCACAAGACTCGGCTGACTTTAAAAAAGGACTAGACGAATTCATGTAAGTGGATAAGGCTACCGGTGGCCGCCACCCAGGAGGGCTATTTACCCCTCCACTGTCAGTTATGTCTCTGAAGGTCAGTCATTTTGCTGGAAGCCACCCAGCCAGATGGCGGGGTATAAATTATAAATTCTTCATCATCATCATCATCATCATCATCATCATTGGGGATCTCAGGCCAGGCTCTTCGGTTCCCCCAGGCCAGTGCGGATAGGATGAAGCGCCAAAGTATGCAACTTGGGTGCGGGTCGCAGGTTGCAGCCGTGCGCCAAGTTCCTTTGGAATGTGGCCAATTGAATTCAACGGGCTTTTTACCTTTGAGTAAACATGCACAGGATCGGGCCCACAATAGGTTACCAAAGGGCCCGACTTTTTTTGCGGTTTCCCTTCCGGGCGTCCTCAGCTGCAACCCAGAAGGCAGCTGAGATCCCTTTTGCAGAAGCGGCGCGTCCCTTTCCCAGCCTCTCTCAGCACCTGAATCCCATTCGGGTTGCGAGCCGGATCAGGCTCGGCGGCCCAGCTGCGCGCGCTTAAGCCCCATCCTCAGCCTCTCCCTCCCTCGCGCAGCCAGAAGCCCCGGCCCGCATTTAACGGGTCAGGATGGATCCCCCGGCGGGTGTGGAGGATCAGGCGCGCGCCTTGCAGCCCACCCTCCGCCTGCTGGTGGGCTTGCTCACCCCCTGCCTGCTCCTCCTCTTCCTCCTGAACCTCCTGCTCCTGCTGGGCTGGAGACCCACCTGCCGAAGGGTGGGGAGGCGGGAGCTGGGCCACGGCCCCCCGGCTTCCCCCCGGCTCTTCCAGGTGGTCTCGGGCAGCGCTGTGCTGAGGCAGGATGGCAAGGGCAGGGTCGTCCTGCAGCAGCTCCTGCAGCCAGCTGAGGGTCCCGGGGGGCCCCGTGCCTTCCCGCTCCCCTTGTCCTGCAGCGGGAGGGCGGCTGCCTCCTCGGGGTCTCGGTCTAGGGGGACGCCCAGGCCCCATCGCAGCAGCCAAGCTCCGCTGAGGGGCCACCCGGGGAATAGGGCGTCCCGGGGAACCGTTTCCTCCTCCAGTGACCAGGACAAGCAAACCATCTTGGTGCCCCCCAACACGCCCGAGAGTGGCTCAGGGACTGGGGTAAGTAAGCGGTTCAGCTAATGGGGGGGGGGCGAGTGGCAAACATTGCTTGGGGGCTGCTGTTCTTCCTCTCTCCCCGAGGAAGGTGGTTTATGCTGAGTCTTGACCATTTTAACTTTTGTAAACTGCTTGGAGAGTGTTTTCTTTTTTAAATAAGTTTTACAAGTGTTGTTTTACAAGTATTTTTGGACGCGGGTGGCGCTGTAGGTTAAACCACAGAGCCTAGGGCTTGCCGATCAGGTGGTCAGTGGTTCAAATCCTCACGACGGGGTGAGCTCCCGTTGCTCGGTCCCTGCTCCTGCCAACCTAGCAGTTCGAAAGCACATCAAGTGCAAGTAGATAAATAGGTACCGCTCCAGCGGGAAGGTAAACGGCGTTTCCATACGCTGCTCTGGTTCACCAGAAGCGGCTTAGTCATGCTGGCCACATGACCCAGATGCTGTACGCCGGCTCCCTCGGCCAGTAAAGCGAGATAAGCGCCACAACCCCAGAGTCGGCCACGACTGGACCTAACGGTCAGGGGTCCCTTTACCTTTACCTTTTACAAGTATTGTTTACATTCAAATACAATCAGTTTTTATGCATATATAGGATTCCCTGAATCCTTGGACTTCCTCCACCCCTCCGTGGGTTCCATTGTAAAGCTTTATCTGCTGTATCTTATAATGTTACCCAAATTTTCTTCAAATTCCGAATTTTAACCATAGAATTGTTACAAGTTTTATGACAATCCTGCTAACGTTTTTAAATATTTACAGTGTTCTTGAAGATAACCTATAATTTCCCCCCATTCTTTGTTAAATTTCTTATCTTCTTGTTTTCTGATCCTCCCGGTCAATTCTGACATTTTGGCGTAGTCCATCAACTTGATTATTCATTCTTCTCTGGTTGGGAGTTTATCTTCCTTCCATCTCTGGGCAAAAAGCATCCTCACAGCTGTCGTCGCATCCATGAATAGTCTTTTCTGCTCCTTTGGTATCTCTTCACCTATAATTCCTAATAAAAACACTTCTGGGTCTTTCACAAAAGTTATCTTAAACATTTTCTTCAACTCATTTTATATCATTTCCTGGAATGCTCTTGTTATCTTGCACATCCACCATGTATGGTAGAAAGTGCCCTCTTTCTCTTTACATTTCCAACATGTATTTGTAGCAGTTCTGTACATTTTGCTAACCTAGTAGGGGTTATACCATGAAGAGTTTCTTTCTTTTACAATTGAGAGCTGTATAAATTTTAGGAAATGAATATAAATCAATAAACTGGGTCCATCTACAGCATTATTCCAGCAGTGCTCTCTCTCTCTCCCTTCCCTGCCTGGAGATGCTGTTGAGATGCCCTGCATGAGAATTGTGTGCTCTTCCAGGGAGCGATGCTCTTTCCCTTTAAAACAAAGCAAGATTCTAGCCGGGCAGCAGGGCTTTGCATCAGCAGCTCCTTTCAGCAGAAGCTGGGTCAAAGCTCCACCAACCACACTGCCAGGAGTGGGAGGAGATCTCCCCATCAGCCTAGCGGTAAAGCTCCATGGCAGAACGCCACCCCTCTCCCCAACTTGGCAGGAGGTGAGGCATTCTGCAGAGTTTTGCCACCAGTCCCTATCTGCCCTTAGAAGTTGGAGAGACCAGTGGTGGAGCTGAGTGGCAAAAGAGGTGTACTGCTGCTTGAGGAGTGCCGTCTGAGGAGGCTGCCTCACCCAACATGTGAGGTCTGAGCTGGTTGCTCCAAGCTCAGACCACATGGCTCTAAGAAGCCTCTCTTTAGTTCCTTTACCAACTATTTAGGACTTTCAACTCTGTAACGAAACCAAGTTTTACTGCCTGTACAACCCCGACCCCCCCCCCATGGAATGCAACATGGAAAAGCACATGAATCTGAGAGTTTGTAAGTAAACCCTTTTTTAACTTCTCAAATGTGTAGTCTTTTTCTACGCTAGAGGAAGAGGGGAACTTTGGAAGGAACTTAGGGAATATTTCAAAGGTCTAATATAGGCTATTTCCATGCTTTTCTTTGCTGCATAATTTGTGGTTTTAAATCTCTGTTGGGGGTTCTCCCACCACAGAGTACTTGCCCCAAACCTGGATCTTGGCATCCAGTTAATTCTCCTTTTATACCTGTATTTTTTTTCCTTGCCACCAACAGTTTCCCATTTCTAGAAGCTCAGAGAGATCTCCTCCAGCACTAGACGTCCCCTCTTGGAGTCTAGTGGCCTTGCTTGTGCAGGCTTTACAGCAAAATGGTAACCCTAGGGCAAGGCACAAAACGGACCCTCTGCCTTCTCCAGAGAAGACGGAGTCAGACATGGGTTTCTCTAGCTCAGTGTTGTCTACACAGACAGCAGCTGCTCTCCAGGGTTTCAGACGAGGGTCTTTCTGCATGCAAGGCAGATTCCCTATCACTGAGCCGAACTCTTCATTTGGAATCACTCTGTTTGGTTTTCAGGGTATCCCAGATGGCACATTCAGCCGCTGCCACACCAGCACCCAGAACAAGGTTTGCCGCAGTAGCAGGCCAGTGTCTGCCACCCACCCACAAGCGGTGCCTTTTGAGCACGGCAGCAGCATCCGATGCGAGGACCAGAGGGTGCAGCTCAACTCTGCAAACTTCACAGCCTCTCAAGGACCAGGCCTGGACTCGGACTTTGGTGCCAGTGCTGGTGAGTGAGTGCCGACACCTCAGGCCTGGGAGTGGGGGCTGCTTTTTACAGAGACTGCCCAGTGGGGGTTAGATTCTGTTGTGTTCAGCCCCAGGCACCTTGGGTGAAAGAAGGTGGCTGCTGGTGAGCAGGAAAGGAATTTGAGGGGAGGATAAAACTCTCGTCCCAGGAGAACCAGCTGCAGGAAATAGGGTGAATTTTGCCCAGTGAAGGGATGGGTTGTTCCCCCTTCTAACAAAGACAGGGCAAGAAATAAGTACATAAGATGAGTTGCTGGATCAGGCCAGAGAAACCCCATGAGCTGAACCCAAACACAAGAGCCCTCTCCCCTTCTGTGGTCCCAGCAGCTGATATTCAGAGGCATCCTCTAGTCTGGGTTCAATGGCCTGAGCCTGGGGTGACCCTGCTGCCATGGGAATGTTCTGGATAGTAGGAGAGGATATATTGATTGAATATTATCCTTCCTCCCTTACGCTAGTGAGCTAGTAGCAGAGCACATTCCCTTGTACATAGCAGGAAGCGAGCTGTTAGATTCGTTTGAATCTCTTGAGTTAAGCAATTCAGTCTGACTAGTCCAGATTGGATTGTTCCTGGTAAATTCCCCTTTAATTCCCTCTTAAAACAATAAGGACACAACAGTCTTCTTGAAAAGCAATGATAAGAAGTTTACTTACATTCAGTTCACAGTATGATCCTGAAGGCAGTTACAGAAGAGAGTGTGAGTTCATCCCATATGGGGATTGAGCCCATGTGCTGCTGGCTGAGAGCCAGCAGACAGCAAAAGAACATTGAGAACAGCATCAAGAGAAGAAATGGCATCAAGAGCAACAAGAGAAAGATGGCTGCGTGACTGGCCCTTTTATGGGGTCTCCCAGGGTCACACGCAGGGGGAGGATGCTCCAGACAGGTGTGACAGGAAGTCTTCCTGGCTGGAGTAACATCCCCGTGTGTCCACTCTGGGCAAACAGGAAATGCTGTACTTGACTGCTACAGTGCTGTTACATCCCACTGGTGCTGGGCAGGATGTTAAGCCTTGCAGCGCTGGTGCCATCACTTCCTTGAGCAGCTGACTGATGCCCAGTTTCCAATAGCTTCTTTTCCACCTTTGGCATTCCCAGTTGATTTAGCTCCCACGTCCCTCCCTCCCATGTCCTGTTCAACCCTCTTATTCTTCCTGGTCATCTTCCTCCCAGGCACCATTTTTTATTTCGAGATCAGTAGGCACAAACGGTCCTTGCCGGTGTGTAATGGCAGGATAAAATGCTTCAAGACAGGCCCGTGGCCCTCTGCTGGTGTTGCCTTCCAGCATATTGGAAGACTTGGTTCCTGTTGAATAATGTTGGGCTCGTGAGGCACACAGATCAATCATCTCTTGCTGTTCTCCCTTCCATCAAGTGGATGCATCCTGGGCATTTTCAGAAAACTTGCCCTGCTGTTCTTAAAGGAGAATTGGGGCTAGGTACCAGCACTCAACCCATTAAATATTTCTGGGTGGGGAGAGAGTTCAGGATAGGGAGATAGGGGCCCCCACGCCCTCCATTGTTTCCACCTTCAACATTCAATGGCTCAAAAGCACTCAACCATAACACGGACTGATTCATGGAATATGGCCAGCTTCCAGTTCCTGGAGAGTCTAAGTTTAGGCCCCTTTTCTTCCTCTCCCAGAATCAAAGCGAGAATTGCCCACATAAAGCAATTGGAAAATCCAGGAATTTGAGCAAAGCTATGATTTGGCAGCATGATGTCATTTTCTCTCTTCAGAATGCTCCCCCCTCCCAAGCAGCCAAGACAGGCACTCTTCTCTTTGGCATTCAGTGTGAAACTGGAAGAGGGATCTGTTAGGTTCTTTTCAATGACAATCCATCCCAGGCGACATTGTTCCCCTCATTGCTAAGTCCTCATTGGCATGGGAGGGGGCACCCTGAGAGTTTTTGGTTTTTTGTCCTGTAAACCTTGGGAGTCCCCCCTCCAAAAAAGCCTGCAGATACCTTCCTCCTGTGTAGGAATCGGCCTGTTTTGGCTACATAAGGACCCATGACAATTGGGGAACGAAGCAGCCATGAGCTAGGATGGTAGCTAAATTAGCAGGGCTGCTGGCGTGTTTGGCTACTAGTATCTGAGTGGCTCCCACCTGTGTTTTGCAGGTGTCTCTGTGAGGATCTTGTCAGATTGCGAAGCAAGTCCAGGAACACCCCTGTTGGGTCGGCTGTTTGAGTGGGACTATTATGACCCCACCTACAAGAGAGAAGACCAGCTCCACCGGCAGCTGCCTCCCATTCACAGCAAGCAATACTGGCTCTAGCCCAGGGCAGTGGCAGCGGGTGGGTTGTGGGCCAGTGGCTCTCATGCAGACCCAGCCCTTCCCACAGAGATGCCTGCCCAGGTTTTTAACTTAATTTATTTTGTGTGTTTGTGTGTGTTTATTTATTTATTGTGTATTTTATCTGTTAAGCACTGGCTGTTAAAAGAAAATTCTTGTCTTAATGTCCAATTCGGAATGAGATTTGCACATCTCCTTGATGCACACTTGATTTGCACTCTCCCTCAAAGCCCTGCATTTCTCTGCACAAATGCAGCCACAAATGCATGGCTGCCCACCCCGTCAATTGCTAATCCCTTCACACAATCGGTTTAAGCAAAGGGACACTTGCACTAGCAAGGAAGCAAAAAGGATTTAAGGGGAATTGGGACACATTTACAGGGAGGGTCCACCTGAGCAGGTCTCGGATGGCAGGGACTTGCATTAAAGAGAACACAGATACTCCTGGCACTATTTTTTGCACAGGCCTGTCTTGTGCCTGGGTGGGTGGGTGGATGGGAGAGAAGAAGCCCTCTGGGGAATCTGCTTCCCTCGCTGTATCATGTAGTACCAGACTTGTGTTCTATCAACTTGTATTTTATTAAAGAAGATGCTGGAGCTTTTATTCTCTGCTCAGCTGCTTTTTAAGGAATCACGGAATTGTAGAGTTGGAAGAGACCCCAAAGGTGCATCTAGTCCAATCCCATGCAATGTGTGTAGGCAGGAGCGCCCCAGCATGTTACCAGCGGTATGGCTCATTTTACCCAAAGGCTCTTGGTCTTACCTGGAAAGAGAGTGCTGAATGGGCCCCCCAGAGAAAACACATAATTCATCAATTAGAAAATCCTCAGCTTTTCTCTCCTGCCCCTCCCCCCTTTCCTTTCACACACTAAGCTTTTGTAGCCTGGAGAAAAGCTTGAAAGTATCTGATGGAGTCTCTCAAGAAGGGGTGAGAAGCAAGACTTTGGACAAGACTTATGGAAAATGGACTTTTGGAAAGCGGAGGGCTGTCCCCTCCAGGCTGAGCAGCAGAAACTGGGATGCAGGTTAAGAGGAAAAACCCAAGCGTGCATCCTTATACATTAAGGGGGCAGTCCTTGACCTTTCCTGCAGATTTCTAAGTGCTGAGGTTACAGAACAACCATGTTGCCGTGGTCTAGAGAAGATATGAAGTACGCACATCTATTGCTGAAATGTGGTAGCTTCATTCAAATGACTGGCCCAAGGTCTTGCCCAGTGAGCTTCGTGGCCAAATGGGGATTTGAACCCTGGTCTCCCAGGTCCAAGTGTGACGCTCTTAACCACTATTCATTCAAGTATGATACACGTGTCCCAGCAGACAGGAGTAGAACCTTTTGAGTTGTAGCGCATTTCTTGGAAGACGTCCTAATGTGAGGCCTGCCTAACAAAAGCAATCAGGCCTAAGAACACCCTTGAGGCAAGTTCTGAGTAAATTTTATTAACATTATTTCTCTGTGCTTGAAATTTTGTTTTTGCTTGTTTTGGAACCATTGAGAATTGAGTTATGTCAGTACAAATGAGGTAAAACAGGCGCTTGCTTGAGCCCTAATCCTACTCACAATAGATAAAATGTTCTAGCAGCCAGCCTTCCTATGTAATTTCAGAAAACAAATGGCTCTTTCCTTTTGCTCTTGGGGAGAGCTTCCATGCAAACCACTAGCCCACAAGGCTAAAGATCTCCAACTTCAGCTTTCCCTTTGAATAGCTCGTCAGTTCCATGGAGTGAAAAGGGGTGGAAGCGCAGGACAAAAATAGCATTGGCTGAGCCAATTAAGGGAGTGTTAACGGAAGATTCCCATATTCCTATAGCAACCAAAGTCCGGAAAAAAGATTGCTTATTTTCAAGAGTAAAAACCAGAGAAAGTGGCTTTTGAACCTTAACACCTGAATGCAAAACTGGTAACTGGGTTGTTGAGCAGAAGGGCAGGGTGCAAAAACAGATAAATAGTATTCTTCATCAAAGCTGGAAAAGAGGAGTCCCAAGAGCAGCCGTTCTTTTTCTGCCTTTAATGTGACCCTCAAATACAACCAGCTTCTCTCACAGCAGCTCAAAGTCAGTCATAGTGAGGTATTACTTGGAACTGCTAAGGATTTCTATCCTGGTGATTTGATAAGCAACACAGCCAGTTCTTCACTCAGAAATGTCTGGCTTGATCACAGAAGCAAGACGTCTTTTGCCCAAGGTTCCAAATTGCAATTGTGCCCAATATCACAAAGAGGACACAGAGGTGAGAGCCACAAAACATGTCACAAGTCATCCTGAAGGAGAGGTTTATCAAAAAGGTTAGTTTAGCTCTTTCACGTGATGTCCTGTAGTGCCCATCTGTAGGAACACTCAAGGACGAGCCTCTATAAAAAAGCACACCCAAACACTAAGTTATATATATATATATATATTTAAACTAAAGGGTGGCCTTGGTAGATCAGGCTCAAGGGGCCCCCTCTAGCCTAGCATCCTGTTCTCACAGCAGCCAACCAAATGTCCTAACTGGCATCTCACAAGTAGGAGACAAAGGCAACAACAGCTGTGCAACTGGCATTCAGAAGCATTTTGGTACTGATACTGCAATTGTGTTTTGTTGCAAGTGGCAGAAAATTTCATTAACTCTGCCCTGTGTAAAAAAGAGCAAATCTTTCAGTTTAACTGGACGCTCTTAAGTATTATATGAGGCTCCTCCCATTCCCCTATGACAGGCACGTCCAACTCCCAAGAGACTGTGATTTATTCCCAATATGTATAAAAAAACTGGCAGTGATTTACACGTCGTCTTTGGAGGGAGGGGGAGCATGCATGGGGTGGGTAGATTGCCCAGAGTTCTTGAGCTTTTTCTGAGGAGGATTGCCCAGAGTTCTTGAGTCCAGAGTTCTTCAGCTTTTAACTTTCAGTAAACTTTATTTAATCCCACGGTCGATAAGGGTCCTGCAATCTACCAGGATCAGCCGGAGATCTACCAGTACATCGCGACC
This sequence comes from Podarcis siculus, assembly GCA_034642415.1. Classification (NCBI taxonomy): domain Eukaryota; kingdom Metazoa; phylum Chordata; class Lepidosauria; order Squamata; family Lacertidae; genus Podarcis; species Podarcis siculus. The sequence continues at coordinate 1,041,026 of JAXCMG010000039.1, read as the reverse complement.
TACTGGTTGGACATGCCTGCCCTGAGATACACCTCCATCCTGTTGTTCCCAGTTTACTTTTCTTCTAAACTGAAAAGTCACAATTTTTGTAAGCTTTCCTGAGGGAGTTTCTTCTGCCCCTCAATCATTTTGGTCACCCTTTTATGAATTTTCCAGCTTTACAGTAACTTTTCTGAGATGTGGCAACCAGAACTGTGGACAGTGCAGTCAAACCATGGATTTGTGTAGAGGAATCGATGCAAGTTTTAGTGTCACACCTTTTAGTCAGTAAGCCTGAGGGCAGGGACTCTTGTACTGGTAAGCAACTTTGGGAACCTCTTTTCAGCTGAAGAACAGGGTAAATAAATATATGCATTAACTGTATTAGCTCCCAAGGTAACATTCAATGTACACATAGCTGTGTCCTGTCAGATGTGGATTTGGGAATGAAAAAGTCTATGTGCAAAGGCTGTGCTATGGAGTATCTATCTAATCACTTTGAGAGGGAGCCTTACGCGAGTGCCATTTACAGCAGAAGTGGTTGGGAAAGGGTACTTCTCATTCTATCTGCACAGGGCTACATGGATCTGTATGCAATGTAATCTGCCCTGGTTCAAAATAACCAGCCCCCAAACAACCTCTAAAGTTAGCATGTGAACCAGAATCCAAAACTGCAGCTTTAAATGCTGATGAACTAGCCTAGAACTGCATCTAGCAGTTGTAGTGTTTCTGAGCACCATGATGAGAGAGCGCTGGCATTTGGTGAAGAAAGAGAAATCCCTTTCATCCAGCCCAGGTCCCCACCAGATGCTAGCTCTTGGTGCAGACTTTTGACTAACTCTTCTTCCTACCCACAAGGCACGCTGATGCCTACTTCTGATGAGGCATCGTTAAGTTGAAGGGGGTGTCTCTTACATAATTCTAGCTTGTGGTGCCAACACAGAAGGATAAGTAAAAAGGGAAAGAACCTCTACTTCAACCCTTGGATTTCTTCAGAGAAAGAACCATTGTAAACACAAACAAAAAAACAGAGCCACATTCCAAGAAGGACACAAGCAAACAGAGTTCCTGAAATTGTAATAATTGGTCTGGGGGTGGAATTCAGCCACAAATGACAAAAACGGTGAACATGAAGATAATAAGAGGGCAGGCCCAACAGCTTATTAATTGCAAGCTGCTCCTGCTCCGAAATTGTGTTCTATGAAAGTGAGGCCCTTTTCTCAGTATTCCAACATTGAAAGGTTGTTTATGTGCAGATTGTTAGGATCATTTCATCACCAACTTTTGTTTTGCAGTTCTGTGCCTTGTAGGGTACAATCCACTGGAAGCGTCTCCTATTCAAGTTCTCCCAGAACACGTTTAAGTTCTACACAGGTGGTCCTACTGATTCATGCCTCAAAAGTCAGCCACAGGGCCAGTATTGTGGAAGTTAAGTGAAGTATGTTGGGTAAATGTGTTTTATTGTCTTTGTTCCCACAGAACTGAAGGAACGCCCTGCACTGATTATGCCCCAACAATTCAGGCCCTTCAAAAGCAAAGTTTCAAACCTCTTAAGAGTTAGTGCAGCCGTTAAAGAGCTGTGAGCCAACAAGCTCCTGGTTCTCCCTCCATTCTCCCATTTGCCGCTGAAGAGGTACCCACAACTCCAGCCCACCAAATCCCCACCACACACAACGAGTACAGGTATTGCATCTTTTACATCTGGCAAGCTCATCAGCTGGCAAAATCCTCACTATCCCCCCTCCTGGCACAACTGCTGTTTTAACCCAAATAGGTCCCTCTTTCTTCCCCCTTCTCAATCTGTCTCATCTGCCTTCCTTTGGTTTTACCCAAGAACTTTACCAAAGCCCTATAAAATCTCTACCCACCCTCCCTGGACAACTTCCCCATCTCTTTCTAACAAGCAAGTAACACCACCACCAATACCCCCTTGTCCCTTTATAGGACCACACCCACATTTTCCCCCTACGGCATGCTTGTAAGAATAACTCTTGCACTCATTTTAAACTGAGCCTGTTTGTGTGTCGTTTACAAAGTCCCTTTTTTGATCCAGTACCTTTATTTTTGCTTTATCTTTCTTTGTCAACTATTGGGGTGCAATAGATCCCTAGAACTGTCAGATTCCATGTGAAAACTGTAGGCTTGTGTGCAAACCAGAGTTTGTAACACTATTAAGTCCTAATGGAGACCATAAACCCTGCAACCAAGAAGATGACACAAGCTGCAGAGATGAAGTTCATGGAGCAAACCCCGGTTGGGGCACAGAGAACACCTGACCTTCAGGGTGGCACTAACACCTCCCTCCCACAGGTGAGCAAAGCCTTCAAGCACATCCCCTTCCTCTTCTGACCCTAAAGTAACACCTCTGCTTACAGAAACACTATTATCAGGCATGAGCCTCCACTCCTGGCAAACTTTAAATATTTTCTACTGAAAGAATCCCTGGAGATCCTGTACAAACTGACTGTTAAAAGCACTAGGAGTCCTGCTGTCCTACAACTACACAGGCAGCTTTTCCAAGAGCCCAGATGGCCAAAGCAGCAGAAAAACGACCACCAGGAAGGAAGGAAGGAAGACCAATGCCAACTTGAACTTATGGGATTTTTTTTAATTTATTTTTGTGGGTTTTAAACTTTTAAACTTTTTGTTTTTACAGGCTATTGTACCCGTTGCTAAAGCTGCTGATTCTGCCATAAAACTAGAACAGAAATTTCCCAGAAGTGTAGTCAGTTCCTCAACTGCCCGCCCACCTGCCTCCCAACCAACATTGCATTTGCAGCAGCAGCAACAGACTCCTGCTGACAGAGTCTGGCACGCAGCTACACGGGTCTGACCAAGGAATGAAGAAGCCAGGAGTCCACTGACCATTGGAATCGCCCTGTACAACACGGCCTGCTCTGCAGTTTGGTCCGCTCTGGCAGCACTTTAACCATAGAGGTCGTCATCGTTGTCTTCACTGTATACGTTCCCACCACCGGCGCCTCCGGTGCCCTGGCTGGGTCCGGCACCACCCTGGTTACCTGATGGGAATCTGCAAGGAACAGCCAGAGAAAAACAGCTGTTGAATACCTTCCACGGAGCAGGAGGCCATCAAGGCTGCTTGGGGTGAGCCACAGCCACCTTCTTCCCCATGACCAGTTCTCCCTTTGCAGCTGTGGCTCAAAAGTCTCAAGTTACCTGACCTGTCAAAGTGGCCCTCAACAGCTGGCCACTTCTGGGTCTGGCCCTCTGGCCAGATCCAGTTCCCCACCTTTGCTGTGGCACAGAAATGCATGGCAGACACCCTACCTCAAAGTGCCCTCTCACAGCCCTCTGGGTTTCTGGCTCTCTGGCCAAGCGTCAAGACATCACATGTCCTACATGCTTCATCCCATTTTACACCTAGCTGTGGAAGGAGGAGCCACACAAAGGAGTTCCCCCTCTGCTCAATTCCATGCAGGCCCTTCACTCTGCCGTGAAGGCATAGAGCTACAAGGGACACCTCAGGATGACAGAGATCCTGGGTAGTAACAGGGAGGGGAGGGGATACGGCAGCAGTGCTGGGCTACAGAGGGAAGATATCTACAAACAGATCCAGTCTCCTCTCACTAAATTCTAAGTACCAAGCAGATTAAACCTGCACAACAGTCATGCCATTTTGGTAAAAAAAAAATAAAAATTAATTCACGGATTCCCATAAACATACTCTTCCAAAAGCTGCAAATACCATATTGATAAGGGGTTGGGGGGGGACCCAACACCTCGTACTGGGGAAACACAAGTAGCAATGGCAATCACTGCATTGCTCGTCCCGTCTAATGGGAGCTGTAAGCTCTCATGGCAAGATAGGTTTTGGAATGTGGACAGCACTTTTCTGACAGCAGGTACTGTGCAAAGGCCCAGTAGAAAAAGCAGCTCTGTACACCACAGATGCACAAGTTGCACATTTTTGACACCAGCTGTGGTGGGCCTCTTTTGGACCTCTCCAAAAACCCAGGGTCATAAATGAAGTCCCATGTAATATGAAGAGCTACTAAGAGGGAGGACACAAAGTCCATGCCAAGATGCTCTGCTCACCTGAAGCTACCAAAGCCGCGGCTCTGCTGAAGGGTCTGTGCAAACATCTCATATTTGCGGATATCGTTGTCGCTGACTGAGCGGCGGGCGAAGCGCATGGCCTCCTCAAAGTGATCACGCCGGATCTCAGGGACTGGGTCATCCTCCTCCACTTCCTAAACCGGCAAAGTCACAGTTAGGAGCACAAGGTGCCACCAACAGCCACAGTCAACCCCCACCCCCACCCCGAGAGTTAATATCCACCACAAGTCCAAAGACACTCACCATGGCAGAAGGGTTGGTCTGCCTCTCCCTCTCCCGCCTGATCTCATTCTCAATCGACTCCCGGATGGCCAGCTTACAGGCCCGCTGGCAAATTTCAGTTAAATCGGCTCCCGAAAAGCCATTGGTCATCTTAGCCAGAAAATCGAGGTCCACGTCCTGAGGAAACACAGGAGGTCCCACATTAATTTATAAAGCCAACTTATCCCCTGCCCTTCCAATGCATTTCCATCATGCAGGGCAGTGTATGACAGCAAGGAAAAACAAAAGCACCCCATAAAAAGATATAAAACTGCGTAAAACAACAGCAACAAAAAAGCAGGTGCAGCAGATAAAAACAAACATTTTAAAATGAGGTTTACTACATAAAACACAAATCAATTGCCTAGTAAGACAAATGTTTGTCAGAACAAAGTAGCTTTAATCAGTTGTCAGGCAGGGGGTTGGACTAGATGACCCTTGGGCCCCTGCCAACTCTAAGATTCTATGAACTGTGAGAAGGTGAAAAAAATAATCATTTATTTTTAGAATGATATCCCACCCTTCACTCTAAAGCAAATAAATTTTCTTTTCCCACCATGAAGAATTGGCAAGCAAATATTTCAATGCATCTTGATTAAAAACTGGATGGGCATCAGAAGGCTAAATAAAGTTGCGTCATGGTCCAAGTCATGACCTCTGATCTCTGCAGGACTCCTAAGTTCTCTGCAGACACAAAAAGTGACATTTATCTGTACCCCAGCCCCCACAGCATTCCTGCCAGCCCCAAACCTGCCTTGGCCACAGGCGATTTCCTCAGGTTGGCCTTGAGAATGGCCACACGAGACTTCTCATCAGGCAGTGGGATGTAGATCAGCTGGTCCAGGCGCCCAGGGCGCAGGATGGCGGGATCAATGATGTCCGGCCGGTTAGTGGCGCCAATGATGAAAACGTTCTTTTTGGTTGACATGCCGTCCATCTCTGTTAGGATCTGGTTGATGACTCTGTCTGCGGCGCCGCCACCGTCCCCTATGTTCCCACCACGGGCCTTTGCAATGGAGTCCAGCTCATCAAAGAACAGCACACAGGGAGCTGCTTGGCGGGCCTGCGTGGAGGAAGGATGCTCGGTCAGACCTCAAACATGCAAGCGCTAGGAAACCAATTCACCAGACCTGGCATGGAAATGCCAGTGTGAAAAGGCGCCACCCTGCAGGGAAAATGCAGCAGGGAGAGCTGTACCTTGTCAAAGATCTCCCGCACGTTGGCCTCGGACTCTCCAAACCACATGGTGAGCAGTTCTGGACCCTTGATAGAGATGAAGTTGGCCTGGCATTCGTTGGCAATGGCTTTGGCCAGCAGGGTCTTTCCACAGCCAGGAGGCCCATAGAACAACACCCCTTTGGAGGGGGTCATGCCAAACTTAAGGAATTTGTCAGGATGCTCTACTGGATACTGTGGAAGGAAGAAGATCAGTAGGTTAAAGGGAAGGGAGGAGAGAACATCCTGAGCTCAGGGTCTAGCCACACTGTGTTGTTTGTGGCCGTGGAGCACTTGGAAAGGGCTCTGTAGTATCAAACAATGCTTCACTGAGCCACAGAGAGGCAGAGGTGCAACATCCGCTCAGAGTTGGACGTCTGTTCTTTCCTCACACATGCTGCTGCTGCTACTTCTTATAGAATAGCCCGGGAGTATAAGCCGGCATCCCCTCACCTACTGGATGAGCACAAGCTGGTGACCCTGGTAAAAAGGCCTGGGGGTCGGCAGATTGAGGATTTTATGGCGTCATGGTCATTAATCTCACCACAAACGCACGACCCAAAATTATATAACTGATGCTTACACTGGAGCAGCCATATGGTGCCAAACATAAATGACATACCAGCAATGCTGTGACTGAAAACAATCCAGCTTAAAAGCTCAGAGAAAGTGAGATCTTCTGTTCTGAAGTCAGCCATGAGAGCACTACCCCCAGGATCCTAAAGGAACATCGCCAGCTGCATTTATAAATGCAGAGAAAGTACATAAGCCACGTTCCTTGGCAAGTATGTGGCCCTAAACCTGCAGGTCTCATTACAGGGCTCTGAGTTTTGTAAAAAGACTTGGCAGGCATTAGAAACAGAACCATTCAAGCAAGATACACTTAAACAGCCAAGAGAACAGAGAAGGCTTATGTGACAGTGGGGCCTCCCTGTTCAGTAACTGGAAGGGTGTGCAAGAGCTATGTGCAGCCCTTAGTCAGGACTACCTCCTACACTTTTAACCAAGAAACAGTAGAAGTTCAAAGAACATCTGGTTATCTGGCTCCCCCCCCCCCCATATCCTGCCAATGTAGCATCCATTTATATTTAAAGAACGATTTATATTTTCCTATGCAAAAGAGTGACTGATAACCAATGCTGCTGCCCATGACTAGGCCCTCAGCTTGGTCTAATGATGGTAACTGGGAGTCTGACATCAACAGCCTCACCTGTACAAGCTCCTGCAGTTCTCGCTTGACGTCTTCCAAGCCTCCAATGTCCTGCCAAGTAACTTGTGGCACTTCTACCACCGTCTCGCGCAGGGCTGAGGGGTTGCTCTGGCTCAGGGCCCACTGCAAGGAGAGGTGGAAAGAGGTGGTTCATTGACACATGCACAATTTGCTGGCATGATCCCCCACACCCACAGAGAGAAGACATGGACGCATCCCCCTTACCCTGAAGTCATCCATGGTCACAGCCAATGAGTTCATCACTTCAGCATCAATGGTCTCATCCTCAAGGTCGATGAGATCCATCTTCTTCCGGATGGCCTGAAGAGCTGCCTCTGAGCACAAAGCAGCTAAGTCTGCACCCACATGGCCGTGGGTCTCATTAGCCACCTGAAGCAAGGGAAGAAGAAGCAGGAGTAAGCAGGTGCTCCAAGCGGCAGTTCCTTGAGGAAAAGGAACCCAGCTGCTCCAACCACTCAAGAAGACCCCAAAGATCATGACGCTTGTGAGCCTTATCACATAGGGGCAAGAAAAGAAACCAACAAACCTGTTCCAGATCAACATCATCAGCCAGCTTCATGTTCTTGGTGTGGATCTGCAAGATCTCCAGGCGGCCAGTAGCATCAGGAATGCCAATGTCCACCTCCCTATCAAAGCGACCTGCGGGGCACCAAAATCAAGACTGACATTTGCTTCTGTACTTACGTCACTCCCCCATGCACAAAGGCCACCAAGGCCAAGCCCACATGCCGCAGAACAGCAAAATGGGAGCACTGGGTGTTAAAAAGACCTCAGGGAAACACAACAGTTAATGGACATTCCTCACAAGGTAACAAGATGATGTTTAACAAGTGAAGAAGCTTTATCTCAGCAGTGTGCTTTCAGGCTGTGTTTGTACGATTATTGACTTGAAAAGAAACTCTACTCAATTTCAGAGAATATGTGTTTTAAGACCAAGGTAAGAAAAGAGGTCTCTTTCAGTAAAAAAGAAAGAAAAAGGAAGTTATTTGATCCAGCTTGTTAAATTATCTGCCATTAACACAGACACCCTTTCCCAAACATAATTATATACATTTTAAAGAGAAGGTTAATGGGGTCAGTGTTACTTATCCTGCCTTCCACATTCCCTCATATTTATCAGAGGAAGGCTGGTTTTGTTTTTGTTTTTTAAAGGGTCAAGTTTAGCCTTCCTTAATATGCTGTTTTTCTACATAGTAGCATTCACACATGAAAATCTCCAGGTGCAGCTGGAAGTGGTACAATCCAGGAAATGGTTTTTTAAATTCATTTCTGCTGCATATACGAACTAGGCAATCAGCTCTCTGCTATCAAGCAATGTCTGTTGGAAAGGTGCCCACCAAGAAGTGTGCACTCTCTCTCTGTTGTTTAGAGCATGGTACTGATAACACCAAGGTTGCAGGATCAATCCCATATGGGACAGCTGCATATTCCTGCATTGCAAGGGGTTGGACTAGATGACCCTCAGGGTCCCTTCCAACTTGACAATGCTACACTGCTACGATTCCTCTCCTGTCACCACGTCTGTACCCTCACTATCATGTGAAAGTCTAAGCAAAGGGGCACTGTGATTTGTACATATATAGTACACAGCTTTCCGTTTTTAAGTGGCACTGGGAGTTTACAACCTGAGCAGACCTGAAATTTCTCCCAGGGGCTAAAAATACTAATAAAGGAGACTGCACCACATCCATGATTTGTGCAGGTCTGCTCTAGTACTTAAGTTACCCACAGACTATTGCAAGTATTGAGCCAACATCTACCACACTGTAACACCCTCACAACAGAACAAGCCTAGTTACCAAATCGCCGGAGTGCTGGATCAATGCTGTTGGGTCTGTTGGTAGCAGCCATTACAATCACATGCGCTCGCTGCTTCAGGCCATCCATAAGTGTAAGCAACTGAGACACAATGCGCCGTTCTACTTCGCCATGTGTCTGTGGAGAGAACAGCCGACAGTGTGAAGATCTGCTAGGAAAGCGCCCGATCCCAAGGCGCAAGTCGGGGTACAGCTTCACCACAAGCCACCCTTTCCCCTGGCCCCCAAAAATCAAGCTTAAAAACCAAGTAGTAAGATAATCCAGCCCAAGTAGTAATTCTAGGGCAAACATGGGATCAAATGCAGACTTCAGTTCAGGACCTACGAGATGCATAATGCAAACTGGAGGAAAATGCTGGCAACCCAACACTAACTCCTTTCTGTTGCAAGCTGCCCAAAGTGGCTGGGGAAACCAGTCAGATGGGAAGGGAACAAGTAATAAATTACTACTACTACTACTACTACTACTACTACTACTACTACTACTACTGTGGCAAGAATTCCTATCATCACCATCATCATCCAGAATGGGTAGGTGTGCTGCCTAGCCCTCCTCTCAAAAGGTCCATTTACAAAGCAGAAAACCTAGCTCCTCTGCCATCAACTCATAAGAACGCTAAGCTTCCTTACAATACCTGATTGCAGGAGACACAACATTCAGAGAGCTTAAGTCCAGACTGAGGGCCTTCAACATGCCTTGGGACAGCCAAGCGCCACCTGCGCCCCAGCCTATCACTCACCACTTGCTCAAGCATCCCTTCTCAAAGTGCTGTAGCCACAGAACTGAGCTCCATCAACGGATCGGCAGAAGACTCACCTTCTCTCTTTTTGGAGCAATGGCATCCAGCTCATCAATGAAGATGATTGCCGGAGCATTCTTCTCCGCTTCCTCAAAGGCCTTCCGCAGGTTGCTCTCCGACTCACCCGCCAACTTGCTCATAATCTCAGGCCCTGTGGGAAAATCGCAGTATGTTACTTAAAAGAGGAAGAAGGTGACAGCAGTCGCAAGTGACAAACCCAAGTCACAGTGCTGTTTAAAGCAGCACTGCTGGTAGGAACCCGAGAAGAGGAAAACCAAAGAGACCCCAGCTTATCTCATATATCAGGCAAGAGACCCCATCTTTCTACATACAGCGGACTTTAGCGTTGGCCTCAGAAATTAGCTAGAAGAAAGCAAGCTATATTAGTTTTGGCCTTCCCAGTAACTTTTAACCCAGCTTGAAAGGGGATGAGCCAAAACTTTTGATTTGTCTGTTACTTTTTCACCCTCCTGACTAATCTCCCGTAAGCAATACATTGCAGTGGTCAGCAGAAGCTTTCAGAAGGCTGCTGGCACCAAACTCTCCTATCTCGTGACCCTGTCCTTTTCTCTGACCAACGTTTGACACTCCCATTGTTCTAGGTGCATTTTGTAACAGGGAATTTCATTACTGCGAGCAGTTTCTAGCTGTGGGTGCAGTACTGGGCCTACGATTTCAGATTAAAACTGCAGAATGGAAGGAAAGGAGGACCTTTTTCTGCCTCCCCACTGCCAGCTACTCTCTGAAGACTGGAGAAGACCCTCTTAAGAATATTAGGGGAGTGGGCAGGGGAAGGGCTAGACCATGTGAAAAATGAACATAGTATCTTAGCTGCAGTTCATTCATTTTCAGCTCTGTATTCTTGTTAAAAAAAAGGTGCCTAGACATTCTGTTGTCGTGCCCATAAGTTCGGTTTAAGGCACCCTTTCGCTCCTAGCTTTCATATATCAGTTTCTAACCGTGGTACTGACCAAGTTAATCAGCAAAACAAACTAGAGAAATCCCCAAACATGCCATCAACCCCTTAGCCAGGTGACCAAGTTGGAACCAATGCATTTGAAATGTATAAATCTGTGTGATTCTTGCCGTGTAACCTTTGTACATGATTTGGAACTGGATTTCCGCTGTATCTTCTGACTGCAGTCTGAACAAACCTTTTCTTTTTCCACCTGTGGTGTGATATTATTTGGCTCGTCACCCCACTTGGACCGTTTGTCCGTAACACTGTCCACGTGGCACTCAAACTCCTTTCCAAACCAACACCTGAGCCGATCAACGGTGGTAGCCCCAAACTGCCAGTCTGGGAACTACTCCAGCTGCTCCATATCCTGGCTTTCCATTTCTCCTCTCTGCCTTTCAATGACTCCATAAAAATGCAACCATGGCTTAGTGTGAATGTGCAAGAATGTAGGTTCCTGGAGGGAAGATCATGGCTGCTTAGCTCCTCTCCCAGTCATGCTGCTGGTGCCGCCCTGCTGTGAGCGAAGCCATGGATTGGATTGGCATGTTCTGTAAAAATAGTTTGTCTCACTCCAGACATGCCACAAGCTGTGACCAAGGTCTATTCTTCTTTTACTGCTTGTGGTTTGTCTGAAACAAGACAACATGATAAGCCAAGCCATGGTTCAACTCACAAAAATGCAGCAGCAGACCAGAGGGACAAAGTGGCTGCCATCTCCTCTCCGGGAGCCTGCACACACATGCCAAGTCATGGATTGGCTGAATGTTGTGTGTGAACTGAGCCAATGAACCTCTGCAGACTGATGTAGCTATTTTCGATTCAAAAACAGAGAGTACAGTGGTACCTCGGGTTAAGTACTTAATTCGTTCTGGAGGTCCATACTTAACCTGAAGCTGTTCTTAACCTGAAGACCACTTTAGCTAATGGGGCCTCTTGCTGCCGCCGGAGCACGATTTCTGTTCTCATCCTGAAGCAAAGTTCTTAACCTGAAGCACTATTTCTGGTTTAGCAGAGTCTGTAACCTGAAGCGTCTGTAACCCGAGGTACCACTGTAGACTCACCACTTTCTATTCACCTGAAATTGCACTGCACAGATCAAAGTACTTCCTTTAGGCTCCTCAAGGGGCAAGTGAGGTTTCCAAGGAGACAGGTTCTCTATTGACAACTGAGTTTGGCAAAGCCTTTCATAAACACCCAGCACCCAAGGGAAGAATAAGGATCCTCCCCTGAAGCAAGGCTGAGTTGAGATCTTTTAACTGAAAATGGGCAGCTGTTTCCAAGAGTTTAGTACTACGTTCTCTGTTAAAGTGGTGCATTTTGATATATTGTTATATTTTATTTACTGCCTACATTGTAATTTTGAGCTGTTGCCCTACACTGTCAGTTGCATTGATAACATTTGCTATTTATTTAGGTTATTTTGAGGTCACCTAATAACTGAAGAGTCTGTGTCAGTTCCTAGACTGAGAAGAATGTGCTCAATGCAGTGCTCTTCTGGCCTTCATCCAGGATTTTACAGAACTCCCTTTGGTACTAATATCAAAAGGTGGAGGGAAACAGCTCTATAGAAGGCGAGCACAGCAAGGGGGGGGGGCTCTGCTCCCCTGCTCATGGGCAATCACCATGATGATCCAGGAGGAAAGGGAGCGGCACATCACTGCAAGCTGGCTAGGAAGCGCAAGTATACCCAAAACTGCCCAAAGTCACCTGGCAGCAATACACAATATGATGAAATCTCATCCAACAAATACTGAAACTGAGATGTAATTTTAGCAAGGAATCCTCCATACCGAGAATTTAACTCTTGTGAAAGGTCTTGTCCACAAGGAAAGACATTTTTAAAACAGGATCTACTTGAAAGGCTCACTTGCTCTCCACCTCATTGCCTTTTGCTCAGTATCAAGCTAGCCATACAGCTGAAGGAGTCAACATGAAGGTGAACATGACCACAGCAACTCAGACATGGTGACTTCAATGCACTTTATGGGGGGCTTCCCTTGCACCTGATCCAGAAGCTGTAGTTTGGAAATCTGCAGCACAGCTGCTGATAGGAGTAAGACCCTGTTAGCATATAATATCTCCGCTCAAAGATCGGCATTGGTTACCAATCTGCTACAAGAACAAGTTCAAGGCATAGAGCCCGGAACAGTTTTGGGACCAGTTTACTTGCAGGATTACCTTACCCTAGAGGAGCCCACTCAACCGCTTCACTCTGTGGAACTGTCACTGTCATCAATGCCACATGAGACTCATTCCACAATTGCAAGTAAACGGAACTTTTTAGCGTGGCAGCACCTAGCCTTTGCAACTCCTGCTTATGGACCAGAGGGATTATTGCATTGTCTTTGTTTTCACTTTTATTATGTATTTTTTATATTGTGATTTTATGTTGTGAATCACCCTCAAATCTGTGGGTATAAGGACGATACAAAAATTTTAATAATAATAATACTAATGTGGGTGCCTTCACTACACTTTTCCAAAACTGGCTTAAAACACAAAGGAAAACCTATCCAGGCATGCAGAAGCTACATGTGCTTTAATCTGTTTTAGCTTACTGTTGATTTTAATTAAATACCCATTTTAAATGTCTTTTATTGATAATTTTAATGGGGTTTTTTTGTAAATCAATTTGAGGCTTTATCAAACACTATATAAACTTGGATAAATAAAACAAAAACCATGAAGCTGCTCCCAGGCACTCACCGTTGATGAGGAAGAAGAAAGCTCCAGTCTCATTAGCCACTGCTCGGGCAATCAAGGTCTTCCCAGTACCCGGTGGACCATACAGCAGGATTCCACGGGGAGGCTAGAGAAAGGCAGGTATGTTGCTTAGCATTAGAGGGTTAAATCCAAATTCTGGTAAAGACCAGTAGTGCTATCCAGAAAGTATCTGTGCAGTCTGGGATCAACCAGTACCATACATCGCCAGCTTGGCCCTAGGACTGTGGGTGCCTTGGGCCGTGCACGCCATAGGCACGCGTGAGTCCGATGTCGGCCCGCCCGCCAGAGTGTGCACGTGACGTCACATGTGCTGATGTCAGACCACATGCCTCCCGGCACAAACATTTGTGGCCAGTCCTGTCACGGGGAATGTTGTGGGGGCTGGAGCACCAACAGCCCCGCACACTCGGCACCTAGGTACACCACAGAGGACTAAGCAAGGAAGGGCTGGTTTGCACCATCCTGGTCCATGCCTGGTCTGCTCTCCCAGTCAGCAAGAGCATGTGGGTTTTCACAGCAGCACTTTGTTTGACCTGCATGGTTATCTGCCTGCAGGTAAGTGTGTCTGTGCTGACTGTAGCATGGGGCACTGCTTGATTGCTGGCTGGGTGAATAGAGGCAGGGGATGGTGCCAAAGGGATTCACCAACACTTCAGGAGCCACAGAGACAGGTGAACGCCCCCATCCCCATGATAAAGAATTGTAGGCCAGACATTGTGGAAGACAGACCTGCATTCCTCTCCCAGGGTGAGAGCCTGGTTGGGGGGGGGGGGGAGTCTGGTTTGCTGGGGTTCCCCCTTGCCCCGAGTGAGCGGCAGGGGGAGAAGAGTCGAAGTGGATTTATAATCTTTCTACTGACAGTGTGGGATGTGCACACACCCAGGCCTTAGTTTACTATCTGTACCCCTGATCTCCCAGTCGTATACAGTGATGGAAGGTGGCACTCATATTTGCCTGGGTGGGCAGGTGGCAATGAAGATGCTGCCTCAATTTTCACCTTCATTGTGTTCTTCCAGTGCTTGCTAAAAGCATTTCTGTTTGGACACCCCTACCAGCATATGTAGAATATTTACATGCATTTTAATCTGTCTTTAGATTACTGCTGATTTTAATGATGATTTGAAAGCTTTAAACAGCTGCTTTTACTAACATTTTTGTTATTTTATTCTATTCTATTCACAAAGTACTTTTGAGATTTTCTACAATCAAGCTATATACAGATTTTATTAAATATAGAAATACACCAGCGCATGATATCAGAGCACTCTTGAAGCAGGGCTCTAGCATTCATTAGTACATGAACACCTGAGCAGAAGCAGCACCTGCAGGGCATGTTTGCTACCCACACAGAGTCCAACCCCAGCCATGAGTGGGGTCAGATACTCACCTTCACACCAATAGCCTTAAAGAGAGCAGGGTGCCGCAGAGGCAGCTCAACCATTTCCTTGATCTGAGCCAACTGCTTTCGACAGCCTCCAATGTCATCATAGCCCACTTCGTTCAGGGACTCCTCTTCATCCTGGCATGTTTTCAAGGGACATAGAATAAATGCACTGAGGACCTCATGGTCAAAGCAGTATGACAACTATATCAGATAAATTCAGAAATGCTAAATCCCAAGCATACTATATTTTTATGAGCTAGCTCATAAAAGGACTTAAGGACCAAGATCCAGTCAAGTTGGATGAGTGCTTATTTGTGGCTCAGGACCGCAATACCTCAAGGACTGCTTCTCTACATATGAACTCAGACCCTGCAATCATCACTGGAAGCCCTTCTTCACGTGCCTCCTCCACGAGACGTCCGAAGGGTGGCAGCATGAGAAGGGGCCTTTTCTGTGGTGGCTCTCCATTTGTGGAATGCTCTCCCCAGGGAGATTTGCCTAGTGCCTTCATTACATATCTTTAGGCACCAGGCGAAAACCTCTCTCTTCAACAGGCGTTAGGCTGATTAACATTTTATGGCTTTTTAAATGGGTTTGTGCAAGGGAAGGGTGTATTTATATTTGTTTTATTATGTATTTTTTATTCTCATTTTGTACTTTCCTGTTGTTAACTGCCATGGGATCTTCAGATGAATGGTGGTATACAAATAATAATTTCCAACATGGCCCTTATCCTATGTTATCGAACATTTTCTTTTCCTCCTAACAGACAATATGTTAAAAAACCACCCAGTCACTATTCCAGATACCCATTTGGGTGGTATAGCACCCAAGGAAGTGATCTTCACAATCTACAGCCTTGTCCAGTTCATCCGTCATAGGAACATGTGCCAAAGCTACAATAACCACTTTAGCTGGGAATGTGAAAATCCTGTGACAGGAACATAGCACATGGCTGCTTTGGTATTCAACAGCTCTGCCTTCCTCCCCAGAGGGGGACTTTCCCCCAAGAACCAAATAGCAGACAGTGCTTTTAATCCTCAGCTTTGTTTCCCCACCACACTGCTTACGGTCCACTCTAAGTCACAGAATGAGAGCTGTGGAAGAGGCCTGCTCAACTCACCTCTCGTTTGATAGGCTCTCCCTCACAGTGAATCACGGTGTCTGGAGCTACTATGCAGTATGGGCTGGGGTCTGTCTCCACCACTTTGAACTCAACTGCACGCATCCCTCCGCGCACAAGGAAGATGTCCCCTGAAATTATCAGCATATTAATGAGGGTCAAGACACCACCCACCTCCAGAACAAGTACTCTCAAGAGTTGTAACGGTTCCCCATCCCTCTACTTAAGAAAGCTCAGAACTGAGGGAGCAGCTGAAGGTTTCCAGAGGAGCTGCTTCCTTTACTATCGACTCACAGTTTAGGACAAGGTCACAGTGGCACTAGTAGCTCTGGGAACTTCCCCAAAGGGAACAGGAATGGCAGATGTTGCTACTAGGAGAAACGGCAAGCCAGCCTGACCACTACTACCAGGGGGGGAGGGGGCAGAACTGCACGCTCTCTCCTCACTTGACTGAATAGGGCCTACAGAATTGTAAAGTTGGCTACACACCAGAGAAGCTCAACACAAGGCCCCTCTGCTTTTGGCTACTTCTCAATGCTTCACAATCAAAAGACCCTCTAGACTTACGGCTTAGACACTGACAGCTGTTTCAAACAGCAGATAATGGTCTAGAGGCAGTTTCTGCAACACCACTGTTCACTGCACATGGCAAGAAGCCACAGACTTTGATTTGGGGTGAAATAGAACTGGGAAAATTTAGTCAAAGACACCAGCTCACAAGCAACCCAAATAAAAGTTTATAGTCTTGGACTACAACTGTTCAGATGTTTTGGACTCCAACTCTCATCATCCCTGACCATGCTTCACCACCTGAAAAATTCAGGGTGGCATAAAAATGCAATTAATAAAATAATAAACATGGACGACAGCAGGTTGAAGAAAGCTTGTCTATAAAGTATTCTCCACAGCAGCTTCTCTACTGGTTTAGTGCCAGGTGCCCTTACCTTTTCTGATGGGTCTGTATGCTTCCAGGAAGTATGGCTTGAGGTACACCTCAAACAGGTTCCCTGTGATCCCTTCCACTGTGTCATCAATGGGCAGCACATGGATGCGCTTGCCATACTTCACATCTGGACAAGGCTGGATGCTGAAAAGAAAGAATGTGCCTTTGTGACCCTCAAGTGGCCCCCAATTTGCAAACTGGAAACATGTACAAGAAACAACTTCCCAGTCTCAATGAAAAGGACAGGGCAGCCAGCTACCTTTTCACTTCCTTCAGACTTCCTATTCATTTCCAACTTTTCGATGGGGGACTTAGGAACATAGGAATCTCTCTCATCCAGTCAGGACAAGGGGACATCTAGCTTGGTATTGTCTAAATTGACTAGCAACAGCTCTCCGGAGTTTAAGGCAGGGAATCTTTCTCAGCCCGACCTGGAGATGCTGGTGACTGAACCTGGGACCTTCTGCATGCAAAGCAGATGCCCAGTCACTCAGCTACAGACCGTCCCTGTCATTTCCCCTTCCATCCAGGAAGGGCCCTAGCTCAGGGGTACACCGTCTGCTCTGCATGTAGAAGGTCAAGACTGAGTATCTCCCGGTAGGGCTGGGAGAGGCCCCCACCCAAAACCCTGTAGAACTGCTCACCAGCTCACTTAATAAGGAGTTACACGGTCCAGCGGTCTGTCTCCTAATAAGGCAGCTTCCTAGTCAATTGGTGTTCTGCCTCACCCCACCCTGGCCTCCAGCTCTTCTGACTTTTTCTTTCAATTTCCTTCTCTCCCCCACCCTCTGCAAAAGGACTGGAACAAAATGCTTCAAACTCTACAGCATAATTTATAGAAATGTCAATATTGACATTTTTTTTCCAAGTGAAGAACATTATGATGATAATAACCCCAGAACTCATGATAAAAAGAATTCCAGAGACTCCACTTTTACATAGGTACACCGGTTTAATGAGATAAGAATATGAGGCAGCTTCAGCAGGCAATTTGTTTTGGAGTGAGACAGTTTGTTTTGCAATGTCAATTTAAAGGGGACATTGTTTACCCCCAAATGGAGCAAGTGTCTCCATAGGTCACAGACTATTCAAAGCATGCCATTTCATGTGATTCCCTAGCCCTACCACATGCTCCCTTCCTCTTAGCAGGGAACACAGAAGTTGGCTTCTCGGCAGTTTTCCTGTTCAACTCTGTTTATTCTAGGTAACAACTGTGTCAGATTAAGCTATTAATCAAGCTCCCCTTGATTAAGTTATTAATTTAACCCATCAATACCTTCATAAACAAGTCCACACCAATGCCACTAATGTTGACAATTCCCTTTACAAACAGGCAACAATAACCAACACAAGGCAGCATGCTTGGAAGAACTCTTTCCACATATTAGCCACAGGCTTACTGACCAAATTAACTCTGTGTGTTTAACAGGACATGCAGACCTCACCTGATCACGTCTCCAAGGCGCACCCTCAGATTGTTGCGAACAACCCTGTTCATGCGGATTTTCTCATCAGAGCAGGTGTCATCAGACAGGACGATGCACACTGCCTCTCTCCTCTTCTTCCCTTTCAGCAGGACTGTATCTCCCCTAAACAGCTGCAATTCATCCATTTTGGCCTGAAAACAGTAAGTGTGAGAAAGCAGGTCCCCAACTGAATTTTAAGAACAAATCGGTATATTAATTCTGCTGATCTGAAATTGACTACAACTGGTAATGTACTAGTTTGATAAAAGCATCAAAATATTAATCAGCAGAAGGGATACAAGGCCGAATAAAGACAAATTTAGGAGAAAGAGTGTCCTGTTGGGGAAACCCACGGGTACCTGGTTGTAACTGTGGGGGGGTGTTGGATATGATGTAAAGCCTCTTCCTGAAAACCCACTGAGCCACTAACAGTCAGAATAGGCAATACAAATAGCCTGTTCAGAGACCGCTTCCTCCATTTTGTGTCAGTCAAAGAGTCACCAACAAATTGCACATATCAGTGATATAGCTCTCTATTGGTATGTTGAACACACCTGTGACAGTGACACAACACTGTTGTCCTCGTTGATTGCTTCATCAACAATTAGCCGATTGGGCCTGTTCTTCTGCTTGAGAATTGCAGTTGACAAGTCATCAGCTTTGGAACTGTAATAAGAGAAGACAGGAGTTGTTAAGAGCATAGGAGACAGAGCCACACCCTTGTTCAACCATTTGCATTCTATGCATCTTTGTTACATTTTCTCTTAGGCAAACCTTAGTTGAAAGGCAAGCACAACATTCTATGCAACAAAATTCAAAACAAACAACAATGTGAGCGCAAGGTGTTCTCCCACAGTGCCCTCTACTCTGTTTTATACTGAGCAGTTATAGATCAGAAACATTCAGAAACCACTTACCATTGAGAAAAAGGAAGAAAGCAGTGTGGCAAACAACCCACATACAAAGAGCCCCCCCCCATTAAGTGATAGTCCCTAGGCAAATCTTGACACTTATTCTGTCAACATGTTTGTGTACACTTCCCAGAAGATGCCCAAGCTTAGTCTGCATCAGAACACTAAGGGGAGGAATTAAAGGGTGTACAATAGCCAGAGTCCTTCTGCAAGCCCTCAACATCGCATTTCCCACATGGAGGTCAAAATTCAACACAGATTAATTGCTCAAACCATTTAAGGTTCTGTGAGCTAAAACCAGCACCTGACTTGCGCCCTGGAAGTGCAGCTGCCGCAACAATAACACTGCTGCATCAAGCTCCCTAACAACCCCAAAGTAGAGGCACAGAAAGGGTCCCACAAACATTTCAAGGTTGACAGTCGGGGAAGTTGGACCCCATCGATTAAGCCTTGGTGGGTCATAAACTGCCACGAGTCCCCCTTTACCATCACCTGCAGGCAACCTCCCTGGCCAGTTACAGAGCAAGATCAAAGACTTGATAACCTAGAGCCCTGAAGGATCACACAGCAAAGGTTCTAAGAAGATGAAGAGCAGCCCTATCCCATCACTTGTTGCTTTACAAACACTTCCACTAAGAGGCAGAATCACTGAAGAGTCTCTCACAATATCCAGTTTGCAGTCTAAATTGTCCAAGGGTTGTTGTTTTTTTAAAAAACTAAGCAAGAACTTCAACACAAGTCTGAGAATGTGTTGAACTGAACGAGGCCTAGGTAAGTTTCATTAGCTCATCAGTTCCACTCTTAAGTTGGAAACTGACACATCATAGCTTTACATTGCCAAAAACGAAAGTGAAACTGACCGTTTCCTTTGCACAGTTCAAGCAGAAAATACATGAATGGTATGAAAATGGGAGTTCTTAAAGCATTTTGTTCCCTGGCAGATATGCTTATAGACAAAGCCTAAAAGAAGAAAACCCCTAAGAAACTCATGACAGGATAGTGTGAAATGAGTGAGCCTACTGGAAGTGACTGGTAGATGCTTTGCAGGATGCCAAATAGGACACCAAGCCAACCCTCCTAAATCTGCCTTCAATGATATGCAGCAATTGAGGAAATACAGATGCGTTTACACCAGTTAAGGCTGACAACTAAGATGAAGCACAACTGTTATGGTACCAGCAAACCCAAACTTGGAGGAGGGTGAGATGCAGCACCTGGGACCAACTCTCTAGAACTAGAGAAGAGCCAGATATTGTTCAGGCAACTTAATGTGCTCAAGTGTGATGCAGTCAAGTAATGCTATGTGGGGGTTTTCTCCACCATCATATTTTGGCGGTGAACGTGCCATTATTAGACACAAGTTGCTTCATAAAATTGTCAGTCATATGATGAATAGAAATAACGCAATTCAAACTAAGCAACTGGAATGGATTAAGTATCAGTCAGCCCTAAAAAGGTTGTAATCGATTCCCCACCCCCTGTTGCATATGCCTGGAAAACACAGCTTCTCGGGTATGTTAAACGGTTTTCAGTGCCTTCAAGTTTTCTTACCTATAAATAATGAAAGGGAATAGCTTAAATGAGTGGGCATATCTTAAAATGTAATCAGTCTGCACATCTTTAAAAATTTAATTCCAGTAAAATAATTTTGACGTAAAGTATTGAATCTGCTTCGGGGTAACATTTAAGTACTCTAACTGCACTCTTCTAATAATGTTTTTCAGTTCATTTACTTTGGGCTATTGGAAAAAAATTAATATTTATCCACAGTTGGGTGTACCAATCTAGGTCACTTCCAGTGGAACACTGTCCTCCAACAGAACATCCAAAAATTGAAAACAGAAGAAAACACAAAGGTGAATAAGCAAGCATTGTGGCAATGAAGTTTCAAATAACAGCATGGTGGCTACTACTTTCTTAGAACCAGGCCATCAAGATTCCCAACAGATCTTCAGGAAGATACTTGGCTAGAGGAAATACTAGAAAGCCAAGGGACCAGTTAGCTCTACCACAGAAGACACTTAATTTGGAATTGTAACTGCAAGCAGATTACGGAGGAAGAGATCTGTTGTTTCACAGCTAACCAGAAAGTTGGTTCTTCCAAGCTGCTGGAACTGCATTAAAAATAGAAGGAAGGATCTCAGCAATGACACCTGTGAATTTCAAGCAGCTGGTCTTGCCTCAGCCATGTCACCTGAGAACAACCAGGTTAAAAGAAAAACAAATCTGCTTCAGCCAACAAAAGGAAGATGAAGTCTAGATTTGCAAATAATAATTTTTGAAGGTTCAAGAATTTTTCTAGGCAATAAAGCTAGTAGGAAAGGGTTCAGCTGTCTGTTTACTAAGAAAAAAGCTAAAAACTGTTAGATTCATTTATTTTGAGGCCTGTATGTTTAAGTAGATGAACCAATACTTGTACTTTTGACTGGAAACCAGGGAATTCCACAGAACATATCACAGTCATAGTGAAGAGAAGAAAATACTCAAAAGTCTACCTACCTGCCAATTATCTTCCTGCTCTCATGCAAAGTCATCCAGACATACTTTACAAGGTTTTAAAAAGGAAGTTGCTGGCAAGGCTCCTTTCACCTCACAATGTTTGCCAAGTTGAGAAGCACCCAGTGATGCAAAATTAATTCCAATACTGATTAGTTAAGGAGTCCTTGTGAACTCAGTGCCCCCAAACTTATCTATTTCGGCCATCAGATTTTTTTAATGTAGCAGAATTAGAAGAAGCAGGACCAAGACTTCTATTGTTATCACTTTTTAAAGAGAGTGCTGTTTTCATACAAGTGTGTTTTTAGGATGTGAAAAGGGACCATAGTTCATAGGAGCACAAAATACCCAGATTCAATCTCTGACATCTCCAGGTAAGGCTGAGAAGACTTCATGCTTGAAAGCCTAAAGAGCTGCTGCCAGTCAGCTCAATACTGAGCTAGATGGGCCAATAGTAAGAAACAACTTTGGCCATTGTTGGACTGTCCCACCACCCCACTTCCTAGCAGCTGCTTCAGCATTTGTTTTTAAAAGGGCATGAGTTTTTTTGCTGCATAACATCAGAAAGCCAAATCAGAGTGAGTGCATGAAGCAGTTTCCTCAGAGCAGGCTTTATACCAACCCCACAAAGTCGATTAGTTGTTGCGACATC
This sequence comes from Podarcis siculus, assembly GCA_034642415.1. Classification (NCBI taxonomy): domain Eukaryota; kingdom Metazoa; phylum Chordata; class Lepidosauria; order Squamata; family Lacertidae; genus Podarcis; species Podarcis siculus. The sequence goes on along the minus strand of JAXCMG010000039.1, from coordinate 1,018,986 downwards.
ATGCCAAGTAAGAAAACAATGCTTCCAGACCTTCCTGTTGATTGGCAATTGCTATTCATATTGCAGGAAATCTCCCCCCACCCCAAAAAATGGACAGTACATTTTTGCAAGGTGACAATGTTTTGTGAAATGCTGTTTCTGTTGTCACTTAACCATGACTGTTTCTCACCTCTCCCAGCATAGCTGTTGAGAGCCCTTTAAGACAGAAATTTGTTAAATTATCCTAAGCATTTAGTTACTCTACCAACAGCATAAGACCAGCTTGTTGGTCCTAACATGTTTCCCTCTGATAGCCAGTGGAGCTCAAGCCAAAATGGAAGAGCCTAATCAGCAAGTGATGTGCAAATTGGTTTTATTTCCATTCCTTGTTCACTTGAGAGTTAAGACCAGAAAGTGGTGAACCTAAGGAGTCCTTCTCTAGCTGGTATCACATGACCAATGCTTTGTGGCTTCCATATGACAAGATGGCTGCCACAGCTAAGAATTCCTACTGAAACACACCAGCACGCTACCTTGCTTACTAGTGAGAAAATCCCACGAGGCAGTGTGTTTTGCTAAGCGGAGCAGGTGCAAGTTTAGCAGCCACAATTCTCCCTCGTAACCATGGGAGGTGATGGCCAACTTGAGCATATACTCTACTGAGCTAGCCACATGAGGGGGGACCTGGCTTGAAAGTACCTAGAGGCAGGAAGGCCAGTTACCCTGCTGCTATGGACTGGGGAGAAAGAGAGCAGCTGCCCAAGAGCCTCGGAGTTCAGCGGGCGAAGCATTCTCGCCAGTGTGGCTTGAGGATCCATCGAGAACCATAGAAGCTTCTGGCCTGCAACTTGACAGCATGCTGGAAAAGGGACCCCCCTCCCCATATCTGACAAGTGTGCTCGTTTCTTATTAAAGAGATTTGTTTCTTATGTGAAACGAAATATCATTGGACCCCCCAGGGCTCCTTGGTGCTCGTATTTTGCTTTCTGGGGAAGCCCCTTTCCTGCCCCTCCTCCGTGATTCAGCAACCCTTCGGGAGCCCCGTTCAGAAGCTGCCCGGCGACGCCCCCTGAACCGGCAGATCCAGCCAGGGCGGCCCTCCTTCCGCCGCAGCCCTGGAGGCGCCTGGCGGGGGGGGGGGAGGCGGCGCTGGATCCGCCGGCGAGGGGGCCAGGCCGGGGAAGGGAGCCCCACAGCCCCCCCCCGGCCCGGCCAAGCGGCCTGCCTCTCTCTCTCTCCCCTCCCAGCGCCGGCCCAGGAGGCGGCGGGTGACTCGGCAGAACTGGCGGAGCAGGAAGTGGCCTCGCCGAGAAGGAAGCGCCGCCTCCCTCCGGCTCCGTCCCCCCCCGGCGCCCGGGGGCATCACGCCCCCCCCGGACCCCCCCCACAGAAAGACCCCCTCAATGAGAGGCTGGGGAGGAGGCCAGGAAGGAGCCGGCGCCCCCTCCCCTCGAGGAAATGATGGCGCCCCCTCCCCTCGAGGAAGGCTTTGGGGGGAGAGGCCACGGCGGGGGGGAGAGAAATGGCGGCGCCGGAGGGAGGGGGAAACGGGGGGGCCTTTAATGTCTCCTCAGTCCGCCGCCCCCCCGTTCCTGGCCTCGTATGGCCGGGCGAGGGAGCGCAGGAGGCGGCGAGGCCTTCCTCAGGCGGCGGCCCGGAGGGAAAGGGGACCGCGGGGGGGGTCCTCCTGTCAGGCGGGTCTCCTCCCTCGCCCCCCCCCCCCCCCCGAGAGACTCACTCGGCTCCCGAGGCCATGGCGGCAAGGCTGGGCTGCAGCGGTCTCGAAGGGTGGCTCGGCCTGGGCGCCGCGCTCGCTCTCTCTGCTCGCTCTCTGCTCGCTTTCCCCTCACGGATCAACGCCGACTCATCGGGAGTGACGCTCCGCCCGGCGTGCTAGGCCGCGCTCTGCCTAGCAACAGGTGCCAGGCCGGCCAATCGGAAAAAAGGAAACCGGCCCCGCTCGGCCAATCCGCAGGAGGGGCGGGAAAAAAAGCCGCAAAGCGGCCGGACCCGGAGGTTCGAGGAAGGGGGGGGTCATCCGGGTAGCGCATTCCGTCGGGGACGGGCGGACCAATCGGAAAAATCCCTCGACGCGAAAGGGAGGGGGGAATAAAGGGGGGGAAGCGCCGCCCGGGTTCCTTCTCTGCCTGGCAACGCAGCGCGGATTGGGTGGAGCCCCGAGAGCGACGGGCGCGCTGCAGCCAGTCGCAACGTGACAAGTAGATGATTGGCGTGGCGGGGCAGCCAGTGGGAGAGCGCGGTCGCCGCGGTCTCTCTGCGCAGGCTCGGTGCGGAGCTGCGTGGCCCGGAAGGGGATTTCCCGACCTCGGCTTGCCGGGGCGCGTGACGTCATAAAGGGGAAGGCGGGGCTGGGGAGAGAGTGCTTCTGAGACTGTGCAGAGGGCGCCGCGGGGAGAGGGGCTGCTTGGGCGCAGGGAGGCCTCCGAAGGAGCGGGGAGGCGCGGAGCTGCGGCAGAGAAGCCGGGAGCTGGTCTCTCTCCTGCCCGCTCACCTCCTGCAGCCACAGCGACGCGGCGTCTCCCCCACGCCAAGGTTTCTGCTGCTGCGTGGGATCCTAGAACCACAGGGTCGCGGAGGGTTAGCTGGCCCAGCCCCCTGCAATGCAGGAATCCCAGCTAAGGCCTCTCTGACAGATGGCTGTCCAACCTCTGCTTTAAAAATGTCCCCCACCTTCAGAGGCAGCCCGTTCCACCGTTGTTGTGGTTGTTGCCCCCATAAAATATTATTTAGAATATACTAAGAAACTAACCTAAACAAAAACAGAGAAAAGAAAATGCAGAGTCCTTTCTTAAATATAGTTCTTAACGCAGAAAGCGGTGGACCCTCCCAGATCTCACATAGGAACTTCCCTTTCTTCCCCCAGCCTCCCACTCTGGGACTTCTTCCCTTCCCTGCCTCTCAGGGTCCTTCACCAACCATCCATCACCTTCATGTGTGTATAATCCCAATAATGTCCCAGAGGAGAGGACACCATACAAAAGGGGGGGGGGGGGGAGAAGAGGGAATATAAAAAGAAGGGGGGGTAAAAGGAAAGGGGATAAAAGGGAATTCTGATTTTCCGTCCTATCAGTTACATAAAAAATATTCACTCTAAGATGACATCCAGCTGTTCTACCTTCTGCTAAGCAATTATTTCCCCAATCTTCAGACCCACATTCCTGCATTGCAGGGGGTTGGGCTGGATGACCCTTGGGGTCCCTTCCAACTCTACAGTTCTCTGATTCTATGAAATGTCTCAAATTTTCATTTTCACACAATAAGTCTAAAAGGGGTGGTCTGATTATTATTAATAATAAATGACAACAATGTCTTTTTTTTCTAATGAAACATAACAGCTCTGCTTCTAACCATTCCTCCATATTAAGGCTGCTACATCACTTCTGAAACTTAGCAGAGAAATGTGGGAAGAGTGAGGCCCTTTTTTGCATTCCCAGGGCCAGGGCCAACTGCTCTTTGGTCCCTCCAGTTAGCAGTTAGCAGGTAAAAGGTAAAGGGACCCCTGACCATTAGGTCCAGTCACAGACGACTCGGGTTGCGGTGCTCATCTTGCTTTATTGGCCGAGGGAGCCGGCGTACAGCTTCTGGGTCATGTGGCCAGCATGACTAAGGCACTTCTGGCAAACCAGAGCAGCGCACGGAAACACCGTTTACCTTCCCGCCGGAGTGGTACCTATTTATCTACTTGCACTTTTGATGTGCTTTCGAACTGCTAGGTTGGCAGGAGCAGGGACCAAGCAACGGGAGCTCACCCCGTCGCAGGGATTCGAACCGCCAACCTTCTGATCAGCAAGCCCTAGGCTCCGTGGTTTAACCCACAGCACCACCCGTGTTACCAGGTGGTGTTGTTTAGTCGTGTCCGACTCTTCATGACCCCATGGACAAGAGTACGCCAGGCACTTCTGTCTTCCACTGCCTCCCGCAGCTTGGTCAAACTCATGCTGGTAGCTTCGAGAACACTATCCAACCATCTCGTCCTCTGTCATCCCCTTCTCCTTGTGTCCTCCATCTTACATTCCAGGTTCCTAACCAATATTTTTCTTTACAGCATTGGACTTTCCTTTCGCTTCCAGGCATATCCGCAACTGAGCGTCCTTTCGGCTTTGGCCTAGCCGCTTCATCAGCTCTGAATCTACTTGTACTTGTCCTCCGCTCTACCCCAGTAGCATGTTGGACGCCTTCCGACCTGAGGGGCTCATCTTCCAGCGTCATAACTTTTATATGCCTGTTATCTTTGTCCATGGAGTTTTCTTGGCAAGGATACTGGAGTGGCTTGCCGGTTCCTCCTCCAGGTGGATCACGTTTGGTCAAAACTCTCCACTATGACCTGTTCATCTTGGGTGCCCTGCTCGGCATAGTTCATAGCTTCTCTGAGTTATTCAAGCCCCTTCACCACAGCAAGGCAGTGATCCATGAAGGGGGTGTTTCCAGGTAGATAGTCACTATTCATGAGAGGGAGAGTTGGTACTTTCAGTTTGACTGACCCAACAACTATCTTTCCAGGACTCTTAGGGCCACACTATTCCCTCATTAGATGAAAAACACAGGATAGTATTCAACTAAATTTTACTCAAAAATAGACTCATTGAGATTAACGAAAAAGACTTAAATTGGGTCCATTTACTACTTTGCTGAATACCACTCACAGCAGGCATTGCTTCAGACTTCATCCCCTCCACAGCTCTCTTCAAATAATTTAGAACTAAAGATTTCACAAGAGACATTTTGATAATAAAGAGATGAGTCATTAAAAAGAAATACAGGCTTTATAAATTCTTAAATACCCTTTATGATGATCAGGCAAATGGAAGAAAATAGCTTATACAACACATCTTTCAAAAGGGGAGCTGGGGGGGGAAGCAAACCTCTGTGTCAGCCAACATCTTTTGGGCCGCCCCAATACAGCTTGGAAAGAGAAGCTACCCAGAATCAGATGAACAGGAAAGCTGACAATTGTGCCCACAGACCAAAATGGAGACACCACAAACCCATCTGTGTGCTGTTACCACATGGTGCTATGTTTGCAATTCTCTCTCTCGTAAATGCCAGGCAACATGACTGATGGAGCCCTGGGCATAAAGGATAATAAGCACAAAGGAGGAGGCAGCAAGAGGACAGAGCTAGGCTTGCTTCTACCTCAGGAATGGTTTGTTTTGATGCCAGTTAAGAAAGCGCCCCCTCCCCACCCCTTCCTCCCAAATCTGCAGCAAAGAGCACCTGAAGATTTTCACAATACTGTGGGGCTTTGTTTTACAAATACCTGGACCAGAGTCACTCCTCTTTGCCTGCTTCCTCCTTCCACTAAGGACATAATCTCAAAAATATCTGAATCATACAGGAGCAAAGACATGTGGAGCTTCTGCAAAAACCCCACATCCTTTCCACTAGGACGAGGGTCACTGTCATCACTTGTCTTTGGTGGCTGCAACTGAAACACTCCCCTTCCCAAAGGCAAAGCGGAGCCCTGGAAAATCCGCTGAGGAAGCTGTCTGGAAGAAGGGCCTGGCAAGGGCAGAGGAGAGGAGAGGCAGCAGCAGCAGCAGCAGCAGCAGCTCCTCCTCCTCTAGGGTCCCTGGCTGCTCCCCGCAAGGAAGCTTCCCACAGTCTTGGCGAGGGATTCTGTGTGAGGAAACTTTGTCTGCCTCATACATGGCTGCAGGTATATCGGGAAGGATCTGAAACATAAGGAGGGAGGGGAGAAATTGGTGTCAGTGGTTGCTAAAGCAGAGATGGGCAGGTTACAATGACCGAGGGTAGGAGGAGAGCATGGTCTATGGTGACCAGTGCCGAGGGCAAGAGGGAAGAGATGCCCAAAGTGTTGCAAGCAGCCAAGAGACCAAGGCCCTCCCTGCAGCCTGAGCATCGTTGGTCAGGTGTATGTAGGGGTGGAAAGTCGCAGGAGCAGAGAGGGAACCTGGATGGCCGCCTCCCACATCCAATACTGCGCTTCCTCATCCTCTGTTCAGGGGGCAGGGACAGGATTCAGCAGCATGCACGCACCTTTCCGCCTCTTCCTCCAAGCCTGCAGCATTCACGTGGAGCTTCTGCCAGTGGGCAGCTGCCTCCTGCCTTCGGTCCAGCTGCCAGAGGGTGTGCGTAAGGTACAAGTTAGCAGAGGGCCTGTCTGTAAAGCACAAAGGAAGTGGCATGACCTGAGCTGGCCTCAGGGCCGCTGGGGACCCCAGGAGAAATCCCAACATGCCCCTGCCCTCCCCACACTGGATCTTGCTGAGTGGCCCCACTTCGCCCACCGCCTTGCTCCACGCCCTCCCCTCCACCAGGGGCAAAAAGGGCCTGCATTTAGTCTGCCCCAAAGAGCTCCAAATTCTGTCTCCTACTTTACAGAAGTTACCTAAGCATATATCTAAATACTTACTCTGCATAATTTATTTTGCATGCTGTGAAAATTACTCGATCCTCCCCACCCACTCCTTTAACCACTGGACCAACTGGAGGCCAGGCCCCCCCATAGGTAAAGGATTCCTGGCTGTGGGTACCTGGACAGACAAGCAAGCTGTGCTGGAAATCCGCCAAAGCCTCTTTATTCCGCCCCAGATGCAGGAACTGGATCCCTCGTCCAGTCAGGGCCAGCTGCCTGATTTGGGGAAGCACCTTTGCTTCTGACAGCCCCATCTGCTCTGCCTCCTTTCCAGTGCTGCTATTGCTGCCTGGTAGAGAAAGAAGACCGTTGCCCTTGGGTTTTGCTCTCCCAGCCATTGGCCAGAGAGGTCAACAGAAACAAAGCCAATTCTCTTGGCCCTGTTCTCTCCCTGCCTGCTGCCCTTTCTGCAGAGTCTACTCTTGTTCCCACATGCAAGGGGGGGAGTCAAGAGAAAGAAAATGGAAGCAGAAACCTCTCATGCCAAGTGGCTGGACTTCAACTTGTGATGTCACACAAGGACCAGTCTGGACTCATGGATGATTAAACGAGAGGTGAGGACTCTCCTAAACCATTCCCACCTTGGGCAGCAGTGGGTTAGCTCTAGCCCTACAAAAGGGCTTTCCCCAGCTCCAGAAATCACTTCCGCCAAGAGGAAGGCAGACAGAAACTGGCGGTAAGCATCCCGATCCATACCTGTGGTCACAAAATGAACTCTCAGAAGATCATTAAGACACCTGTTGGGGAAGGAGCAAAGCACAATCATCTTAGGGCTCTCAGATGAAAGCCAGAGTCAAGAGAATTTCAGTGGCTATTCAGGTATCTACTCAGTTTTCCTGACAGAAGGGGGAACAAGCACTTATGGGCATGCTGGCGGGTTTCGGCCTGCCTGCAACCAGACCACACAAGCGCAGAAACCGGACCCTGGGGCCAGCTTCTCATTTCAAGGCTGCAAAGAGAATCTCAGGGGTGGAAGGAGGATTTTCAACACTCTCTGCAGCTCCTTAGCAGACTCCATGGCAAGCAGAACCAAACAAGGAGGCATGCAGTTGTTCCTTTGAGCTGCGAGATCAGGGGTTCTGGGGCAGAACACGGATGTTTTAAGTACCAAGGTAGACACAGCCTTCCTTAATGGGACACATCCATGAATATCCAGGGCAAGTACCTGGACAACAGGATGAGGGCTGCATTTAATGCGCCATCCTGTCTCACAAGGCCAGTTCCCTTTGAACGGCCGCAAGAGAATGCTCTCCTAGCATCCAATTAAGGGACGGACAGGACGGGGCACTCAGAACCATCTTCCCTGGATCACAAACCGGGAGCCCTATTACCTGCTCAAGTGGCTTATGGCTTCCTTGGCTTCTCCTAGCCCAGCCCATGCCAACCCCTGGATCAAATAGGCAGCTGCTCGCCAAAGGACGCAGAACAGGCTCTCCCTCTTCCGCTTCAGGAGGTTGCCAGCAGAATTTGTCAGTGAGGACCCTGCAGGCCCCGGGAGGTCCTCTGCAGCCCCCAAGTCCAGCTCAATTGGCAGCCTCTCGGGGATCAGTCCACTCATTCGGGTTGCCACCTCTTCACACACTGCAATGGCATCTCGATGCCTGGCCAGCTCATCCAGGGCAGAGGCGGCCTCTAAGAAGACCTCGGGGATCCTGGGCAGGGCCAGCTCACCACACAGAGACACCTGCGGAGGAAGAGGGCCCCACCCAAGGATCAGAAGGTGCTGGGTCCACAACAAGGAACACTGCATAGGCAGTAGAGCAAACACTGCTTGAGAGCAAAGAATGCTAAAGAAATTGGGCAGGCTCGGGTGCAAATGTCTCAGGCCACCATCGGCTGCTGAAGCCAACATGGAAGCCAGGATAGCAACTGATACATGAGAAAGACTGGGGGGGGGGGCTGAATCCCTCACTTCTTTATTGTTCCTGACAAGGGTCCTCCTTGGCTATGGCTGCCCCAGAAAGATGCTGGGGTCACTGGGTGCATTTGGGCAAGCCAGCACTGACTTACCCAGAGGGTTACTGTGAAAGGACACAAGATTAAGTCTTCACAGTCATTTGCACACAAGGAGAAGCATCACCTCAAGGCTGAATGGCCACCATGACCTCCGTGTGTCCTTGGAAGACTGCAAAACATTGCACTCATCTCCCTGGGACGCTTCTGGCATTGGCTTCCTGTTATCTTCGAGAGACTGTTCAAGATGCTGCTGCTGACCTTCAGAAGGCAAAATACCCTCACCCCCACCCTCTGCCCCAGTAACTGAAATCTTTCTCTCGACGACTGCACATATGCAACACATTGGAAGAGCAAGGAGCGTTACCAAGCCCTTGCAGATTAGGAAGCACAATTCAAAAAGCAAATGTAGAACAGTCTGTCAAGCTCCAGTTGGAGAACTATTTAAACTGGTAGCTGCATAAACCCCATACATTTATGCCAGAATTCAGGGGATGATTGCATTTATCTTGTTTCTTTATGGAGCTGTTTAAGTGGACTTCCGTGCTACTTGCTACATTTGTTATTTGATTTATTGTTAGCCCATTCTCTGCTATTGTTGAGAGTGGGAGGCTTGCAAATTACTCCAAACAAAAACCAGCAGATGGCATGAAGATTAAATAGCTGCAAGGTGCCAACCTGGTGAAGAGGCCCTTCCTGGAACAGAGCCAAGAGGTCCAGGTAGTGCTCCACTGCCTCACTCACCCTGCAGGAGAAAAGAAAACAGTTTGCTTCCACGCCTAATCCAAGGTGCTCACATTAGTATTTAAAGCCTTAAACGACATAGCTCCCCCCCCAAAAAAAATCTGAAATATCCTCTTCACCTCTTTAGCTTGGCATTTGGCAGTTAAGGTGTTTTTCTTTTTCTGTGGGGTTGTTGTTTTTTTGCTGTATTTATACTGCTCTGGAATGGTTTTACTTGTTTTTATCATTGTGATTGTTTCATCTGTTTTTATAATTGAATACTGTATGGTTGTAACCTTCCCTGGGCCCTAATGGTGGATAAGGAATCCGATAAATAAATGAAAATAAACAATAGCTGCAAGGACCTACATAAACAGGAGCTGCAAGGACCTACAAGGACATCCCATGGGCCTCCTAAAAGACAGCTCCCTGCCCTCATTCAAAGTGAGCTCATGAGCTGATGAACAATTTCCTTCCGGCAGGAGTCTCCTGTTAGTAATTTGAGATGCCTCAGGAAAGTTCTCCCTAGAGAAAACTGAAGCCAACAATTCCCTCCCCACCTCAAGTGAGCAACCAGGGAGACTTACGTAACAGGAGGGGGGGCACTCACCTCCCTGCCTGGAGGTTCCTTTGTGCCAGCAAATATTTCACATCTGACGGACAGTTCTTGACAAAGAAGCTGCTCAGTTGTGATGCGCAGGTGAGCAGCTCCATTTGGATCAGGAAACATGGACTGGCAAGCTCTGCCGTTACCTGTGCAGGACCATCCAGAGCCTGAGGCAGGGAGAGGGGAGGAAACGGGAACATTGGTGATTTCAGAGGCAGAGCTAGCTGCTCCGGCACCTGTGCACCCAGGGGCAGGGCCATGGGGACGGGGCAAGCGTTCCGGGGGGCACCACGGTGAGCATCTCAGGGCAAGACACCCATGGGGGGTGGAGTGAGCCGCCCATGACGACCTGCTTCTTGGGTGGGGAGGGAGGGAGCCTGGGAGCAGTGGGCAACAGTGCAATGCCCGCCCACGACTCCCAAGCCTTCCCTGAGCTGTCAAAATGAAGGGGGAAGGCCACTGGCAAGGCGGCGCAGCTCTGCCCCTTCCCCCGACGGCTCGGGGTAGGCCTGGGAGTCACGGGCGGGCGGTGTGCCGAATGTCACCCCCTTCAATGATGACACCTGGGGCGGAGCACCCCCACTGCCCCCCTTCCTCCGCCCCATGGTGATTCAACACTGTTGGGCATCAGACAGAGCGGCATAGTGCATCCAAGGAGAGATCTGCATTGGCTAACTCCTCCTGCCCTTCTTTGTGAGGGGATATTGGACCTTGAGAAGGAAGGAAGGGAGGGAGGGAGGAAGGGAGGGAGGGAGGGAGGGAGGAAGGAAGGGAGTCCAGAGACAATGGCTGCTCTGCCTGGACCAAGGGCAGGCAGGTATCTACAGCCACCGGACAGATCTCCTGGCCTGTCGGCTCCCTCAGCTGTCAAGTAGGAAGGGAGAAGCCAGAAGGACAGCCAGTTCTTCTCGGGCAGAGCAGTTGCAGCGTCATTGCAGCCCCTTGACATCATCATGCAGGGATAGGAAAACCTAAGACACACCTGATACAGCAGCACCAGGACCTCTAGCTCAGCCTCCAGAAGCCCCAGTTGGTGGTACAACAGGGATGCTTGGTACAGGGCAGGGAGGAACGTGAAATCCACCTGCAGGGCTCGTTTCAGGTACTGAATTGCCACCTGTGGCTTGTCCTGGAACACAGAGGAGCAGATGCAATACGAAGCGCCAAGATCCAAAGGTGCTTTGCTGTAACCTGGGGCATAAAACTACCTTCCAATAAACAAAGGTGCGTAGCAGAACTCCCATAATTCTCTGCTTGTGCATTTGTTGTTCTAGAGATCTGTGAAAAGCTGGTTTCTGATCACAGGTTGAGGGTTAAGGCCCCGCCCCGCCCCCCGCAAATTGTATAATTGTAGAAATGCTTTCATTGCTTTTAGCGTTTGTGCCTACTGTATTTCATCACGTTTTATCTCATTGCACACCACTTCAAGAGCGGTATTAGTAAGCCTAATTTACTAAATACAATGTTTAACATTATTTATTAAAGGATATTTCACTAAAATATTTCTCAATATTTTAACATTATTACTGCTTGGCAAGAAAACATTTGCAATGCATATGTATTATCTAAGAATACTGCAGTATGCCTTTTAGTTTAGAATTTTTAATTATTATTTTTAATATGCAGAATTTTAAATGTTCTACCATGTATGCTTTTTATCACTATGAGTTGCTCTGAGATGTTCTTGTAGTAAGTGACAAATGCATGTAATAAATATATAATTTTAGGCCTTTCCTGCTTAATAAGCCAAATTCCTGGCTCTCTGGCATTAGCAGTGCTTAAAAGAAGTCCCAATAAGGGAGTGGCAAGGCAGAGCACCCCCTGGTAAGGGGGAAAGAGAACTGAGACCAACATGGCACTTTCTGCTGCGGCTCTCAGAACCGCTGGAGGCCCCACACTTCAGGGGCATATTGACTCAGGCTTGCCCTGATAGCAACACTTTCCCCCTTTCCTTCCATGTGCTGCATTCACAAGCTGTGCCACCCTGCCACCCTGCTACTCTCTCCCCCCTCAATGCACCCATACCATTTTCAGGTTGCAGCATCCCATTAAGGTGAAGATCTGGGCAAGGCGTCGCCTAGAACAGAGTCCCGTAGCAGCTGTTTGGAGAAGGGCAACAGTGGCAGGGAGATCACCGGCTTCCAGTTCCTGAACTCCTGGAACAGAGAGGAAAACCTCAAGCTAGCCCTGTTCCCACCTACTGAGTGGAATTTGACACAGAACTCCAGGAGCTGCATGACCAAAGCAGAACAGAGCGTGGTCCCCCATCTCTTGTTTGGACTAGGGTTTACACAGAGAAGTATTTTGTGCTATAGGGTTTTCAAAAATATGACTTAAAGTTGCTATTACAGTTACTGAACGTTAGCAGAAGCTCAACAGGAAAAACATTTAAACAACAGAATCAATTATCTTGGAGGGTGCTGGGCTCTCCCTCACAGGAGGCTGAAAAGCCATCTGTTGGTGGGGAGGGGGTGCTCTAGATCTCTGGTTTCCCCCCTCTGAGAAAGGGGTTGGTCTAGATTGCCTACAAGACCCACCCCCATTATACAATTCTATTATCAAGACTTTGCTCCTGAGACAGAGTGGAAAGCAATGAAAACAAGTCTATCTAACTTCCCAGCCAGAAGAGCAACTGGGAGTGCTATAGCTTTGTTATAATCCAAAACCACATCCTCCTCCTCCTCCTCTTTCTCAGAGGAAAGCATTTAATCTGCCTTGGCACACTCAATCCCTGACTTAAGTACCCTGCAGACGGACTGATTTTGCCTCCCTAGCAAGTGGCTTCCTGGCAGAAGCAACAGTAGCTGCCAAGGTGCGGGTCAAAAGAGAGAAGGCGTACAGAAGCAGCAGGCATGCGAAGAGTGGGAAATCACAGCCCCACCTTGCAGAAAGGCAGCCGAAGTCCACAGGATGCCTTTCAACTCTTGGACACTCTGCACAAGGAGGGGGTCAGACTCTGCCATGTCAGGTGGCTGCCACATCTGGAGCAGGGAAAGGAACTTGTTCTGATGGGCATGGCAAGGAGGAGGCCTCAGGCTCTGAAAAAGGAATAACGGTTCACGGTCAAGAGTCCTGCGGCACTTTAAACAGTAGCGAATTTCTTGGAAGAATGGAAGAGCAACTCTGCTGGATCAGACCCAAAGGTGGCACACCTGGCCCAGCATCCTGTGACTGCCATGGCCAACCGGATGACTCTTCTGGAAAGCACAAAAGCAGGACTCTCCCCATCTGGGCTCCCCTCTAACTGGTCCTCAGAGGCATCCTGCCTCCAGGACTGGACGTGGTGCCATTCTCTACATGCCAGCCAGGCAGGCAGCAGGGAGAGTCAGAGGAGAGGCTGGAGGCAGAGGGGAATGCCTACTTCAAACGATAGGCAGGCAACTGGGCTTACCAGGCAGAACTGCAGAAGCCCACCTGTTCTTTTGCTGTTCCTTTCCCAGCCCATGGCCCCTCAGGCTGGTTACTGGTGTCTGATTCAACCAGGGCCAATGAACAGTCAGTGCATGCCAGGTCTTTCATCAGAGCTCCTTGCAGAAATTGCAGTCCCACAATTTAAGCTAACTGGTCATGTAGGGGTTGGTGAGAGGCCCAACTGCCTGCTGCAGCACCGCAAGCTGCCATCCCATTTGCAAAGGGTGGGGAAAGCTTTCACTTAGGAGGGAAGGGCGAGCAATGCCTCAGTACAGATGCTATGCAGCTCCAGGCTGCTGTTAGCTACCTTGGCGCCGTTCAGAAGCTGAAAGAGGCCTTCCGCGGTTGCAAGATGGTTTGCTGCAAGCCACAGCACCCCCTGCAGGGCAGCCAGTCGATGCAGAGGGGCCTGCAGTTCTTCAAGGGTATCCTCCTGGAGCACCCTCTGCCAGCGGCCCTCTGAGCCAAGTCCTTGGCCAGACACTGCACACACCTCTAGAACTAGCAGAGACAGACAGAGGAAAACCTGTGTGGATATAACTTTCAATCAAAGGTGGGGTTGGGGAGAGAAGTGCTGCATCGTAGGAGTCTTTGCACATAGAGAAAGACCAGGCTCCATCTAGAGTTACAGGTGGATTTGGAACCTGAGGGGAGAGGAAGAATCCCCTCCAACTCCGGCATCCCACGTCCTCAAAAAAACAGGGCCAGCAGCAAAACCAACCAGTTATGTATTTATTCATGACTTTGATTCTACCACCCATCATTTGGAGAGCACGTGGAGACATTTCTCTTACCCCTGCTCAGCCCATGATCTATCGCTCCCAATAGTTTCTCGCCAGACTTGCTGGAGAGGCAGATATCAAACACCAGGGAATTGTAGAGGATAGCCAGCTCCAGTGGCAGAGCTGGGAGTGCAGCTGGAAGCCCTGCAAAACAAGAGGGAGAGAGAATTCAAAGATGAACCCTTCCATCCCCTCACAGAACTCACCAGGTGGCCCCATGTCAATGGTTGTTGGGGGTCAGCACCCAAGGGGTTTGCAGGATCTGAGCACCCAAAGTCAGGAAGGGCAGGCAGGCACTTTCAGGTTACAGACTTGGCAGCAGTGAGGTTAAGGAAGGATGGCCAGCCAGAGTTCAGGGAGTGAGAGTCTAGCTGTTCACACAAGACAGAAAGCCCATTCCACTCTGGCGCAAATGATGCAGCTCTTTTTGCTGAAGCTAAGCAGGTCTGGGCCTGGCCAGTGTTTGGACGGGAGACCACCTGGGAACTGCCTTGATTCTCAAGGCGGAAGAAAAGCAAGAGATAAAGGGCTAAATAAGCAAATCATACTTTTCCTGTTGCCGTCACTTGGACGGTCCTCTCTTGAAAACTGAGACTGTGGGGAACCAATCCAGCCGGGCTGAAACAAAAGCAGTCTCTACTACCCCAGCCATTTTTCAGCTTAACTTGTGGAGGGGGAGACTGTTCACCACCCTCTCAAATAATAATAATAAATTTTATTTATACCCCACCCTCCCCGGCCAGAACCAGGCTCAGGGCGGCTAACACCAGTAAAATTACAATAGAAACATAATGGGGGAGAACCCAATTTAAAATACATGTTAAAATGCAATTTAAAAAGCAGCCTCATTTTAAAAGTGGCCCATAACTCAAAACCGTAAGGGGAGGGAAACAGAAGGGTCAGACCGAGTCCAAACCAAAGGCCAGGCAGAACAGCTCTGTCTTGCAGGCCCTGCGGAAAGATGTCAAGTCCCGCAGGGCCCGAGTCTCTTGTGACAGAGCGTTCCACCAAGTTGGGGCCAGTACTGAAAAGGCCCTGGCCCTAGTTGAGACCAATCTAACCACCTTGCGACTTGGGACCTCCAAGGTGTTGTCATTTGTGGACCTTAAGGCAAAGAAACCAGCCAGAAATGTGTGAAGAGACCAAAGCAGCAAGGAAATAGATTCCTTACAATCAGCGGGGGTGGCCCTGTTGGTGGCGCTGCCACTGGGGTTTCCTATGAAAGGGCCTTCTGGGTGGTGGTCCCCTATTTGTGGGATGCCCTCCCTCATGAGGCTCATCAGTCTCCTTCACTAATAACTTCTAGGAGAAAGGGAGAATTTTTTTTAAAAAAATCACTGTTTACCCCAGCATTTGATGGCTTAAAGTTCTATCCCTGGCTACTCTGAAATTATTGGTTTGGGAGTAGGTGGTTGCTTTTTTAATGGTTTTATAGAACACTGCTTTTCATTGGGTTGTATTTTTTAGAAGTTTTAATTATACTGTTTTAGAATTGCCTGGTGGTCCTTTAGACGATAGATTTGCAGGCTATAAATTGAACAAATAAATAAAACATGCAGAAGGAAACCAGGCTTAACCCCATATGGCTTCGGTTTCATCAGGGAGAAGTCAGCCCAGAACTTCACCATGAGCTGCCCCACACTTGTGCCACAGAGGGGGCCTGGCTACTGCTCATTTTCCAGCCTACCAATAAATGTTTTTTCCCCCCTGAACTGCTACCTTGGATCTTCTGCAGCAGCTTAGTGAAGGCGAACTGGCACTCGTGAGCCGTTTGCATCACTGAACTGTCAGGACCTGGAGAACTTGTCACCTGCCAAGAAAAGAGGAGGAGGGAGATTGAAGGGTCCAGAGGAGGTCAGAAACAACGGCCATGATTCTAGGACAGCAGCAAAGACACTTCACAGGAAGATGGGGCTCTCACAACAATCAAAAGTACGGTAGTACAGTCATACCTTGGAAGTCTAACAGAATCCGTTCCGGAAGTCCATTCGACTTCCGAAACTTTTGGAAACCAAGGCACGGCTTCTGATTGGTTTCTGATTGCGCAGGCACGCCGGAAATAGCAGAAGCCACGCCGGACGTTCGGCTTCCAAAAAAATGTTCGAAAACCAGAACACTCACTTCTGGTTTTTGGTCATTTGGGAGCCAGAAAGTTCAACTCCCAAGGCATTCGGGAGCAGAGGTACGACTGTACTTGTAAGATCTCACACAGAACTAGCTGGACCACTAGAGAGACACTGTACCAGACTCCTTTTCTTCTGTAAGCCCAAGGGCTGTCTTACTATTATTACCGATACTACTCCACCCTGAGAGTCTTTTTGGCACAACCGTGGGGTAAAAATGCTTTAATTAATAAATGTATCTCCTTCAGGTTAAAGCCAGAGCTTGGATCCGAGGGCCTAACTGCAGGCAAGGCAGCCTAACATCACCGCCACAAACCTCGTTATCCACCATATGTTCTCACGCCTGCGACAGACTTCCATAGGAATGTCATTGCTAATGGAATGCTCCAACTGGGTAACATTAAAAAATGTAGTTTAAAATGGGGGTGTGAGTAATAGGGTGGACTTTGCATGCAGGCTGGCATGAATCTACAAAAGCCATTGTCCTAAATGGCCATTGGGCCTGCTCCTCATACAGTTGAACTGTATGATTACAAACCACCTTGAGGCTTATTATTATTATTATTATTATTATTATTATTATTATTATTATTATTATCATCACCACTATCATTTAGTTATAAATACACCACCCTTTTTCCTGACGGGGACTCGATACAGCTTACAGATAAAATATTCAATTTCATTGGCTAATGCTATATTTCTCAATTTCTCTTCCATGGTGTTTGTTTCACTGTTTTCTAAACCATATGCAAAATTAATAGAATCGTAGAGTTGGGAGGGGCCCAAGGGTCATCTAGTCCAACCCCCTGCAATGCAGGAATTTAATAAGAGTATTAAAAATGAAAATAATAATACAGTAAATTAAATGTGAACATTTCTTTTTAACAAAAGGTTTCAGTAATAGCAACAATCAACTTATTTTGTGTTTGTGGCGTTTCAGTAACAGCCAATATTATGATCAAAACACGGAGAAGGGACTGAAGCGCCGGGCTTGAGGGGGCCCTGCCGCCGCCCCCCAAAAAGGGCTTGTGGCCCCGAGTCCAGGAGGGGCCCCCGCTCGTGCCCAGCAGCGGAGAGCGGCCCGCGGAGACGGGGCTTGGCTTCCAGGTGTTCTTGGACTACAACTCCCATCAGCCCCGGCCAGGAGGTCTGTGGTGCGGGGCCGAGGCTGCGCTCGCGGGGCCTGATGGGAGTTGTAGTGCCAGGCTCCTGAAGGGCCCCCGCCTCCGTAGCTGAGCAGCCGCTTTTCCTTCGCCCTCGGTCGGGCGTCGCTCAAGGGAGGCCGCCGGGAAGAGGTACCGTCCGCCAGCGCCGCGCCAGCCCGTCGTTCTCGCCCCGCCAGAGGTCCAAGCAGCTCCCGCCGCCAGCCATGGAGCAAGGCCTCGCCGCCGCCGCCATGGAAACAGGCCCCACCCCCGCTGTTTCTATTGGCCGCGCTCAGCCCGCTGGCGGCTCCCATTGGGCGAGCGGACCGGTTGCCGTGACGCTCAACTGCGGGCGGCAAAATTGAACAGGGACGGCTACGGCGCCCGAGACGGCCCACAAAGCTCTCGAAGAGCTGGACGATCCGAAGTCTCTAAGGCCGCCAGCTGTCTCGTTGCGCGGCTGCCCAGGCGCCGCAGGTTCGATCCCCAGCAGCTCCAGTTCCGGGGACCTCGTGTCAATTTCATTATATTCCCCCCCTTTCTCCCAAAGAGCTCAAAGTGGTGCGCGTGATTCTCCAACCTCCCCCTTTAACCCCCAAAACTGCCCTGTGGGGCATGTCAGGCTGAGAGGCAGGGGCTGGCCCAAGTTCACCCAGTGAGCTCCATGGCCAAGTGGCAGGATTTGAACCCTGGCCCCCCCGGGTCCCAGCAGTCCGACACTCGCACCTCAGCTTGCAGGAATGGGAGAAATGTCCCCCAGAGAGCTGCTGCCAGTCCAGGTGCTGAAGGAATAGCAAGGAAATGCAGTTTTCTAGGTGGAGGTTCTAAGCCAGAAAGTCATAAGCAGGATGGGGAGCAGAGTGATGAGATCTCAGCATTAAGCAAAACTCCCTCACCTTTCTAAGAAATATCGTGTTGACGAGTCCCAGCTCAAATTAATCAGCACAGAAAGATCCTCACATAGAAGCTGGGCCACTCTGAGAACAGGATTCTTGGCTAAGCGGGCTCTCTTTGGCCTGATGTCTGCTGTGAGAACACTGGAAGAACCCTGAAGCAGAATCAGGCCAAAGGGAACCTGCTTAGCTCAGAATTCTCTTCTCCCAGCAGCCAACTAGATGCCCATTGTGGGAATCCCACAAACAGGATCTGCATGCAGCAGTGGAGCTCTCCCCACGTGTTGCTTTGTTCTGAGGCAGCAGGGATTTCCCTTTTATTATCTTTTATAATAATAATTTATTATTTATACCCTACACATCTGGTTTCCCTAGCCCCTACAGTTTTACACACATACCAAGAACATAATTTCTTACCCACCTTCACCATGAAGTCCCAGGGCTGGTTGCAGTAATATAAGGGACCCCTGACCATTAGGTCCAGTCGCAGACGACTCTGGGGTTGTGGCGCTCATCTCGCTTTATTGGCCGAGGGAGCCGGCGTACAGCTTCCGGATCATGTGGCCAGCAGGACTAAGCCGCTTCTGGCGAACCAGAGCAGCGCACGGAAATGCTGTTTACCTTCCCGCCAGAGCAGTACCTATTTATCTACTTGCACTTTGACGTGCTTTCAAACTGCTAGGTGGGCAGGAGCTGGGACTGAGCAACAGGAGTGGGGATTTGAACCGCCGACCTTCTGATCAGCAAGTCCTAGGCTCTGTGCTTTAACCCACAGCGCCACCCGCGTCCCAGTTGCAGAAATATAGAAACAAATTAAATCAGATCAAACCAATTACAGTCAAGAGAAGAGGGTGAGATATCTCAGTATGTACAGACGTCAAGGCCAGACTAAAGTGGTACATCTTCCGCAGGTGACAGAAACCATACAATGAAGGTGCAAGATGGACCTCTGTGGGGATCCTGCAGCTTAGAAGCTGCCACTCCCTGAACTGAGGACGGTGGAACTGCCAAGGTTGCCCTCTTGGCTTATCTGAATGCCCAAGAGGGTGTCTGCAGAGAAGGAGGTGATCTTTCAGATATTTCAGGCGCAAGTTTGATGTGGTCAGCACCTGCAGCACCACACACCGCCCACAGCAGGAGTGGGAAGCATGGCCTTCCCTTTTTGGGGCTCCCAGCATCCAGCATTGGCAACAATTAGAAGATGGTAGGAGCTGGAGTCCAGCTACTGACTGGTCAGGCAACCCACCCTAAAGTAAGGACTGCAGGAGCAACAAGGTTCAGAGCTGGTTGCAAAAAGGGAAGCTGGCAGAAGATGGCACTGCCCACTTTGAGAGGTGCCTTGACTTACAAGTAATAAGACAGTTGTTGCAGACTCCAGGGGGCAAATAAAACTTACTGCCTTTTCCACCCCAGCATGTTCCTTCCTTTGCCCCTGCGCACCCCGCCCTCCAACACGGTTTAGTCTCAGGCTCACTTGCAGCCCCCCCCCAATTCATCGGCCCCTCTTTCATCACTAGAATGCGCACGCAACCTTCCTTCCTTCCTCCCCACCCAGGTACAGATCTTTGTTTACTTCAACAAAGAGGCAATTTTCCATTGTTTGGGATCAGACATTTTATTTACAGCAGTTTTAGAGCCAGCCCTGGCACACGTCTCCCCTTTCAACCTTGTGCACCGAAAACCCTTTTCTTTAAAAAAA
The DNA here is from genome assembly GCA_034642415.1 of Podarcis siculus. Classification (NCBI taxonomy): domain Eukaryota; kingdom Metazoa; phylum Chordata; class Lepidosauria; order Squamata; family Lacertidae; genus Podarcis; species Podarcis siculus. Next base: position 999,271 of record JAXCMG010000039.1, on the reverse strand, counting down.
ACCACTTCCAACACCTACTTTTGACCCTCCCCAAAGGAAGTTAACAGGATGACTATTCAGCATAAAAGGACCAACTCAGAACTACTTGCTCGTGGGTTTTGGTTCCATATTGCAGAAACAAAAAAGAAGCTGCAGAGTTATTCTATGCAAAGCCACTCCTTTTCTTGGTCTTCCCATAAAACATACCCCAAGAGGTAGGCCAGGGTATACCCAGTTTTGCACGTCAGGATAGAGAGGCACATAAGGTGAAAACACTTGCCCAAGGCAATAATGGTTCCGGCAGAGAGAGACTACGGACCATGGTCTGGTCTCCCTCAGAGGCAGGAGCAGGCCAAATAAAGGCACTGGAGGGTTTGTCACTACTCTCAGTCTTCTGCTACCCTTCCAGATCTGAGAACTCTAGTATGGATGGCACCTGCTAGGAATCTCTAAATAAAGTGACAATGTGCAGGATGGGCAAGGAATAAGCCCAGCTCAGAACGAGCGATGTCCCTGGTCCAAGCCACAGAAGCTCCTGGCAACCTGCTAAGTGTGATTTGTACATATCTGTGGGGAGGGCAAAACCCACAGGGCTGGCTATTTGTGGTGCTTCCTTAACACTAAAATACACCAGAGCGTTTTACAGAGAAGGAACAAGTATTGTGGCATGTAGCAGCAGAATTGCAGGTAGAAAGCCCCCAGGTCTTCTAAGGGAGAATTATCTATATACTATGAAACAAACATCAGAAAATCCAGGATATAAAAACACAGAAGTATTTCTCTTTTGCTTTTATAGCCCAAGAAAGAACACAGGCCCTGGCTGATGGTTTCAAAAGTCTGAACGTAATTCCTTCCCATTTGAAAAGCAGCACTTCTGATTTTGAAGCCCAGATTTTCTGACGTAATACTTCATAGTAAAAGCAGCTTTCCCTTAGGAGACTGGGTGTCAAGATCTCATCAGCTGGTTCCTCCCACTTGCAGCTCACAGTTCCCTCTAACAGTAGATGAAGAGGGCCGTCACCTGTAGAAATTCTGGCTCTTTCAGTGCCATGTAAGGAAAACCTGGCCGCCAAATCAGGCCAAAGGGAGCCCATCTAGAGCCCTTGCCTATTGTGATGCCCCAGCAAGTGGTATTCAGAGGCATTTACTGCCCCAATCCTGGAGGTAGTGTGTCGTAACGAGTAACCACTGAAACTCTTTGTACGACTTCTGTTCTTTTTAAGCAAAATCCAACAGTGCTAACCTTGAGTAATTTTAAACCAAACAGCTGTGAAATCATGGATGGAGATGGATGCTGACGAGAGCAGCAAATCATGTTTAATGAGCCTGGATCTGCCCCTGCATGGAAATGGTGGGTACTAAACTTCAGAGCAAGTGCTCAGAACTGACAAACTGGGCGGCTGGGGCTACTTAGGGGACACTTAAGAATACTGACTGATCAGGGATTGCAAGGAAGCAGGCATGTGAAATTTGAAGCAAAACCCCAGACATCTGCAAAACAGCAAGAGATGCCAGGAAGAAACCTCTTGGACTGTGCCGAGTTTGGGGCAGAAAAATGTACTGGCTTGGCCTCTCACGTTCTCAGGACCAGATCCCAGTGTCTCAGGGAAGCTTCAGCCAATGAGTATTTTTAAGGCACCAATTCTGTGTAGAGAGGGAGAAGCAGCAAACGCACCTGGACTGGCAGGCAAGGCTGAAAGTCTCGCTAGCATTGCTTTACTGGGCAAGAAAAGCCAGAGAGAATGCATAGAGTTTGAGGGGGCTGGAGAAGGTCAGCCCCCCCCCAGCCCCACCTGTTTGCCTGCAGCAGCCCCAACATAAAGAATGTCAACCACAAGCCTTTGCAACCACCTCATGGAAGTTGTTCCCTGTGCACTGTGTAAGCTTGCCATAAAAATGAATGTATCTTCCATGACACAAGAACACAGAAGCATAGCAGCATTAGGGTCACTCCTGTGGCTCAAATACCCTGCAGCAGCCGAGAAAACTGACAATGAAAACAGACATCAGAGGAAGGTGTTGACATTGGGAGTTGCATCCTCCGTTTTCCGAGATCAGGGATTCTTAGCACGGCCAAATCTTGCAGCGTTCAGTTGTACAACTGCTCAGCTGCTTTCAGGCGCCTGCCATTCCACATCCACTGTGACGAGTTCCCTTGGCTGAGGCTACTGCTACACCATCCATCCATCACAAAGAAGCAGCGTCCCGCAGGCCAAGTGGTCCCCGCTTGAGCAGCCTCACACACTCAGTGCAAAGCTGACTCCTTGAAGGCATTGCAGAAAACTCAAAATGGGACTCCGGACACAACTCCCCTCTTCCCGTGCAGATCCTCTGAAAGCAGCCCCACCAACCCACGTCTTTGAAAGGCAACCCATCTCTGCTTTAGCCAAAGCAAGACCCAACAACCTTCTCAAGGGAGACTAAGCAGCAGAGCAGGAATCCAGCCTGCCAAGTCCTTGACAGAACATGGATTCTGAAGCAACAAACAGAAAGTCAGAGCATATTCATTTGTTGACTCCTTTGCTAACAAGCCCGAAAGGAGGAAGAGATGCAGCCAAGGATAAAGAGGGCCTCTCTTGTGTCCTCCTCCTGAGCACACAGCAGGTTCAGGCTCTCCCCAGACCTTTCCTTCAAGGAAGGGACCTTTGGGCTCAATGCTCCAGAGCAGCCAATGAGGCCCAGAACAAGGGGTCTGCCCCCAAAGGAGGAGGAGAAGCAGGGAGGTGGGCTTCTGGCACCATGCGGAACTGGTGCGGAGTTACACAGAACATTACTGCAGGCATAAAAGCAGGGGCGGGCGGGGAGGCAGGTCGTGGCTCAGTGGGACAGGCACATGCTTCGCATGCAGTAGGTGTGGGATCTTCAGGTAGCAGACGCGGGCAGAAGTGATGAGGAAGATGATCTACCTGAGGCCGGGAAAGCGTGTCTGTCTGAGCAGAACACACTGCCTGGGATGGACTGAGCAGCTTCCTTTGTAGCAAAGTCAGCGCAGGAAACTACCAGAACACCCAGCCAGAGGCTGCCAAGCGGCCATGCCAAATTTCACCTAGTGGAGAACTGGAACTCCAATTTTTTTTCTTCAAAAGGCCAGATCCAGAAATCTGGAACTCAAAACACAACCAAGTCTCAGCGACGAAATGAGACTTAGGCTTCAGCACCAAAAAGTTGAGGTTCTTCAAAACGTTGGGCCCCGAAAGAACTTCTGTCCAGTGCTGGGGGCCACCCAGGTGCCTGCAACCAAGCAGGAGGGTGTTCTGTTCCTGCTAGAGCCTTGGTTCTTGAAGGAGAAGAACGTTTCTGCACTGACAGGGCTTTGAGCAAAAACCACAGACTGGTCAAGTCTTTCTGAAGGTGCCACCAGTTAGAAACAGCAGCGGCATTTATTCCTCAAAGAGTAGTCCAATCAAGACCTTCCTCTGGTTGGCAAAGAATCTGTTGGCAGTCAGCTCAGAGGGTGCTTTTTCCTGGTCCAGAATCTGGCCTCTCCAGCTCTGGGCATGGATTTCCCTTTCTGCCATTCCCAAGAAGTGCCCACAGCCTCACCCCCACCCCATGTGCAGCTGCTCCAGACTCACGGAGGAACCAAGGAGAAGCAAGGAAGTCACCTGCAAGAGTGATGCCCACGGATCTGGATCTCAGACGCACACGCCCGTAAGTGTTCTCTTTGGAAACAAGGGGCAGCTCCTTCTGCATTTCTCTCCCCCCCCCAGACCAAAAGGGCCACTCCCCAATGATTCACTGGTGACCCACAAGCTGTGAGCGGCAAGTGAGATCAGGGCATCTCTTTGGAGCGTGGGAAGGCTCTTTCAGCAAAACGAAAGACCCGGCAACCGCCACCAAGCTGAGCCCACTGAGTTGTGGGCAGCGCAAGAATCTCCCCAAGGCTCTCTCTGCGGTCACGGGGGGGGGGGGCACTGCCAGAAGGTCCCTCTTCCTCTCGTGCTACCTGGACTGAGCAAGGATGAGCTGCTTGAACCACAGGCTGACGGCACAGTCCACCCGCATCACCAGGCCGATGCCCAGCAGGAGGAAGAGGCTGCTCACCATGAAGCCCAGCGCTTCAAAGAGGAACCTGGAAGCGGAACAGAAGCCCCAGGTGAGGAAAGTACTGCAAAGGCTCCACAGGAGGCGCTCTGCATGCGAGAGGCCCCAAATTTAACCCTTGAGGGAAGAGGGGCACACTGGGGGGGGGGGGAGCTAGTGAAGACACTACAGGGGCAACTGGCCTAACTCAGGGGCAAGTCAACTACTCATTTCTGTGCTGGGTGGTAGGGCTAGGCGATCTGTCATCCAAAACCGCTTTGAAGTCCATATCATGATGCTGGTTTCATAATTTTTGACCTGACAATATACAGTGGTACCTCAGGTTACATATGCTTCAGGTTACAGACTCCGCTAACCCAGAAATAGTGCTTCAGGTTAAGAACTTTGCTTCAGGATGAGAACAGAAATCGTGCTCTAGCGGCACGGCAGCAGCAGGAGGCCCCATTAGCTAAAGTGGTGCTTCAGGTTAAGAACAGTTTCAGGTTAAGAACAGACCTCCGGAACGAATTAAGTACTAAGCCCGAGGTACCATTGCATACAGTGGTACCTCTGGATGCGAACGGAATCCATTCTGGAGCCCCGTTTGCACCCTGAGTAGAACGTAAGACACGACTGTGCGCCTGCGGGTCGCGTTTTCGCATGCACATGACGTCATTTTGAGCATCTGCGCATGCGTGAGCGGCGAAACCTGGAAGTAACGCGCTCCTTTACCTCCAGGTCACCGCGGAGCGTAACTTGAAAATGCTCAACCTGAAGCACATTTAACCCAAGGTATGACTGTATTGCGAATCATGATGCGTGCATGTGCTTTGCAAAAATCACAATGTGGGGAAAACCGTGAAGCTGGCTAATGCATCTCTCGATTCCTGCAGCCCCTGTTAACTGGTCAGCGCTTCTTTTTCTTGTGCAGCGAATCACAAGAGCAGGTGCCGGCAAAAATCCCAATGCAGGAAAAACCGTGAAGCCAGCCAATGTCTCCACGTAGCTCCAAGCTCCATCCTTATTTCAGACATGGTGATACATCAGCGTAGCACAAAGTTTAGCTGGCGATTTATCGCAGTGTTGAAAACCAGGCATCGCCCAGCCCTACGAGTCGCACTTCACAAGCAGAGAAAGCAGGAGGGTGACCATGAAGGTGGAGGGACAGCTTCTGCTAAGATCTCAGAAGCCAGAGGCAGCATAAAGCAGACCTTCACTCCTCTCTGAATCTGTCACCCTTTGGCTAGAGAAAGCAGCCTGAATTGTGCCAAGAAGGCACCTCAAGAGTGAGAGCAGCCTATCGTATAGGAGAAATATTACTATAGGACTGAATCACACTGAATAGTATTGAATGGAAGACTCTTATATTGTTTTTGTCACTGTCTTTGTTTTGTCTTTTTCCTTTTCTTCTGTTTGTTTCTTTTCTTATATATATGTAGAGATGTAAGGTTATTAAGTCTGATATTATTTGATTTCTGTAGTGGTTATTAATGCATGTGTCTGTTATCTATGTATTTATTTGTATATTTAAAATAAAAAATAATACAAAAGAGAGAGAGTGAGAGCAGCCTGCAGCTGACAGAACTCTAACTCAGACCACCCGTTTTCCACCCAGCCTTGCAACTCTGCCCGGCAGCCCTGGGCTCTGAAACACCCAACCCTTTCCCTGCCAGCACATGGAGGGGGCTGAGCTCCAGAGCCACAGGACACTTGCCCAACTTACTTGGGGGCAAACACCTTCCAGACCATAAGGTGCCTTCTGAGGATGATCGCTGCCAAGACACAAGCCAGAATCTATTGGGGAAAGAAAAGGAGTTCAGGCTGCAGGTAAAACTCCTGGCATTCATTCACTGTATCCTCACATGCACAGCCCACAAGGCCGCATCGCCGCCTCTCCCTCCCTCCCTCTGGCTTGCAGAAAAAGGCCTCCCCCGGTGTTTGCTTCCAGGAACATACCTGAACCCCCAGAACAAGCAGGTACTTGAGCCCCAGCTGCAGAAGCGCTGCTGAAAACTTCTCTGGGGCTTCCCGGAGCCTCATCTCCATCATCTGCTCCTCCCTGTCTGGAAGTTCTGCCTTTGACTTCTTGCCCTTGGAGGCGGTGGGCATTTCACAGACAAACGGCCAAAGCAGAAGCAAAGGGCAGCCGGCTACCTCGAGGAAAGGAGGAGGAAGAGAGAGGGGTCACTGGAGAGAATGCCAGGGACCATCAGCTGATGGAACCAGAGGAAAGAAAGGGGCAAGAAGATCAATCCCTCTAAATCAGTGCTTCCCAAACTATTTCGGGGCCCCACCCGCTTGGTTCCATAAATGCATCCCAGCACCTGCACCCTGCCTATAAAAAGCATTATTCAGAATAGTGTTTTGCACAGTCCACTAAGGAAGAAAATAACACAATGGAATTCAAAACAGTAACAATTACAATCATAACTCGTGTTACGTTTGCCTCATGATATGTTTTTTCAGGTTGCGTCCTGCGGTGGCCCGGAAGTACCGTAAAGGGTTACTTCGGGGTTTCATCGCTCTTTGCCACTCGCGCATGCGCAGACGCGCAAAATGACATCATGTACATGCGCAGAAGCAGCAAATCGCAACCCGCGTGTGCACAGGCGCGCCGCTGCAGGTTGTATTCTCATGTTGTGAACAGGGCTCCAGAACGGATCCCGTTCACAACCAGAGGTACTACTGTAATTGCAAATTTATTAGTGCTGAGTAGGCAGCCTCTGCCTTGCTGCCCATCACAGTCACTTACCTGGGGCCAAAGCAAGCACCATTCACGCTCTGCCTGTTGCAAGCTCAGAGAAAGAGCCGTGGGGCCTTTCCGGGAGGCAGCGGACTCACCTGCAAAGAGGATGTGGGAGGCGAAGGTGTTGGCCCCGACCAGGAGCGCCGGCAGCAGGTTGGTTTCATGCCCCTGCTGGAAGCCGACAAAGGCTGCGTTCCAGTGGATGGCTGGGAAGACTGGCTGGTGGCCTGTGGCATAGAAGAACTGGGCGGCAGCGAGAGCCCAGGCGATGAGGGCGTACCAGGGCACCATGAAGGGATCTGGGGGTGGGAGGACGAGAACCGTCAGGGCCAGCAAGGAGACACAACGTGGCAGAGCTTCCGCAGCGGGAACCAGAATTACGTTCAACTAACCCACCCCATCAGTGCAAGGACTTCCACTTGCCTGGCGAGACTCCCCCCTCCCCTGCCAGAGGTTCCCAAGTGTTTTGGGGCCACCGCCCTCCCTCAGTTCCATAAAGTCGCCCCCACCTTTTAAAAAGGGTTATTTGGAATAGCTGTTTGCATGCCCCACTAAGGAGAATAACAATACAACAAAATTCAAAACTCTAATATGCAAAATCCCACTGCGCAAGCAGAAATCTCTGGTCTCCCAGGTCCTAGTCTGTCATGCTAACCCCTGCACCACACTGCTTGCTTTGCAGTTTCTGTGGCCTCCTCCCGCTCCCCTCTTCCCTGGGACCTCCCCTGCAGATTCCTAGGGCACCATTATGCCTTAACAGTTAACAGCTGGGCCATTTTGAGCTTCTGCCCTTTCTCTGAGAGCGAAGCCCTTCCTGGAAGAGGAGCGGAGATCCAGGGCCGTGTCCTTACTCACCAGCCTGCGAGGAGGAGGAGGAGAGCGCCACGGCGCAGGCGTGGATCCAGAGCAGAGCGAAGGCCTCGAGGAAGAGCAGCAGGAAGGCCAGGCTGAGCCGCTCGCTGTGCAGCGTCATGAAGAGGAAGCCCAGCAGGGCCAGGCAGATGAGGAGCGCGGCCGAGTAGACGCTGCCCAGCCCGTAGGCGGCCACCGTGGCCCTGCCGCCCGACTTGGCTTCGTCCAGGCGGCTCTTCAGGGACTGCTGCATCCGCCGGTAGAGCTGGGGGATGACGTGCTGGAGCTCTGCCTGGGAGCTGGGCGAGACGATGGGGGCCTCGGCCGGCTCCCGGCTGTCGCGCACAAAGACGGTCACGGGGTCCCAGAGGACCAGCAGCAGCCCCACCAGCACCAGGCCGAAGATCCCCTGGGGGAAGGCCACCAGGGCCAGCTGCACCCAGGCGTGTAGCTTGACCAGAGCCTCCTCGGCCCCGGAGGTGATGGCCCAGTAGCCCCCCACACAGACGGCCAGCAGCGGGAAGCCCCAGCGCACAAAGAGCACCGGGGCGCTGGGGCTGTTGAGGTTGCCGTAGTGGCGCAGCCAGCGGCGCACGCCCCAGGCCAGGAGGGCCAGCATGGCCAGGCAGAGGAGGTAGAAGGAGTTCTTGGCCCCCGGGTCCTGCAGGCTGGAGAGTGGGGCCAGGAGCGTTGAGGAGCGGCAGCAGGGGGTCTCTTCGCGGCACTGCCGGAAGAGCGCCGAGAGGCGGGCGCAGGCGAGGACCACGCCCAGCAACCCCAGCAGCCGCAGGGCCGGGGGGGAGCCGCCCTCCAGGCGCCCCTCCCAGTGCAGGCGCAGCACCAGCAGCAGCACCAGCGAGGCCAGCAGGAAGGGCGCCACCTGCGCCTCGGCCACCACAAAGCTGTCTGAGAGCATGGCGCCGCAGCGAGCCAGCAGGATGCCTCCGGGCAGGCCCAGCCCCGATGCCCGCAGCCTCTGCCTCAGGCTGGTGCCCGCAGAGGGAGAATAAGCGCTGGCCGCGTGGCTCCTCCACAGCCACTTGGCCCAGCAGTGCCAGAAGAAGCCGCACTGGGAGGCCGCCGCTCCCCAGGAGGAGAGCAGGACAAGGTCGGCAGCAGCCCAGCCGAGAAGGTGAGCCAGGACAGGCAGGGCCACCCCCACCACACCCCAGAGGACGGGGTAGAGGAGGAGGCGGCGGTAGGAGAAGCTCAGGCCCGAGGCCACTCTGGAGGCAACGTAGCACAGCACACAGGAAGACGTCAGCAGGGCGCAGCCAGCCAGCATGCGGGCCGGGTGGAACCGGGCCCAGGACTCCGCGCAGACAGCCCTCGCCTCCTGAAGATAGCGCCGGAAGCGGCCCCGGAGGTGCTCCAGGTGAGGCAGAGCAGGGGGCCCCGGCTGGGCGGAGAGCTGCTCATGCTCCTCCACGGCAGCAGAGAAGAGGTCCTGGAGCCGCCGCAGCTTCTCCACCGAGATGTCCTGGGCTGCCCGTGAGTAGGAGCGCAGGAAGCGGTCGACCTGCAACGCCAAATGTCTCCGTCACTGAGCGCAGAAACACTCAAAGGGGGGATAGGCAGGACTCTAAAGAGCCTTTCGCCTCAAGATCCAGCCACCGAGCTCCTCTTACCTGCCGGGCGTTGATGCTGTATGCCTCCAGCTGGGCGAGGAGCGAGGAGGCAGCGCCGCCCTCTGCGGCAAACAGCTCAGCCATCACTTCCCCGATGTTGCTGTAGGGCACCGGCACCCCCAGCAGCAGGGCCAGCGTGGGGACCAGGTTCACCTGCGGGACGGTCTCTGGCTCCTGGAGAGAGGGAGGAAGCGAGGGGTCCGGCTGCTGAAGGGCTCCTGTGGCAGGTGGCAGGGAGAACAGCACCCCATGGGGACCCCAGGACCCCACCCACAGCAGGCAAGCAGCACCAGGAGCACAGGAAGCCGCTTGGTACAGAATCAAACCACTGGGTCCCTCTGGCTCAGTTACGTCTACACTGATGGGCAGCAGTGACTCTCCAGGGTTGCAGGCAGGAGCCTCTCCCATCCCGGCCTGGAGGTGCCATCGGGGACTGAACCTGGGGCTCCTGCATCCACGACGGAAGTCATGCCACTGAGGCACAAGCCTTTTGCCTCCTCAAAAGCCTCCCGCCTTCTCCTCACCCAGCCAGCCAGAAAGAAGCTGGCAGGCAGCCAATACCGCACTCTTCAGCACTAAAAGGTAAGAAGCCTGAAAAAGAGCACCAATCTCCTTTCCCAAGCATAATCAGCCAAGGGATTATTTGCACCAGTTGCAACAAGCTCACCCCCACCTAAGAACGTAATTTAGAGGCTGCTGGTTCCGGCTGATGGTCCATCTAGTCCAGGCTCCTTTCTCACAGTGGCTGACCAGATGCAAAAGCTGGGAAGGGAAAGATCCCTTTGGAAGTGCAAGAGAGAGAGAGAGCGCCTGCCTGCACCTGGCTTACCTGAGGCGGGTGGCTCTGGAACAGCTGGGCTTTGCTGTACACAAAGAGGGCTGCGTTGACCTCCTCTTCGCTGTCTCCTCCGTGGTCCCCGGTCCCCGTCATGCCGTGGTCCCCTGCTACCAGGAGCAGCGTGTCATTCGCCAGGTGGTCAACCAGTGACCTGTCCATCAACAACATGGGACATCAGCCGCCTCCCTGTGCCAGCCGGTGCCCCCCACAGCAAAGTGGGTGGGTGCCAGCCATGTTGTTTAGGCAGGACCTTCAGGGGCGCCTGAGCCCAAATGCAGGTTTGACGGGGGACTTTCTGACTCACAGCCTGGGATGCTCTCCTGCAGCGAACCAACTCTGGGGCTTAACTTCCAGGGTGCAGGTCCTGGGGCTCAAGGCTAGCTGCTTCCCTTCCTGGGAGGGCCAGGGCTCAAATCCTGGTTGGGGCAACACTGGCCAAGTGGCTCCAGTTCAAACTGCCTCCAGAGTCTGAATCAGAGGCTCATCCAAGAGCACTCTCGAAACAGCTTCTCCACAAGAAGCTCAAAAGCTAATGTTTAAAGGGACATTGACACAGCTGTCACCAACCTGATGCCCTCCAGGTGCTCTGAACTACAACTCCCAGCAGAGTCATGCTGGCAGGGCCTGATGCACCCCAAAACATCTAGTGGGCACCAGGTTGGCAAAGGGGCCCCTAATATAATGCAAACGTCCAAAGACCTTTGAGGTCCCCAAGCAGCTGGAGCCCAAAGCAGAGGAAGGAGAATAAAACAAGCAGGAGAACTCCCACTTCGGCCCCTCCCAGCACTGGCCAGGACAATCCACGTTCCTCTGGAAGGCCCAGCTGCTGTTCTGTGGCGGTCCATCCTGCTTCAGTCCTTGGCACAAAATGGGCTGGTGCTGAGAAGCCAGGGGCACCCACATGACCCAGGAAACCAGCTCACCTGAGCATGTCATTCATCTGCGAGAGCTTCTTGGCCATTTCGGGGTGGTCTGGTCCATGCTTATGGCCACAGTGATCCACGCCCAAGAAGTGGGCAATCAGCAACTCCCACTCGCCACCATCGACTGCACCACCACAGAGAGAGGGAGAGAGGGGGGGAGAAGCATTAAGACTTGCCCCTTCCGCTCTGAGATGCAGCCAATGCTTCTTTCTTCTCCGGTGCACTTTGCTGAGGGCTGAGAGGAAGAGCAGGAGCAGATTTCTCCCCCTCCCCCTTCCATGCACACCTTCAGATGTGCTCAGGGCCAGGCCTTGAAGACACAGGGAGGAGAAAGGCAAAAAGCCAGCAGACTTTTTAGACTTTGCTGCCAGCAGAGGGCAGGGGGTGACAAGGGCTGGCGGAGGATGAGTGGCTTCTCATTGGAAAAACATCCACACGGAAAGGATTTCATTGTGGGTGAAGAAATTCCATTCATGCAATTTGCAGAGCCCTGCTTAGTGCAAAACAAGTCATTTCGAAAACAAAATCCGAGGAGACAGCCTACTTCCCTTTTTAAAGCTGACATAAATTCAAACTAAGGCAATCCATTTTGAGACAAGGTTTTCCCATTCAAAACAGACTTTTAATTGTTCAATGTTCCCCCTTTTGCAAAAACCAATTTTGAAGAACTCTTTAACAATTTACTTTAGAATGTCTCTCCCTCAAGGATTGTGGCTGGCACAAGGGGACTCGAGCCACAGCAGAGCCTGAAACCTCCAAGGTCACATCACCCTTCAAGGTTATGGACGGAGAACGTGTAGGGCAGACAGAGGGCAAGCCACTCCCAGCAGGCCTCTCACCCGGCTGCAAAGCACCTCTGCCTGCTCCGCCTGTTTCCTCCAGCAACCTGGCATGGAAAGGGAGCAAAGAACTCCGGCCCGGGACAGCGGCTCACCTGTCTCATACAAATGCTGCAGGATTCCATCATCTACAGTGTGAAGATCCTTCACGTTGAAAGAAGGGAAGAAGTACGAGCGGTGGAAGGCCTGGGGGAAGAGCCCGTCCCAGGTGTCGTCCCCCATGAACACCACTCTTTTCCCTGCAAGGGAGGGGGGAATGAGAGAGGGGTGTTTAGAGCACAGCAATCAGCAGGTCACCAAGTTAGGGAGCCGAAACCTAGTCAGCGGAGCCCAGGAGCTCCAGGTTCCGTTTCTCTTGGTTCCTTTCTAGAGAGCTCAGGAAATCCATCCTCAGAGCCACCCAACCAGAACCTTCAAGGCCAAGGAGGGATATGCACACAGCTCTCCTCCAGCTCAGGGAAACAGCATCACACACAGTCACTACAGATCAGTCCCTTTGAGCCGATAACACAGTGGTGCAGTTTCCACCTGACAAAAGTTTGGGTTTTCTAAAAAAATATATATGGGAATATGGGAAGAACTGAAAACCACAGCCTGCTTTCTTGAGCTTTAGCAAGGATATTGTTATAGCAGTGTTTCTCAACCTTGGGTCCCCAGATGTTGTTGGACTACAACTCCCATCATCCCTGAGCTTTGGCCTTGCTAGCTAGGAATGATAGGAGTTGTAGTCCCAAAACATCTGGGGACCCAAGGTTGACAAAGGCTGGTTTATAGTTTCTACATTGTACATCACTTAAGAAATTTCTTTTAAAAATATTAAGCCATTTATAAATGTGTTAAACAAACGATCAACAATGACCCACACCATTCCACACATTTCATGCCCACATTCTTCCTTGACACAGCACAGACAGACCCCCACAACCTCTTGAGTTCTCCCTGCTGATTTGAGCTGGTGCTCAGTGTATGTAGCCACAAAAGAGGTCCCTGTCTGAACTTTTCCTCCAACCTGCATCATCAAACCACAAAGGTAAAAGTCCCCAGAATATATAAAACCACATCAAGACTTAGTTCACTGTCAGTTTTGTACTAATTTATTTCCCCACGTATTTCTGCAGTAGTCTTTTCAGAGTAACCTGTCAGTCTGAAACATAAGAGGGAACAAGTTGCCTTTGTACAACATCCCCGCCTAGTTGCTTTGGAGGCCATTTCCCCTCACCACAAGCAGCCAGGCAAGTGGCAATTGAGAAGCCTGGATGACATGCCATGAAGTCATATGCCCAGCCTAGAAGGATGGCTGGCCTACGCCCAGATCTAGCTACTGCCCCCAAACCACAATATACACCACAGAGACCAGGGCCCTGGCTCTCATGTTCGGCAGGTCAAAGCAACCCTATCAGAAGTGGAGCCAATCTGAACTTGCCAGAGGCTTCTTCCCAACCTCAAATATAAATCTGCCTGCTTTCAACTCCCAAGTCATAACCTACGAGGAAGTAGCACATGATGCAAGTCTACACCAGAAACATAAAGGGAACCATTTTGTCACTAGCACTTGCAGGCTAAGTCCTGAGAGAAAAATAAGAGAGTAGGGAGAAGAGTGCATCTGAGGAAAAGGAAGGAAGAAATGAAGATGAAGAAAGCACTTCCCTTAGTCCACAACAGCTAGAATAAGAGAGGCAAGACATTCTGCAAAGAGCCTGCCCTCACCGCCCGCTTCTGGAGGCACCCACCGTTCTGCGCCAGCTGCCAGACCAAGTTGTCCTCCTGGATGGCGTAGGAGGCGAAGTTGCTGCCTGCATCAATGAAGGTGGGCAGGGAGCCGGTGGTGATGCCCTTGATGCGTTGCATGGTGGTGGTGGGAGGGTCGGCCCGGAAGCGGAACAGGCGGGCATGTTGGGGCTGCAGACTGGCCAGCTGGTGCAGGAACCCCAGCTTGTTCTCGTAAGGCCGCGGCTCCCGCCTGGAGGGGTCGTACTGGGCAAACTCAAACTTGAGGGCGTCGATGATGACGAGCACGGCTTTGGGGAAGCGCCTTGGCAGCCAGCAGGAGCCAAGGGGGGCCCTGGTCCCTGGCAGGGAGGCAGCCAGGGGGTCCGAGCAGCTGCTGCGGTTGGCCAGCTCCACACGCATGAGCAGGAAGCCGCTGGTGAAGAGTCCGATGGCCGAGAAGAAGAGGAAGCAGGTCCAGGCAAGGAAGAGCAGCACTGGTACTCTCTGCATCCTGCAGGGAGAGGGAGAAAGGACCGGTGAGCAGTGGGTGCCCCTCACACCCCTTGGGTGCTCAAGGTCTACCGGTCTCACCAGGGTTTTCGTAGGAACAAGCAGTATGACCTGTGTTATAATATAACACAAATCATTGCCTGGGTGAAACATGAGATAAACGATGCATTGCTCTGTCAGCAATGTCCAACTGGTCAACTGATGTAGATCACTGGCGTGCTTCAAGTTGATCGCTGGAGTTAAGAAAGTGATTGGCTGGTTGCTCACACCGCGCCCTGCACCTGGTGCTGTGTCTTATTCCCTCTGCTGGTGCTGCTGTGAAAGCTTATTTCCCCTGCAATGGTGACATAGTGCTGGTAGCTGTTAGGGCTGCGAACTGCAGGGTGATCGTTTTCATGCAATCCTTTGCCAAAAAAGCTCAACTACTCAGTTCAATCCTTCCCCCCAAAAGCTGAAGAACTGAGGTCACTCCCCCCCTAAAAGAAGATCAACACCTCTTGGCAATTGTTCCTAAAAAAAAGTTCAACAACTGTGGCCTCTCCCCATAAGAAAAGTTCAACAACTCTGGTCTTTCCCCCCTAAAGAGAAGCTCAGCAAATATGGGCAATGCCAAAGGGTAGTTTTATCACTGCCAGTTTTATTATACTGAGAGTAGATTGCGGTTTCTAGAGAGTTGGACATGCCTGCTCTACGTCAACAGCCAAAGGCACCCCCCCCCCCAAACTCGGCCCTCCAGCTGTTTTGGGACTACAACTCCCACCATCCCTAGCTAACAGGACCAGGGGTCAGGGATGATGGAAACTGTAGTCCCAAATTGTAGGGTCGAGTTTGGGGGTGCCTGGCTTAAGGGATTTCGTGGCAGCTGAGGGCGCCGGGCGGGCGAGGGACCGAGGCTCCCTTCCTCCCTCCCTGGGCCGGCGGGGTGACCTTGGGCTGCCCCTCCCAGCTGCCTCCGCCGGGCTGCGGGTGTCGCTGTCAGGGCAAAACCCTCCCCGGCGAGATGACACCCCCCCCCCGAGGAAGGGCAGGTCGGGAGAAACAGGGGATAAGGTTCCCCCCCCCCCCGGGAATGGTGAGGGCCAGGTGCCTTTGGCCAAGGGACCCCGGCAGGCAGCCCTGGGCCCGAGGGGGGGGAGGCTGGGCCTGGGGGGGGTCACCCCTCTGCCCTCCCCCAGAACCGGGACCCACGGGAGGGGGGAGGGAGGGAGAGAGGGGACCCCCACCTGCCTGCTAGGGGGGGCAGACGCCGCCGCCGCCGCCGCCGCCGTGCCCTTCCTCGTCCCGGGCCCTCCTCTTCCTCTTCCTCGTCCGCCTGGCCCCCCGGAGGCCCGTTCGGGGCTGCGGCGGCCCCACCTGGCGGCCAGGTGCGCGTGGGAGGGGGGAGGGAGATCCAGGGCGGCCCTTCCGCCTCCCTTCCGGGAAAGGGCGGAAGCGGAAGCGGAGGCCAGCGAGAGGCGGGCCAGAGCGGCAGGAGGGCGCCCCCGCGCGGCCGGGAAGAGCGGAGAGAGACTGCTCCTGCGCCGGGAGGTCGCCGCCCCCCCACCCCCTTGGCCTTTGGGCTTCCTTTTCTGCTTTAAAAAAGACAACAGCATGTCTTGCTTTTGCCCTTTTAATCGTCTCGCTTTAGGCTTCCCTCTGTTACAGAAATTACGGGGGGGGGGTACATATTTAAAGTTAAATGTTATGCCCGAATGTATCCTTTCAACTTGACAGCTCAGGGAAGTTACCTAGCTTTAACAATCATATAAAATCCAACTCCTTTGCCAGCTTCCTCCATTCCAAAGCTTTTTTCCCCTTGAAAAAGGACTCCAGGAAGTGCCCAGAGGTGACAATCGCTGAGCTGATTGTTGGCCAAGGAAAGCCAAATCCCCTCACCAAACTTGCCATGGGGTCCAGACATGCAAAGGAAGTTCTATTGTACTTTTAGGTGGTGGGTACTTAAGACATATTCGTCTATGCTAAGATGGAGGGCACAAGGAGAAGGGGACGACAGAGGACGAGATGGTGGGACAATGTTCTCGAAGCTACCAGCATGAGTTTGACCAAACTGCGGGAGGCAGTGGAAGACACGAGTGCCTGGTGTGATCTGGTCCAGGGGGTCACAAAGAGTCGGACATGACTAAACGACTAAACAACAGCAACAACAAATCTTATACCTAAGTCTTGCCCTGACATGTCTGCTTATGCTAATCTTGTACCAAGGACTTGTCTGGGCATGTTTGCCAAGGTTAAATTAGTGTAACCCCTGAAGAAGAAGAAGAGTTTGGATTTGATATCCCGCCTTTCACTCCCTTTAAGGAGTCTCAAAGCGGCTCACATTCTCCTTTCCCTTCCTCCCCCACAACAAACACTCTGTGAGGTGAGTGGGGCTGAGAGACTTCAGAGAAGTGTGACTGGCCCAAGGTCACCCAGCAGCTGCAGGTGGAGGAGCGGAGACGCGAACCCGGTTCCCCAGATTACGAGTCCCCCGCTCTTAACCACTACACCACACTGGCTCTTTACCCCTGTCTAGGTAAAGGAAAGGGGACCCCTGACCGTTAGGTCCAGTCGTGGCCGACTCTGGGGTTGCGGCGCTCTTCTCGCTTTATTGGCCAAGCGAGCCAGCGTACAGCTTCCGGGTCATGTGGCCAGTGTGACTAAGCCGCTTCTGGCGAACCAGAGCAGTGCACGAAAACACTGTTTACCTTTCCGCCGGAGTGATACCTATTTATCTACTTGCACTTTGATGTGCTTTCGAACTGCTAGGTTGGCAGCAGCTGGGACCGAGCAATGGGAGCTCACCCCATCGCAGGGATTCAAATCGCCAACCTTCTGATTGGCAAGTCCTAGGCTCTGTGGTTTAACCCACAGCGCCAGCTGTGTCCCTTTTGCTCATTAAAGGTCCCCCTTATTCTATCCATGTACTGAAACTGGGTTCAATGATAGAGCTTGCATTTAACTTTGTGGCCCGATTGCTTTAGCGGCTGTTTGTGGTGTGGCGTTTTTAAATTTCCTAGTAGGATGGAAAGGTAGTACAGGAGATGGGCTCAGAGATACCGAAGTCAAGAAGACGTCCTAAGAACAGCGACAATAGGCAGCTCAGCACTTTGCGAAGTTATTGTGTCCCTGAGCCTCTCCCTTCACCGCTGGCTGAGCCAACAGGGGCTGAAGCCCGTTTCCCTTTTGTGATGGTGCATTGAGAGCCCCCAACACTTTCACTGGGCGCTTCTTGTCCACTCCAACCTTGAGCTCAAGGCTAGCTCACACCAACAGATATTCGCCACCACGGCTAGAAAACCTGGGTGGGAACGGATGGCAGATCCTATAGCAGAGAGCACTCAGGATGTGGCTCACTGGATGGCACCAAGGAGAGAGAAGGGCACAGCAGGATTGCCCCTGAGTAACAGGCCTCTTCCCCAAGCAGACTGCGCTCTGCCAGGACCTGGTCATGGTGTGATGAGGAGCTCCATCTGCCATGCAGAGCTCGCCCTTGATGCTGCACGGGAGGGCAGAACGAGGGCAAGAGGTGGGGAGGGGTGTAGGAATGATCGCTGGGTTGGGTAGCACACTCCCCGCCCACGGGCAGCCTCAGCTGTCTGCACGCGTGACCTTGGGGTGCGGAGCACACTCTCTGTCAGGGAACTGCCATCGGCTCAGAGGCGAGAAATAGAAGGGCAGTTGTGTTACAGGGAGCCTCCGAAAATCTTGTGATGCAGCTCCTCTTCCGGGGAGGAGGAAAGCCCCACCTCCAGTGGGGAAGAGGTGCAAGGACCAGAGGATGCTGGTAGGAGCCTTAACACCGCTCCTGGCCAAGCCGGACAGGAGGGACACACGCCCTTGCCATCACCCATCCTGCGAAGTTGTCTAAGGCGCAAAGAGGGAAGGAGAAGGCTGGGGGTAACGAAACTTATGTTGGGGGAGGTCCAAAAGATGACCACTCCCAGATTCTGCTAGCGATTGAGCCAGACATGAGCTTTGGGGCTCTTCACTATAAACAGTTTGCACCAAAATAAAGCCTGTAAAACACAGGTTGGAGTCCTGCCTGGTTACTCTCCAGCAACCGCAACAGTCACCTGACACTCCCCTTCACAGAGCCACAGCTGTCCTAACATCTTGCCCTTTGTCTAACCTTTTGCGGTCTCAATAGTCTGCCGTGTCCTGTCTGTGACCTTTGTCTCTGAGACCTTTGTCTCCTTTGTCATACATTGTGCAAGGGGGAAATGACGCAGTGGAAACAGGTGCCAAAATAACTTCGTGCCACCCCACGATCTCGGGACTGGAAGATGTGTAAAGGTCACAGCCCCAAATGTATCTGCCTGGGTTTGCATATTGTGTCAATAAAAGGAGCCTCCACAGAGCTGGCCGGCAGCTTGCATGCAGCTCACCTATGCACAGCTCACCTGCATGACCAACTCCTGCCTCATGTCCATCACTTCAGGGGGACACATTCTGCTCCAGACCAAAGGGGCAGGCTGGCGAACAGTAACCAAGACCCTTTGTCTTGAAACCGCTTTTGTGGAGAGTGGACCTGCCCTCAGCCTCACAGCACCCCCAACCCTTCCTGGGCGCCAATGGGGCACGGACAGTTTCCTGCCAAATTCCTCTGCAGGTTATTTGCGCCCTCCACAGAATTTGGGGCCGATGAGCCTAGGGCCTTCATTCTCGTGTGGTTGAAAATCCCAGTCCGAGACAAGAGAGGTTCCCCCCAGAACAAGGGGAGACGCTGGTTCCTGGCCATCTCCTTTTATTACATGATTAAATCCAAATCAGAAAATAATCCAAAGAGGGGAAGGACAAGAGTCCAAGGCGGGGGGCAGGGGGGGCTTCTCCGTTAGCTGGCGCTCGGCTGCTGCTCCTGCTCAGTGTACTCTATGCTTGGGGCCGGAGGCGGAGGAGGGGCCTGGAGGGCAGAAGGAGCTGTGGCTTCCGCAGAGGCCGCCTTGGTGGGCTGGGGTTTGTTCAGGGAGCCATAGATTCCCATTGCCTGGAGAGAGAAAAGAGGGAGGGTGGGAGGGAGAGGTCAGAGCCCCTCAACACAGCACATGGCATGGATCACACAACACAGAAGTAGCTGGAAGGATCTGCCCTCACTCTACCCAGCAACCCAGACTGTGGGCAGTTTTGCATTCTGCTAGAGGACCTCACCATACCAGCCCACCCTCCAAGGGGAAATGGAGCCTAGGGGTGGATGACGACAAACTGGTTATGTCGGGTGTCAGATCAGAAGCAGGCTCAACTTGCAGGTCCAAAGTCAATCGTTGCTTTCCAGCACTGCAAGGCCCCTGCTCCACTAAACAGCCGGATCATAGGCAGAGTTTGGGCTTCTGAAGGGCACTAGCTTTGATAATAATAAAATAATAATAATAATTTATTATTTATTATTTATACCCCGCCCATCTGACTGAGTTTCCCCAGCTACTCTGGCTGGGTTCCAACAGAATTATTAAAATACAATAACCTTTTAACCTTAAAAGCTTCCCTAAACAGGGCTGCCTTCAGCTGTCTTCTAAAAGTCTGGTAGTTGTTCTTCCCTTTGACGCCTAGTGGGAAGGCGTTTCACAGGGCGGGCGCCACTACTGAGCAGGCCCTCCGCCTGGTTCCCTGTAACTTGGCTTCTCACAGTGAGGGAACCACCAGAAGGCCCTTGGAGCTGGACCTCAGTGTCCGGGTAGAACGATGGGGGTGAAGACGCTCCTTCAGGTATACTGGGCCAAGGCTGTTTAGGGCTTTAAAGATCAGCACCAACACGTTGAATTGTGCTCGGAAATGTTGTGGGAGCCAGTGTAGGTCTTTGAAGACCGGTGTTATATGGTGTGAGAAGCGCCCAGCTCTGATGGGATCAGGCTGCAAGATGCCCAGTGGAGGTTCCTGACCCGAGGTGAGGCATTCCTTCCACCAGATACTTCATCTCTTCCTCCCTCCCCAACCCCTGGCCAACAAGGAAACTGCTGAATTCTTGCAACCTTAGAAGCCTTAAGCGGCTATTGTTTCATCTGCATGCAAGGATCTTTTGCTCTTGCGATGTTTGACCCAAATCTCCTTCCTTATTGGACCTGCACCCCTGCAAGCTCCTGCCCTCCACTGGTGCCAGCAGATCCCAATCTGTCCGCCTGCCTCCTGGCACACCAAACTCACCTGGGCAACCATGCTGGACATGTCTCCCGTGCTGGATGGCAGAAGAATGGTGTTGGACTCCTTTGCCAGCTTGGAGAAGGCAGCCACGTACTGCTCAGCCACGGAGAGAGAAGCTGCACTGTTGCCGTTCTGGGAGGGAGAGAGGAGAGGAAGTGAGATGGTACAAAGACGCAGGAAAGAAAGACCGGGGGGGGGGGGAGGAAGAGAGGGAGAGAAATGTCCCAGAATGGGGCTCTCCTCCTCCAGCTTGCTTGGTGTCGAATAGAAGAGAATTTATTATTTATACCCCGCCCATCTGGCTGGGTTTCCCCAGCCACTCTGGGTGGCTTCCAACAAAGTATTAAAATACAGTAGTCTGTTAAACATTAAAAGCTTCCCTAAACAGGGCTGCCTTCAGCTGTCTTCTAAAAGTCTGGTAGTTGTTGTTCTCTTTGACATCTGGTGGGAGGGTGGGAGGGCGGGTGCCACTACCGAGAAGGCCCTCTGCCTGGTTCCCTGTAACCTCCCTTCTTGCAAGGAGGGAACCACCAGAAGGCCCTTGGAGCTGGACCTCAGTGTCCGGGCAGAATGATGGAGGTGGAGACGCTCCTTCAGGTATACTGGACCAAGGCCATTTAGGGCTTTAAAGGTCAGCACCAACACTTTGAATTGTGCTTGGAAACATACTGGGAACCAGTGTAGGTCTTTCAAGACCGGTTTTATGTGGTCTCGGCGGCCGCCCCCAGTCACCAGTCTAGCTGCCGCGTTCTGGATTAGTTGTAGTTTCCAGGTCACCTTCAAAGGTAGCCCCACATAGAGCGCATTCCAGTAGTCCAAGCAGGAGATAACCAGAGCATGCACCTCTCTGGCGAGACAGTCTGCGGACAGGGAGGGTCTCAGCCTGCATACCAGGTGGAGCTGGTAGACAGCCGCTCTGGACACAGAATTAACCTGCTCCTCCATGGACAGCTGTGAGTCCAAAATGACTCCCAGGCTGCGCACCTGGTCCTTCAGGGGCACAATGACCCCATTCAGGACCAGGGAGTCCTCCACACCTGCTCGCCTCCTGTCCCCCAAAAACAGCACTTCTGGTGTAACAGAGGACACCATTTTTGAGGGATGAGGAAGGACCAAATCAAGTCCCTACCCGTCTGCTTTGCAAGCCAAGCACTTCCATCTCCTCTTGCCCAGACGAAAGACAAGAAGGCAGGCCATTCTTAGGCTCAGGAGGGGCTTGGCACATCTCCTTCCTCCAAAGGAGCCCAGGGTGGCAACTTAGCAAGAACTTAGCCCCCCCCCCCCATCACCTGCTGTGCCAGAGCAGCTGCCACGACTCGGATCGCCTCTGCTTTGGCCTGAGCCTTCACCATAATGGCACTGGCCTCCCCTGGGAAAGGAAGAAAAGGGCTGTCAGGCAGGTTCAGGGGAGCCCCAAAGAACATGAAGCAAACACCCCCCCCGGTTAAAAATGGGCTCAGCTCACAGCACAAACAGTGCGGTGACTTCCTTTCACCAGGACCCCTTCCCCAATTACTCCAGACACCCCTGGGCCCCAGATGCTTCCCTGGGTGTAGGAGCTAGGAAGGAAATGAGGCAACCTCCCCAAACCACCTGGAAAGAAGCCCCAATTCCAAAGGAGTGGATGATAGCCAAGCAGAAATAAGAAGAAGAATAATTATTTATACCACACCCTTCCCAGTTCAGAAAACAGGACTCAGGGTGGCTAACAAAAAATTAAAACACTTAATTGATGGAACAAAAAACAGCATAGGAAAAAGAGGCACCCCCTATGGGTCAGGGTTCTTCTGGACCATGGGAAACAATGTCATCTTTGGTGGGTCGGGATCTGGCACAAGCAGCATCCCCCAAAATCCCACCTCTGTATTTCACAGCAGCTTTCTAGATCTCAAGGCAGATGTCCTCCTTCAGGGATGAACTGTCACGCCTGCCCCACATGACGGCTCTCTATTCCTTGGCTGAGACTCCCGGCTGTTTCCCGCTGCACATTTATCCTTTGCTCACGTTTCACCTCCTGCCCCTCATCCATTCCTCCCACAAGCACCAGCACCAGAGGCTCTGAGTTATGGGGCAGAGGAGGAGGGAGGCAGCCTCAGAGGTCTCCCTGCCCTTCTCTGCCTTTAACCGGGAGAGGCCTCCCGAGGTTACCGGAAGCCTGGTTGATCTGCTCTGCCTTCTCCGCCTCCGAGGCCAGGATCTGAGCTTGCTTCTTCCCCTCCGCCACGTTGATGGCCGACTCCCGGGTCCCTTCTGACTCCAGCACGGTTGCCCGCTTGCGTCTCTCGGCCTCCACCTGGAAGGGAAAGCGCTGCTTGTGAGAGACCTGCCAACCTCCTGGCAGAAAAGCCGGGCGACCCTAAAGAGGAGCCCCAAGGCACACAGAGATCATCGCTCCCAGGATCGATGGCTCCCACATCACAGGCAAAAAAGTCCTGCGTTCCAGAGCCTGCAAGGATGGTACCCACGCCAGGAAGAGGGAAAAGCAGCTGAGAGGCATTGCCAGGACAGACTGCGAAGTCCCGTTCCCAGTCCTCAGCCAGATCAGAGAAAGCAAGCTGGACCATGGGCAGAGGAGGCAGAGGGAATGGCAGTCTGCCCCCAGCCTCAATAGAAAGAAAACAGAAAGAAAAGAAGAATCAAGAAGTGGTAGAAGACATCAGGAAAAATGAAACAGAATTATATAAGAGACGAGATAATGCGGAAATAATGAGAAATATTAAAATACTACAGTCACAATATTCTATGATAATAAATGAAGAAATGGAATGGAAATTAAGATTAATGAAACAGAGAAATTTTGAGTTTGCTAACAAGCCAGGCAAATTACTGGCTCGGCAGCTAAAGAAAAAAGAATGTGAAAGGATAATTAATAAAATCATAACTGGGGACAAAATAATAAGTAACCCTAAGGAAATTGGAAAAAGATTTGCGGAATTTTATAAAGAACACTCTAAAGAAGTGCCCCCCCCCGAGAGGCTTCCAAGGGCCCGGCTGACCTGCATCTGCATGGACTCCTTGACGCGAGGGGGAACGTGGATGTCCTTGATCTCATAGCGCAGGCACCGGATGCCCCAGTAGTCTGAGGCCTGGTTGATGGCGTCCACGATGCTGGCATTGAGGTTTTCACGCTCCTGAGTGGGGAAACGTGGGGTCAGCGAGGGGGACACAGCTTTGGGAACAGCAAAGGAAGCTGCCTGCTTTGCCCCAGGCCAGCCACTGCCTGCTCTGACCGGCAGCAACGCCTCTCCAGAGTCCTGGGCAGGGAAGGACCTTCCTCTCCACCCCTCACCCTTTTCAACTGGACATGCTGGTGGCTGAACCAGGACCTCTTGCAGGCAAAGTATGAGCTTTGCCGCCGAGCTGTGGATTCTTTCCCAGGCCTGGCTGCTCTCCAGCCCTTGCTGCCTGGGTGCTCTCACCAGCCAGAGGACCTGTCGAAGCAAAGCCTGTGCCCCAGATTCCTCAAAGCAGGCGAGCACCCCCACTTCACCCAAGCCGTGCCACATGGGGCACCTGCAGCACACCTGAACCCCCTTGTATCATGCTGTATCCACACCCTGCAAGCTTTCTCTGCAGCTCCCCCAGAAACCCAGTCTGCCGCCCCTCCTGTTATACAGCCCTGGTCTGCCACAGAGCTCTGGCCCGCCCACTTCTACCCCCCAGTGCCAGATACACACCCCAGACCTCCCCCCGCCACACCCTGCTTCCTGTGGCTCACCCGAAAGACTTTATCGAGGGTGAGCTTGCCCAGCTCAGACCTCATGGTGGTCTGGGCAAGTTGAGTGACGGCGTATTCGGGGTCCTCCACTCCGTAACTGGCCTAGAGGGAAAAAGGAGGAGGCAAAGGGATGGAACAGGAAGGCAGCACTGGCTGGCTGACACTCCCAGGGACTAGGACAAAGGGAAAGGCCTCGCCCCCTCCTGGCCCCAGAAGACGACAGAAAGCTCAGCAGACCCCCCCTCCTTCTTGCCCTCTCAGCTGCACACCCCCAAACATGCAAAAGGGTTACACGAGCTGCTGAGATGGGGGTGGAATCCTGTGCTGTGTCCCAGAGGGGCTCCTGGCTTGATTAGGCCACAGTCAGTTTCCAGGAAGGTAGTACCTTGTAGGGGTCCATGACTCGCAAGTAGAGGACGCCGTCAATCTGGAGGGTGACATTGTCTGCAAGGAAACAAGGAACAATTTCATGAGAACAAGGCAGAGGGCCCACCGCCCACAATGAAGATACAGAGAAGGCCCAACAGCAGGGGAATGAGGCAGCAAAAGACCTAGGCTCAAGCAAGTGCAGGTACAAGCAAGAGTTTTCCCAACCAAATAGCAAAGGTCCTTCCAACACAGAGAGCAGAAAGTCTAGGCCTCCCTTTGTTTGGAGAAGGGTTAAGAACCAGGCAATTGCTCTACAGACACCTGATCAATACTTTCTGAGGTAGAGCGATTCAATTTACAAAGGCCTTGGATGAACACAGGCAGACAAAGCTCTGTCTTCACACATGTAACTATGCAAAGGAAAACTAAAGAACCTGGGTTATCCAGCACTGGCGAGGAGGTTTTGCTGGCCTAGACAGAGATGGACCACCCCACAAATTACCCACTCCAGGGCCGGCCCCCAACTCAGCCCTGCCCGGCCCTTCCACTCCTTGCCTCCCCAGCCAAATCTTCTCACCAAGGGTAACAGCCGACTGCTCTGGCACATTGATGACGATTTCCTTGAGGCTTTGCACGTAGCGGATGCGGTCGAGAAGCGGGATGAGGAAGTTCAGCCCCTGGCAAAAAGGGTTAGCAGAGGGGAAAGTATTTCTCCAGAACAGTCACCTCTTTCTCCATGCAACTGGTTGTTCCAGATTGCTGAATTACCTGAAAGCTGAGCTTACGTTTTACACTGCTGCAAACCAGGGGAGTGCAGACCCTGTGGCCCTGTTTGCCAGTTTGGTCCCCAGGATTAATTTAAGGTGCTCACGCTAGTGTTTAAAGCCCTGAATGACTTAGGTGCCAAATATCTGAAAGGTGGCCTCCATCCCTACAAACCTTCTCAGGTGTTAAGTGCAGCAAAGGGAGTTCTCATGGTAGTTCCAGCACCCTCAAAAGTGCAACGGATGGGGACCTGGGAACAGGCTTTCTCTGTGGCAGCCCCTCAGTTGTAGAATTCCCTCCTCACAGTAGCGCATCTAGAATCTGTCGTATAGCTTTTTCCATAGGCCAAAGAAACCTCTTTATGCTACCTTTTGACACACAGTATTTTTGTGGGACTCACATCTTCAGTTTTGTTTAGTCGATACTGTGCTGCTTTTGCTTGGAATTGTTTTAATTGCTTACTTTCCCATCACATGGATGCAGCTGATCAATTCCACGTAAGTTTCCTGTTAAAAACCTTTGAAGATGCTATTTCGAGGCTGAACGGGGGGGTATTTTTGACAGGAAAATAACACTGAAGAGTGAACTTCAGTGCAAGACACTGTCCCTGGAGCTATTTCTTTCTTTTTTTAATGTCTGGGTAAAGGTAAAGGGACCCCTGACCATTAGGTCCAGTCGTGGCCGACTCTGGGGTTGCGGCGCTCGTCTCGCTTTACTGGCCGAGGAAGCCGGCGTACAGCTTCCGGGTCATGTGGCCAGCAGGACTAAGCCGCTTCTGGCAAACCAGAGCAGTGCACGGAAACACTGTTTACCTTCCCGCCAGAGTGGTACCTATTTATCTACTTGCACTGGTGTGCTTTCGAACTGCTAGGTTGGCAGGAGCAGGGACTGAGCAACGGGAGCTCACCCCATCGCGGGGATTCGAACCACCGACCTTCTGATCAACAAGTCCTAGCCTCTGTGGTTTAACCCACAGCGCCACCCGCGTCCCTTTAATGTCTGGGAGAAACCATCAAATGGTAAATATGTTAACTGTGTTGTCTAATCTAATGTCAGCATTTGTTTGCCTTTAAAGGTGCTACAGGACCTTTTACTTTAGTTAACAATCTCAGTCTCCACTACCAGCCCAACCTGCACTTTCTACTTTCATCCAATGCCAGGCAACAAACTCTGATTCTCTCTTTTCCTTCCTTTCCCTGCTTCAGAAGAGGGGCCTCCATTTTGGCAGTCTTGTGGCTTTTTTGGCCATTTCTCTACATAGGAAAGCCAAGGACACCCTAATTCTAAAAACTTGTAAGCCGGACTGCTGATAAAACCCAGCTGGCACCCCACTGGTTCCTTAAAAGTCTCCCTTTGCAGATCCACCCCACACCCCGATTGCTGAAAGCAGGACTGTTCCTTACTGGCTCCAGGATGCGATGGAACTTGCCCATCCGCTCCACCACCCAGGCTTCCTGCTGAGGCACAAAGAGGACCACCGTGTTCATAGGGAGGCTGGAGGACCATCTCTGCGGCACTCTGGCCAGCCACACCGTGGGCACCGGCCGCCTGCTGCTCTGCAAAGACATGTGGGGGGGGGAAAGTCTGAGAGTGTGCAGAGAGAAGACTCCACCAGCTGTTGGGAGAAAACACCAGGGAGCACACAGAGGTTTGAGCATGTGCCACCCCAAAGCTTCAGGCAGGTTTTGGCACGAGTTGCCCCATTTTAGGACCCACCTTATATTTTTAGGGTTGCTTCAAATTGCTTTTAATACTGTGCTTTAATGCTGCAACCCCCCCCCCCCCGGGACCTTAGGGTGAAGGGCGGGTAATATTCCTGCCTTTCTAGCCCACCTTTTTCTCCAAGGGGCTCAAGGTGGCATATACTTCGCCTCCCGTTTAATCCCCACTCCAACCCTGTGTGGTAGGCTAGGCTGAGAGGAAGCGGCTGAGCCCCAAGGTCACCCCCAGAGGTCTTAATGGCCAAGTGAGGGTGATGTGAACCTTTGCCAGGCCACAGTCCAACACTAACCTCTACATCCCTAAACAAACAACAAAAAGTGGGTTTAGAAAAGCAACACCGCCCAGGACCCCTCCCCTAAGACCTAGCACCTTCTTAGCCCCCCTGGCCATCGCCCAAGCCTCCCTCAAGGAGAGCAAGGGGGCACCGAGCTGGGGGAGGGATAAGGAATCTCCACCTTTGCCCCCTCTGGCTGCCCCACTCCCACCTGCTCCAGAGAAGGAGTCCCGCAGCCCCCTCTCTGCCCAAGGCCTTTCCTAACCCTCTCCTCCAATGCCTCTCCTGTGTTCTTTTATTGGAGACCCTGAGGATCCTCCAGCCCAACTCCAGCGAATAGATCAGGCTTCCTCAACCTCGGCCCTCCAGATGTTTTTGGCCTACAACTCCCATCATCCCTAGCTAACAGGCTCAGTGGTCAGGGATGGTGGGAGTTGTAGTCCCAAAACATCTGGAGGGCTGAGTTTGCCTATGCCCGTTTGAAAAGCACCCAGGATTAATCCAGCAAGCAATTTGCACAGAAGCGAGACGGCGTTAGTTACGCCATATACAAAACAGAAGAAAGAAGCAGATCTGAGACCCCGTAATCCAGCCCCCGCCCGCCAACTCCCATCACCCCTAGCTAACAGGCTCTGTGGTCAGGGATGATGGGAGTTGTAGTCCCAAAACATCTGGAGGGCCGAGTTTGCCTATGCACCCAGGATTAATCCAGCAAGCAATTTGCGCAGAAGCAAGACGGCGTTAGTTACGCCATATACAAAACAGACCCCACCATCCAGCCCCCGCCCGCCAACTCCCATCATCCCTGGCTAGCAGGTCCAGTGGTCAGGGATGGTGGGAATTGTAGCCCCAAAACATCTGGAGGGCCGAAGGTGGAGGAAGCCTGGAAGAGATCCATGGAGATCCCAGAGGCGAAGAATATGCTTTCGAAACAGAGGCATCAAATGAAGGGAACGGAGCTCCGCCCCAACCCCCCAACCCCTCCGCCAGGGCTGCAGGGGCCCCTGGGTGGAGGGCAGGGTCTCTGCCCCGAGGAAGCAGCAGAGGCCGGAGCAGCGGCGCCCCCTTCCCACCCCCTTCCTTCCCCCTCGCCCACCTCCCGGGGGAGCAGCCCCCGCGCCAGCCCCCGCGCCGCCCGCAGCGCCAGCATCGCCCTCGCCGCCTCCTCGCCCTCGCCGCCTCCTCGCCTGCCCGGCCCCGCTCTGCGCAGGCGCCCCCGCCGGAAGCCCGTCCGGCCCCGAAAGCCTTCCGCCCGGCCCGAGAAAGAGGCGCAGCGCCGGATCCCGGGAGACTCCGGCCGCCTCTGGCTCGGCCCGCCGGGAGAGGGGTCTACGCCGGGGAGGGAGGAACGGGGCGAGGAGGCGCGCCGGCCTGAGCCAGAGCAGATGCGAACGGGAGCCGGACGTGGATTCCCTCGCTGCGCGGGGAGGAGAAAGCGGCTCCCCTGCGGAACTCCCTGCCACGGGAGGCCGGGCACCTTCACGGAGGAGGCGGGCCGGGGCTGGATTACGGGGTCTCACATACGGTTCTTTCTTCTGTTTTGTATATGGCATAACTAACGCCGTCTCGCTTCTGTGCAAATCGCTTGCTGAATTAATCCTGGGTGCTTTTCAAACAGGCACAGGCAAATTTTGGCCCTCCAGATGTTTTGGGACTACAACTCCCATCAGCCCTGACCACGGATCCTGTTAGCTAGGGATGATGGGAGTTGTAGTTCCAAAACATCTGGAGGGCCGAGTTTGCCTACGCCTGTTTGAAAAGAAGGCTGGTTTCTGTCTTGGCTCTTGCAAATGAATCTGTCAAGAGCTTGTGGCCCCAAACACTGCTCTCTGCTCTTTGAAGTAGCTTAGACCAGGGTAGGCAACCTAAGGCCCAGGGGCCAGATCCGGCCCAATCACCTGCTCAATCCGGCCCTTGGACGGTCTGGGAATCAGCATGTTTTTACATGAGTAGAATGTGTCCTTTTATTTAAAATGCATCTCTGGGTTATTTGTGGGGCAGAGGAATTTGTTCATTATTTTTTTCCAATAGTCCGGCCCCCCACAAGGTCTGGGGGACAGTGGACCGGCCCCCTGCTGAAAAAGTTTGCTGACCCCTGGCCCAGGCTATGCTTTGTTTCCTGTGAAAGCCCATTAATCAGCCCAACTGTCCTTATCAGCTGTGTTCAAGCCAAGGAATGTAAAAGGGAAAGGGCCTCTGTCAGAATAGGCCTGAAGGAGTTTGTCTAGAAAAGACGACTCAAGGTCTCCAAGTCAGGCTGGTCTAATTACAGTCAGACCTCGGGTTGCGGATGCTGCGGGTTGTGCCTTTTCGGGTTACGGACCGTGCCAAACCTGGAAGTACCGGAACGGGTTACTTTCGGGTTTTGGTGCTCACGCTTTGTGCATGCGCAGAAGCACCGAATTGCATCATGCACATGCACAGACGTGGCGCTGCAGGTTGCGAATGTGCCTCCTGCACGGATCACGTTTGCAACCCGAGGTTCCACTGTACAGCCAGGGAGGGAGGCTTATAAAGAAAGGAAAACTTTTTCTCAGTGGGAAATTTCCATTCCTTTGTTTGGATGTGCTTTCCCTCTCTTTGCTCAGCTGAATAAAGGTGTGTTCATTGGATCTCCCTGTCTCTGTCTATTATTCTCTGTCCAAGACAGCTCAGGTCCAAATAGGGGACCCAACAAGATCCCCAGGCCCCTCTTCACCCCCTCCCTCCTGCCTCGGCCCCCCCAGCAGTGGGAGAAGACCACCTCTGGCCAACAAGCCCGACCCACTTGGCTCGACAGGCTCTGGAGTTTCCATTCGGGTTCCGCAGATCCCTTTTAAGTGGTTCCCCCCCTTTTAAGTGGTTCCCTCATAAACAAACCTATTGCTGCATCCTGTCACGGCTTAAAATTGGCCGCTGTTTCTTTAATGCTTAAAAAGCTGGGTCAGCATGAGTCAGCGGCCTGCACTGGTTGTATATATAGAGTGAGAAATGTTAGTTTGTGTTGTTGGGTTGGTTGGTGAAAGCTGGTAGTGTTGAGGTGTGTAAAGTTGGTCAGTTGCTTTTGCAGAAAGACTGTTAAGAATAAAAGCAGAAAGTACTCTGCAAGGATACTGTTCTCGTGGGCTCTTTTATGCCAACAAGGGTCCGAGGACCAGGCTGAGGCGACAAAGGGAGGTCAGAACCCTTTCTCTTTTTTTACACACACTGACCCATCCATCTGCTGTACTGGGGGCTGTTCCATGAAGCTTGTTGCACGCAAGACCCACTGAAATTCATGGACCGAACAAAAGTCACATCCAGTGATTAAATGAGGTCTGCTCTGGAGCAAAACTTAAGTGGAACGTCACCTGTTGTGTAACATAGTGTGGGTGATGATTTTGAAACATGCTGCTTTGGTAGGATTTTGTCCTGAGGAGTGTTTGCTGGAAATACAATTACAGAATAGTATAGTTGGAAGGGATCCCGGGGGTCATCTAGTCCAACCCCCTGCAATGCAGGAGTCACAACTAAGGCATCCCTGACAGATGGCCGTCCAACCTCTCCTTAGAAACTTCCAAGGAAAGAGTCCACCTTCCCTTAATGGTATGTCAAGGCCATTTGTAAACCGAATCTCCTTTTGTTCGTTTTTCTTAATTAGAAGACATCTGAAGGCAGCCCTCTATCGGGAAGTTTTTAATGTATGATGTTTTATCGTGTTTTTATATGTGTTGAAAGCTGCCCAGAGCGGCTGGGGCAACCCTGCTAGATGAGCAGGGTATAAATAAAAAATATTTTTATTTAGAATGTTGAACAAGACAGAACCTCAGTGTCTCCCTTGTTAAGAGTTCCCCATTAATTGTGGCAGCAAGGCCATCTTCTAACCTGTTTTTAAAAAGGTAAAGGACCCCTGACAGTTGTGTGAGGAGGCATCATACACCATGCACAGAAAGCCAGGCTGAAGTCAAAGGAAGTTACTACTGCTCCCTCAGGCCTGGCCTGCAAAAAAGGAATTTCTGCCAAGAGAGGGAAAGGGAGAGCTGTTTTCAGTTCTCTGTTGGGAGCCACCTGGAGTGGCTGGGGATACCCAGCCAGATGGGCGGGGTATACATATTATTATTACCTCTGATGGAAACTGTAATCCAGCAACGTTTGAAGGGCACCAAATTGGCTCTCCTTGCTCTCAGCTGATTATTATTACACACAAAAGCAGCTGCGTAAAGAAACGCCTGAGCAGTTGAGGGCTGTGATGCCCGTTTCCCCACTAGTCAGGGTCCTTTGGCTACTCTACTAGTGTGACAGAGCCACAAAGGGCCTTGGCAACATCTAGCTCCGGAAGTCACATTCCTGCCAAAAAAGGAAGGTTTTGGTGCAATGGCAAAAGGTCCCCAAAGAGGAGTCCTTAGGTAGGGAGTTTGAAAGCCAGGGCAAAATGACAAAGACGACCTTCTCCTGCATTGATGCATTTCAAAGGCAATTATACTCACTCTGATGTGTGGGATGCCATTGAAAAGTATTTGGAGATTGCAACTGGCCCAGAATGCAGTAGTCAGGCAAGAGTTCTAAAATGCGGTGGGCTGAAGTTCTGTTTTTTACATTTAAAGCTCTAGTGGTCTGGCACCAGGATATTTGAAGGACCTCCATCTCCCATTCAACACCATATATGCACTGAAGCGATCTTTGGAGACCCTGTTCTGGGTCTTCCATGCAGTAGGCTGCTGTGTGGGACACAGCCTTCTCAGCAGTGGCACCTACATTGGGTAGGACCAGCGAGGGTGTAAAAGCCCTTCTTGCAAAGGAGAGCGGTTCCTTTCTACATGATTTTGTGGCTTCGTGATCTTTAGAGGATGAGAAGGGCAAATGCAGAGAGAGAGAGCCAGCCATGGCTAATAGCTAGGATAGCTAGATGGGCCTCCTTGGACAGAGGCAGTCTACCTCTGAATACCAGTCACAAACAAGCAGGGGAAGATCCTTGGCTGCTTGTGGGGCTTCTGACAGAACTTCCTGACAGTAAGAGCTGTTTGACAGTGGAATTTGCTGCCAAGGAGTGTGGTGGAGTCTCCTTCTTTGGAGGTCTTTAAGCAGAGGCTTGACAACCATATGTCAGGAGTGCTCTGATGGTGTTTCCTGCTTGGCAGGGGGTCGGACTCAATGGCCCTGGTGGTCTCTTCCAACTCTATGATTCTATGATTCTCAGAAGCAGCAGCTGGTGGTTGATGATGAAGATTGACCAGTGCAGGAAACGGGAAGCTGAGATCCAGCAGGGCTGCGCTAAGGCTCCAACAGAAAACGAGTGAAAAAGACCCTTTCTCCTGGAGCAGATGGGAAGAACTGCCCTACAAGATTCATCTTGGGCAAGTTCCATTCTGGGGCAACTGCTGGGATTACTCTGAAGACAACAGGCCAGTGCCTGACTGACGCCCCGGCTCTGGGCCGCTCTTTGGGGTCTTGTGAGGAGGGTCCTCTTGACGTTAAACGGAGGCCAGAGAGTATTACAAGCACAAAATGAAGACACACTCCCATTTCCAAACACACATTTATAGAATTTTCTTTTTTTTTAAAAAAAAGAGAGAGAGAGAAAGTATCTGGTACAGTCCTTTCTATCTTTTTTCTTCTTCAATATAAATATTTTCAAGTGTCTACAAGGGTTGCCCCTCTCCTCTCCTCCTTTCTGCTTCGTCTCGGGAGCAGGACGTGGGAGGAGACGCAACGCAGGGGGGGTCGGAGGGTGAAGTTGCCCCCTCCTCCTCCTCCTCCTCCTCCAAGACCAAAATCCTTCACAGAAGCAAGGCTTCCTTTCTCCTTTGTGAAATGGTGCAAATCGCCCCTGCGCCGCCACCCCCTCCCCCCCCCCCCGCCAGGGGCTCCAAGGTGATTGCAAAGGCAGCATTTTCGACCCCCCCCAGCCCACCCCCAAGAACCCCCTAACAAAAAACCCCAATACAGGGAAACCGCCATGCAGGAGTCCCAAAACAACTTCAACTCGGCTCCTCTACACCCCACCCACCCATGGCAACGTCGTCGAGTTTGGCACCTTGTACGTCTTCAACCTGAGCAGCGAGCGACACTCACTGTCTCCCCACCCTCAAAACACAGCTTCTCCCAAGACGCCCCTCCTGCGTTCTGCCTCTTGGAAACCCCCCAGGCGGACCAGGCGTCGTGATGCCAGGGGCCCTTTCGGGGTCTCCTGCCTGCGCCAAGCCCTCGGCCAGCTTGGCAAGATCCGGGGGCTGCCGAGTCTCGTGCATCGGGCAAAAGGCAGGGGAAAGCAGGGGTGGGCTGATGCCCTAGAGAAAGGGCAGGGAGCCTGGCCCCCAGGAGGAAGGAATCCCAGAACGCGAAGGAAGCCCCGTGGGGGGCAAAGGACGGCTTGCTCTCTCCCCCCACCACGCACAGCTGCTCTTCGCAGGTTCAAATGCAAAGCTGGGAGGTCCCACCGTCTCCAGCGCGTCCGCAACTCCATCCTCTGCTTGCCAACGCAAGACATTTCCGCTCAGGTGGCGGCCCGTGAAGCGGATGGAGGCCTCTGCCTGGGTGGACAAGGCTGCGTCTTCCGTCTTCCTTCCCTCCCGCCCCCTCACGACCCTTTCAGTGCTTCGTACTTCCAACACACACACACGCACACACATATATATGTCTCACCCTGCCCTCCACTCCGATGGCCCCAAATCTTAATGTCAGAGCCCCAGCCCCTCTTTGTCTCTGCCCACCCCACCCCTGTGTCAACACCATCCTGCCCCCCTTCAGCCGGGGCCCTTCCTTTGGTTCCTCCTGCCCCCCACCCCCTGCCAAACCGCACAGGGCACCGTAACTAGAGCTTGAGAAGCACTGCATTTGAGATCTAGGCTGGGCGCAGGCCTCTCTCTCGAGGCAAAAAAACTATGAGCCCAGTTCATATTTCGCACTCAGGACCCTTCCTCTTCCTTCTTCATCTGCCAAAGCCCCGTTGGCTCCCGGTGGGGTTCTCCCCACGTCCATCCGTCCTCCCTCAGGCTCGGGGGGAGTAGCAGGGGTTGCGCGGGAGTTCAGTGAAGGACTTCAGTTCGTAGGGGATCCCTGAATCAATCTCAATCGACTTGCGGGAAAAGAGCAGGCGGATGTTGTCGTGCAGGTAGATCTTTCCCGACTTGGAGCTGTGGAACCTGGGAAGGGGAGGAGGCACGTTTCAGAGGTTAGGAACCTGGAGCACTATAAGGAGAGCCTGCAGCTGGATCAGGCCAGGGGCCCATCATCCAGTATCACCAGACTCCTCAAGGAGAAACCCATAAGCAGGATCTGAGCACAAGAGCAACTCTCTCCGCCTGAGATTTCCAGCAACTGGGATTCAGAAGCATGGCTGCCTCCAGCTGTGGAGGCAGAGCAGAGCCATCCTGGCTTGTAGGCATCCAAAGCCCCCTCCCCTATGAATCTGGGGGGGGGCAGTCTGCATAGCTTGAGGAACAAAGGCACTATAGCCCCAAGTGGGGTAAGACATTGGCAGGGAGCGGAGGAGAACCTACAGAGCTGATTTAGTAAGATGGCATTCGATCCACTCGAGTGGACCAGCTTTGATTGGGGGTGGAGGGGAGGCGGCCTGGAGGAGAAGGGCCAGATCCAGCACTTAAAGGTGCTTGGGCCCAGCCTGGATGGTGTGCTAAGTTTCGACCTGCTGGGGCAAACCATCTTCTCCTGAAAGGGGAGGCAGAGGAGAGGTCACTTGGCTCCCACATTAAGTATCCCTACACAAAAGACACGACAGAATGAGGATCTCCAGTGAGGCGACATGTGGGAAGATTCTGCTAGAATTCCTGCTCCGTGATTGCAGTCATGGGATTGTTGTCTATCACACGATGGTTATGTTTTGACTCCACAGAGTGAGAAGTGATGGAGTCAGGATGTTTGTGTTCCTGTGTTCCATGAAGTGGGACTACTGTCCTTTGTCTTTTTCTCTTTGCTGTCTGATGCTAGAGAGAGAGGGAGCCATGTTGTGGTGCTCTGTGTGTGTTTATATGCAAATAAAGTAGATTAGCCAAAATGCTGAGTTGCTGAGGTCTGTTACGCAAACTGTGAACACTCTGCGGATCCCTAAGTGACTGCCATGCCTGCGGGAGGGGGGGAGCAGCCTCCCCACCTCCAAGGCAACTAGGGGAAACAGCCCCATGCAAATATGGAGGTGGCAGCAGCCCCAGATAAAGCCAGGACTCCCAAAACACTCACATTGCATTTGTATTATATTTTGCGCAGGACTTTCAGAAATCACCTTAAACCTTCTAGTTGGGATTCCTGCACTGATGGGGGGCTGGACTGGATGACCCTCGGGGTCCCTCCCAAAGTTACTCTTCTAGGATTCTATGCTTGGGCCCTAAGCGGGTCTCGTGTTTGGGCGTGTAAATAGATAGTCCTGCCAGGACAGGACTAGGGTGGCCCAGGAAGGGCCCAGGGACCCCAGACGGCCAGCCCCACGGCCAGCTCTTCCTCACCTCAGGTGCATCAGGTAGCAGAGGACCCTCCTGGGCACCTCGCTCTGGGCTGGGCTGGGGCCTTGCTCCACCTCCTCGCCAACGGGAACCAGGAAGATGCGATGGCGCAGGAAGGTGAGGTGGTTGGCGGGCATGTCGTGGAAGTCGTAGGTCACCAGGAACATCTTCACCACCGTCTTGTTGGGGTTGAATAAGGTCTGCAAGAGGGGAGGCCGTCACGGAGGCGGGGGAGAGCGGCTGCCCCACGGAGGGGGGCATTGCAAGGGGTCTCCGGGCTCCCCACCCCCAACCCTAGGCCACCTCCCTGCTCCCCTCTCTCTCCGCATGCGCCGCTCAGGAGCCAAGCTGCCCACCTGCCGGCCTCTGCAACTCACCACTTGGATGGTGCCCGTTTTGGGGATGCTGTAGCCCTTCTTCCCCAAGGATTCCAAATCAATGACTCCCTGGAGCAGAGAGAGGAGGTTAGGGGCTCAGGGGGGCTCAGAGGACGGGGGAAGGGGCAGGGAAGGGGCACCCAGGTTAGGGCAGTTGAGTAACGCTCACTTTGCAGACTGGGAAGCCACAAGCCCTGGGAGGGGCGCTGTGGGCGATGGAAAGGGCAGTTCCACTGGGCAGCGGCCAGGACAGAGCATTTCATGGCCACTTGAGCCACAGGAGAAATGCTGGACTAGCTAAGACCTTTCCAAAGATAGATTAAATATTTCTTAGTTTGCAAAAATACATGCGTTGTCTCTTTATTCAAGTTGTGTTTTCCACAGATCAGTTTCATTTATTGCTAGACATTAGTGTTGCATATAGTATTAGGTTAGGAAGAAAAGGAGAGAGGGGAATGGTATTTGGGGTGGGGGTCAGGTGGCAATGCTTCCATTCTACTTAGTGTATGTGTGAGGTTTTGTGTCAGCATCACTTTTGTGGGTCCCCTTACTATTAAATAACAATTTAAACAAAAAAATAAATAGAATGTATGGGGTTTATCCAAGCCCTTTCCCAGCCAGGTTCATTCATGACCAACTGGGGCCAGCCAATGCCAGCCCATTGCCCCAGTGGGTCTGTCCACTGAAGTCAGCCCCCACCGTGCCACTAACCCCCCTCCCCCAACCCCCCACCCCCAGGGCGCCTACCAGGAAGGGCGAGGGGGCGCTGTGCTCCGCTATGTCGAAATAGGTGACTTCCACGGGGAGGGTGGCATGCTGCGGGCAGTAGGAGCCGCTGGCCCCGATCTCCGCCGTGAAGCCCTCGATCTGGCCGGCCGGCGGGAAGCGCCCCTTCAGGATGGACTCCTGCGCAGGGAGGAAAGAGGGTGGGTGGGGCAGCCAGTAAAGGGCTCCCTCCCCACACACAAAGGGGCCTCCCATCTCGTCTCCAACCCCCTTTTATCATGCAACTCAGCCATGCGGCCAAAGGGCTCTTTAACCCTCCCCTCCCCAGTGCAAACAGCAAGAGCAGCTCAGGCACTTGCATCATAATAGTAATAATAATAATAATAATAATAATAATAATAATAATAATAATAATGGTACCCCAACCATCTGACTGGATTGCACAGCCGCTCTTGACAGCATCCACACTGGAGGCCAGGAAAGGGTGTCTAGGAGCCCTTTGCCCGGTCATCACAATGGGCAAAAGGGGCCACATCATGCTGAAACCTCTTTACACAGGTGGGGATGGGGGGGGCGGACATGTCCTGGGTGGCCCTCTGTCCTGGATGCTTCAGTTGAGATTCATGGATTGAAGGGGGTTGGACTAGATGACCCTTGGGTCCCTCCCAACTCTATGATTCCCTGTTTCCATGTCCAGAGTGCCCTTTGCCCAGGACTCGGCTATCCCAGGGCCACATAAAGGGCGGAGGCAACATCCGCTGCCCCCCCCAGCCCCACCCCCCGGGGCAGACGGAGCCGGTCTCCCGATGGAAGAGGCGCCTCTCCGCCCTCCTCTCCCGGGCGCCCGAGAGGAAGCGCTCCCTTGCACCCAGAGCCTCCCAGCTGCCGTTACCTCAAAGTTCCCCAGCAGGGCGCGGCTGGTGGAGGTGGTGGCCCAGGGGGTGGCGCTGGGGGGCCGGCAGCCCGCTGGGCTCCTGGGCAGGCTGCTGCGGAGATGTCTCCTGTTGAGTCAGAAGGTCGGGGGGTCAGTTTGAGCAGAGGCCCCCCATGCCCTGCCCACCCCAGAGACCTGCCAGAGCAAAGCTCCAAGGCAGCATCTCCAGAGAGCCGGGAGGGGGGGCGACCTCTCCCTCTGCCAGGGAGACAGCCAAGGGCACGAGGGCAAGCCTGCCAGCCAGGGCACCCAAACACGCCCAAGAGCCCCCCTCCAAGCCCAGCAACTCTGGGCGGCCACCTGGGGGGGTCACTGACTGTGGGGGGAGCCGAAAGGGAACGCAGGGGGGGCACTTACTGTTTGAGGCGCAGCCCAGCCTTCAGCTGGCAGCCGGCAGAACTGCTGGTGGCCGAGCCCTGGGGGGGTTGGGGTGGGGGGTGAGGAGACACAAAGGGGGGAGAGGGAGGTTAGAGGCTGGACCCCCAAACGCAGCGAAGGAGCCTCGCGGTCTGAACTGCAAAGCGACAGCACCTTGGGCACATTGGACCTGTGCAGTAACAGCTCCGCCTTTGCAGGCCAACAGGTTGCAATTCCACAGGTTAAGCCGCAAGCAGGGCTGAGAGCTTGAAGGCTCTTTTTGTGCCAGGAAACCCCTACTGTGCTGGGGGCAGGGGGTACAACGCTGGCTCCAGAAAGCTAGAGATGGTCACGCTGGGGCAACTGGAGAAGACGCATTTTCGTGAGGCTTGGGACCGAACCCCCATGTAAGATGCGGTTGCACCAAACTCTCGAAAAGCAGATCCCACAGGTGACCCCACAAAGCGACAGTCTTCTGGGCCCCACAAGCCCCGCTGTGCAGGCAGGAACTGCATGCACACGCGCATTCCCCCACATGGGACAGGCCCCAGAGGCGAGGGGTCTGAGCCACCTGCGCCCTCTATTCCAGATGCCTGCCTGGGACCCCCACACCAGCCCACCAAGCCCCAAAGGACCCCCGCCAGTGGGGTTCCGTTCCCCCCACCCCGTAGCAACAGCTCAGCCTTCCTGCCTGGTCTTCTCTCGGGGGTAGAAGCCCCTGCAGTGACTTCCTGGAAGTGTCCCCCGAGAGGGTCCTCTGGAGCTGGTGTGCCTGGAGGAGGTGGGCATCCGTAGGCGGGAGAGGGGAGCCAAGCCTGGGGGTGGGCAGATGCCAGGCGGAGACCCAGCGCCCAGGTGGGAGGCAGGATGCCCGCCTGCTCCCGCAGAGCCGGCCGGCGGCTGGGCTCTTCCAGAGAGAGGCCGGCAGGTCACATGCTCAGTGACCAGGCAGTGACCTCCCTGGCAGAGAGAGGGGGAAAGGGCAGGGGCCAGCAGCTCTCCTCCGGGGGCCGAGGCATCACAAGGCATCCCTCGTGCCAAAGGGCTTCACGCCCCATGGCACAACCCTTGGCTCAGAGCTCAGCCTTGACATGCTGGAGGGAGATGGAGGTGAGGCTTCGTCTGAGCATCTGCAGACGGCCCTTCCCTCCCTCCGCACATCTGGGTGTGGGGGTCTCCTCTCCTGCAGAGCTTGGCCACCGCAGCCCCCCACTCCTGTCACCCTGCCCTCCCTGGTAGGGGCCCCATAACCACGACAACGACTTTCCCAACCCCTCGAGCAAGGAAGGAGCCCCCAAGACAGGCTGGCAGGTTAAAGGAAGCCTGTCTTAGTCCAAGCCAGCCTTTCTCCACCTGTGGGTCCCCAGATGTTGTTGAACTACAACTTCCATCACACCTAGCTAGCAAGGCCAGAGCTCAGGGGTGATGGGAGTTGTAGTTCAACAGCATCTGGGGACCCACAGGTGGAGAGCCGCTGCGCTAGGCTTTTGGGGTGAAACAGGGTTCTCTCTCCCTTCCCTCTGGCCTCACCTGGGCAGACGCTGAATTGACTTGGCCGGCAAGGCCAAACTCACTTTTACCAAAGGCTGCAAATACAAGACGCCTCAGGAGCAGCACTCACATTTCTAGGTACCCGTTGACGTCTCCAGTCTTCGCAACTCAGGAATCGCAGGCAAGGGCCAGAGAAAATCCTTTGCAGAGACTGAGAGACGACCAAACGAGGCTGTCCTCCTCACTGGGAGACAAACTAGTGCCTGCAACATTTCCCTGGCGACATTTTGTATGTTTCAATCTTTTTCTCTAGTCTATCCTGGATTTAACTTTTCGCATGCTTCAAATCACAGTTGTGATGTGATCCTTTCATTGTTCTATCTTTTCCGTAAACCACTTTGAGGTTTCTTCCTACAACCAAGTGGCGTATAAAATAAATACAGTCGTACCTCGGTTCACGAATGCCTTGCGACTCAAACGTTTTGGCTCCTGAACGCCGCAAACCCAGAAGTGAGTGTTCTGGTTTGCGAACATTCTTTGTAACCTGAGCGTCTGACACAGAAGCCGTGCCTTGGTTTTCGAACGTTTTCGGAAGTCAGAGGAACTTCCGGAATGGATTCCGTCCAAGAACCAAGGTACGACTGTATAAAAAATATATGAAATAAATATATGAAATATTTAACAGCACAGAAGCCCGGTCCTTTTCCAAAGTGCTGCAACCTTCCTCCCCAGACCCCCACAAAGGGGGGAGCTCACACCTACCCAGCCCCCCCCAGCAAAGCAAAGCTAAATCTCACCTTGGCCACCGGCAGCAGGTGGTTCCAGAAAGGGGCGCCCTTGGCATCGGTGCTGCGACAGGAGGCTGGCACGGGGGGGCAGGGTGGGGCCCTCTTCTTCTTCTTCCGGGCAGGGGGGTGCCCCTCGTCCTCGGAGCCCCCCGCCTCAGCTGCCCCCTCCGCCGAGGAGGGCAGCAACTTCCTCTTCGCCGGGCAGCAGCCGGCCCCTCCGCCAAGGAGCCCGCAGCTGGGGTGTGGAGTCTTTTCGGCAGAGCCCAGCCCATTGGCATCTGAGCCTCGAGATGCCGGTGGAGTGCCGGGCTCTAGGTGCCCTCCGGGTGCGGCCAGGGGCGCATCCCCCAGCTGGGGCTGATGTGCAAGGTTGTGCAAGCCAGGGCCCAGGAGGCGGTTGGGGCCAGGGGCCCCCTGGTCCCTGGGGCCCCCGTTCTCCTCCTGCCCCACGGCGGGGCCAGGGTCCGGCGAGGCGGGGGCGCAGCCTCTCTTCGCCGTGTGCAAAGTGTCGCAAGGGGTGTGCGGGGCCTGCGCAGGGGTGGCCCCTCGTGCCCTGGGGGGACTGTTCTCGGGGCGGTGCTCCACCACCCGCAGGCCGCTGTGGGAGAAGTGCTGGGCAGCACCCCCCAGGGAGAGCTCGTCCACCAGCAGCCCATCCTCAATGTCGTCGTCCCCCTCCTCCCAGCGGCCCCTCTTGGCGTCCCACTCGGCCCCCTCCGTCCCCCGCTGGGGCTCCGGGCAGGGGCGCTTGATGGGCTGCCTCCCGGGGGCCCTCTGTTCCGGAGGGGGGGAGCAGCCGGCCGGCGGGGAGAAGATGGAGACCTGGTAGACCTTCTGACAGGCGAGCTCCGGGGGGCCACAGCCCATCAGGACCCCGCGGTGGCGGCGCCAGGGGAGGGGCCCTTCCTCCTCCTCCGCCTCCTCCTCTTCCTCCTGCTCCTCCTCCCGGCTGGTGCCTGCACTGCGCTCCTGGGGGAGGGCCGACTCTGCATTGATGTGCCGCATGGGGTGCGATGGGGCAGGGAAGGGTGCTAAAGTGCCGCAGGGCGTTCGGGAGCCTGGAGAAAGCCCCTGCTATGAAGTGTGCTTCATGGCCGCATCTGGAACGAGAAGAGAAGGCGGGTGAGATGCAGCGCAAAAATAAAAGGCTCATGAACTCATGCGCAGCCTCAAGAAAGTGGAGAGATGCTGCCAGGATGCTTAGGAAAAGGCAACTTCCACAGGACAGGTGATGCTGTCTCCTCCTCCAGCCCTTGCCATACCTGACTAGGTAGAGACAAACTCTTCAGCTCTCCAGGGCAGGAGCAGTTTGGCGAAAGGCACAGCAGCAATGTCCTGAACCCCCTGCTGCAGCCCAGTAGCCCACGTGCCCCATGGGGGGGCAAGCCTGCCTCAAAGCAGCCTGGCACTCACCCCTCTGCAAAGGGTCCCTCGTCCTCCACCTGGGCGCCCCGGGCTCCCCCTCCAGCAGCAGGCGGTGGCTGGCGTAGCCGGCAGGCGAGATCTTCCACCCTGGCACTCCCCAGAAGCGGCGTGGCTGCCTGGGAATGGCTCCCACCATCACGGGCTGCGGCGCGAGTTCTGCCTCCTGGCCTCCTCAAAGTCCTCACAGGCAAACAGGGCAACTCGGAAGCAGCAGCAGCAGTGGGGCTGCGGAGAAACAAGCACAGAATCATCATCATCATTAATAATTTCATTTCTATACTGCTTTATATTTTGAAGGGGGGGAATCAAAGTAGTTTACAACACATTAAAACATCCAGTAAAACGGAAAAAGAAGGAACTTTTTATCACATGTGGTGGGAATGTAAGAAAGTGAGAAACGTCTGGGAAATGATATATAATGAGATGAAAAAGATGTTGAAATATACATTTATTAAAAAACCAGAAGCATTTTTTACTTGGCATTGTAAGGGAGGATGTTAACAGACAGGAATGTAAGTTGTTCTTATATGAAGTAACGGCAGAAAGAATACTATTGGCACAAAAATGGAAGCAAGAAGAATTACTGATGAAAGAATAATGGCAAATGAAATTAATGGACTATGCAGAATTAGATAAATTAACAGGAAGGATTCGAAACCTGTGGGACCAGAGATTCTTAGAAGATTGGAGTAAATATTTGAACTGTTTGAAAAGCAATTGTAATAAAACAGAATACGCTAGTAGGACTGCAAGAAGTTCTGTAAGGAGGATTATATGAAACATTGCAAGGAAGACTATGAAGAGAATTATTAGTTAATGATAATTAAAAGTAATAAAGAAATTAGGAAATGTAGAATAAGTGTTAAAGAACGGAAAATCTTCAGAAGTTGTTGATGGAAGTCTAAAATATTGTATAAGATAAGAA